>VWZT01004477.1:548027-659067 GCA_013397055.1 Pachycephala philippinensis | reverse complement strand
CCGCTTCGTGGCGGGCGCCGGGCTGCCCTGCACGCACCTCCACGTCCCCACGCCGCGCCGCTACAAGCGCCCGGGGCTGCCCCGCGCCACCGAGCAGCGCAACGCCGGCCTGGCCTGGCTCCGGCAGCGGCACCAGCACCTGCCGCCCCCGCAGCCCGGGGTGCTTTTCTTCGCCGACGACGACAACACCTACAGCCTGGAGCTGTTCCAGGAGGTGCGTGCGGGATGGGGGGGTGCGCGGCCGCCACGCTCCACCGCTCCCCCCCGCGTCCCCGCTCCCGCCGCTCCCCGCCTTCCCTCGGGCTCTGCCGTTTCCCCTCCTCAGGCTCCCGCGCGGGCTGTGCCCCATCCTCTCTTTGCGGTGCGCTCGCTGCCCCTTACCCAAAACTCCGGGCGCGGGGGAGTCAAGCCCGCTCCCCGCCCGGAGACCTTGCAGCGCCCGTCCCTCACCCGGGCTCCCCGGGGCTGCCTCTGTGTGACCACCGCTCTCTTGATTTTAAGTTTCTTGTCCCTCCTCTCCATACTCCCCCAACTTTTTACTGCTGTTTTCTCACTTTCCGCCGAGCGAGGCAAGTTGAAGGTTTATATAAGGGAGCCTGTGTTTTTGTTAAAACTGGATTGAAAAGTGCTCTTTGATAGTTGTTTTTTCTCAGGCGTCATCCCTCTCCCTGTAGGGCAAACTTGCATCAGGAGTCGCCATCCTTCACAGTTTTTCCTTGGCGCTAATGAATTAATCCAGAGCCGGCTTCTTCACGTGGAGTTGCCTTTTTGAAGCCTTTCGCTCTTAAAAGCAGCAAATCGTTTGTGTAACGACTTGAGCACCCTTTCAAGTTTCTTTTGTGAAGGGACCTGTTTTTGTCTTTATTGCCTCCCCTTGGTGGAGGGCTTTGTTTCGTTTTGGTGGGAACTGGCAAGCGCTCGGGGCAGAGGGTATCCAGCTTTCTTTCTGGGTTCCCCTGGCAGGAAGGAGGGTGTTTAATAAGTGGACATAAAACAGTAGAAGAAAGACCGTGTACGTCTTCTGTGACAGCTGGGAGAGTGACCTTGGCAGGGAAATGAGCGAGGGAAACAGACAAGTAAGCTGGCAGCGCAGGACTTCAGCCATGCTGCGGTCTGTGTGTTCTGCTGCTGGACAGAGCTGTGGTTCGAGGTGTGCACCCATCCCCTGCCGCTGGCTGCCGAGCAGAGCTCTGCCTCGCGTGCTTTACAGTCAGTGAGCTGAAGTGAACGTGATGCACAGAAATGTGAGCACACGCAATTCTCTAGAGAAAGCTGGTTTAGAAATGCTTAGGTTCGTTTGTGTTCAGGTTCATAATGCATCCCTTTCCATTTCCAGTGTGTGGGCAGGTGCAGGGTTCCCATTCAGCAGAGATGCCCTACTTCTTTTGCCCACTTGGAATTCAGCATTGAAGCCGCTAATTCAAGGACCTTTGCCTAGAGGCTAAACCTTTGTTGCAATTGATTTTTTAAAATTCTGATAGCGGTGCTCAGTGCATTATAATGTGGAGCAATTCCACGTACCCATCTTTGATGTTATGGGAATGCTCACATGCGTATTTGTAGAAATAAGGCTAATTTGACTGAATCTTAGGGAGTCTGTTAATTGAAACAGAAAATACACTTTGGCACAATGAGTAATGTGGGGCGAAAGATATTTGGAGACAAATACCTACTGTTTGTTTGTCTGTTTGTTTGTGTTTCTTTTTGGTTTTTTTTGTTGTTAAGTACCAACATTAGGGACAAGCTAAAGGAACAGTGTTGGCAGGCATTTCTCTTGAGTGCTCCACAGCTACTGAAAAGGAGTCCAGTCACGTTTATTCTTTTAATTTCTATCATTATTCTACTAATTGCTGTGAATTATGAAACAAAGGTACAAATTACCTCTCTAATTAGCCAGGAAATGCAGGAAAGCTAAGGGATAAAGCTGTTTGAAGGGTTAACCTTGAAAATTGCAAGCACAAGAGGCAACCTGTGTTTCCTCTTGCTAACAAGAATTGTAACCTCCAGCATGAGCTTCTGCAACCCTAAGAGTTCCCTTTCCCCCGCGTTCAGCTGCTGGGAAAGAGCTGTTTGTTCCCAGCCTGGTGTTCGCAGGCAGACACACATGCATGAATGAGTTTTCCCTGAGAAATGGGGTGCTTGGAAAGCTCAGTCACAGGAACAGAGAAGGAGCTTTTGCTTCAGTTGCTGCTGCAAGTTCCTGTGACTGTTTTTGGGGTCACTAAGGAGCTGTTGGCAGGGTCTCTGGGATGCCGCTGGAGGTAACTCGGGGAATGCCTTGCCGACCTGGCAAGGTTAACGGAAGTCCATTGGCAGGCTTTGCCAACGGGATGCTCCTTTACATGTGGGAGGTTACATTTAGAGGGAGCCAGGAGCCTGGTTTTTCAGTCAAGGCACTGCTAGAGGGCTGGTTGCTTTTTGACTCGATAAAAGAAAATCTGTGTATTCATGGATTCTGGCTTGACAGCTCTGTGGTAAATCCTGATCTCTCCTTCAGGAATTGATTGATTTATGAGCGTAAATTATACTTGTCTTCTCCAAGCATGAAGAGAACAGCTTCAGAATGCATTGTTGGCAGATGAAATCTGGTAGTAATTCCTGTTAAGAAAATGGTGGTAACTATACCTGAGAGGGAGTATTTTCAGTTTGTTGCCCCGTCAGGCACAATTCTCCATACCTGCAGTTGCTTAATCCCAAAGGAGGTCTGATAAACTGTAGTCTGCTCCTTAGGAGGGAGTACTTTAAATGTTGGAGGATGAGACAGGAGCTCTGAATTGTCATCCTGCCACCATCCCGTGCTGGCTGTGTGACTTTCAGCATGTCACTGACACGGGCACAGGGGTGTGTAGGCCCCAGAGTGCCAGCAGCCCTGGGTGCAAGCAGGTGCGTACATTTGCTGGCTTATGGAATAGCAGCTCTGTCCTCTTTGTAATGGCTTGCTTCTGAGCCAGAGCTGGTTTCAGTAGCAGCAGTGAGGGCTGGGGAGGATGGGAACCGAGGCTAGTTAGGGCTGCAGAGCCAGCACGAGAGAAACATTTGCGTTAGGGATGTGTTTTGCTCAGAGGTCAAACAAGCAGGACTGCGGAGCAGAAGGTGAGCAAGGGAACTGCACGTCAGTGAAGGATTGTGTTTGAGGCAGCACTTTTGCTGTGGGTTTCCCTAGTGTCCTTACAGAAGATGGAGCCTTTTAACAAAGCAAGATCAGCAAAGGCTTTACTGTGAGTTGTAGTGTATAAACCATGAGGCCATGATCAAAAAGGAGCATACTTTGACATGGAATGCCATGGGATACTTCTGAGAGCTTTTGATGAAGAAATTCTAATCTCTGTCCAAAGTACTTCTGTCTGGTGCTTATAGGAATGAGTACTTTATATTTGATGTGGAGTGAGCTGGGCCCAGTAGACCTAGGCAGAGTGTGTTTCATGGAAATCAGGAAAAACCCTTCAGCTTATAGTAGTCTGAAAAATGTCCCCTTCTGTAGTAAATCTGGAACCCTTGGGTGCTGTTTTTAGTTACCTTTTTTCCTAATGTCTACAATGGCATGTGGGTGGATAGGTCAGTTTTTGACTGGTGAAATTATGTTCTCAAATTCAAACTGGGCAGGGTCCAAGCAGGTTTAGTTGTCCTTTCTAGAATAAGGTGGAGAGCCTGGTTTGTCTTTCTGCTGCTACAACATTGGCTCAGTCTAGCATTTTGTTAGGAAAGGTTCACCTTCCATGGAAAGGCTGCAGGGAAAGGACCAATCTGTTCAGTGACTGTGAAATTCTTAAGAGTACTGAACGGGGCTGCAGCAATGATGAAGAAATATTTCCAGGAGTAGAGGTGTGGCTTTTAAGTTATTCCCAACTCTTTCTGCTTGAGAGTGTAGTGGTGGTCAGGTGAAAAATCATGCTTTTACTTTAATGCCTGGGGTTCTGGAATATTGTATTTTGTCATTTATTATTTTGGGATCCAGACCTCAGAAATAATTTATGTATTTTCTGCCCAGATATGATCTGTTCATCTGGAGGTGTCCTGCATCTCTCCATCAAAAACAAGTCTGCTTTCTGAAAATATCTGTTGTGTTAAAAGTCAGCGTGCATTCATAAAAAAAGCCACAGAGAGGCCTGAAATCCCAACTATTATATTTAAGATGTTTTACAAATGTTTCTACATGACTCACCATAGCTTCTATTTTTTACCACAGGCTGTTCATTTTGGAGTGACTCTCTTATAGTTTCTGGTGCATTTGTGCTTCATCTTATTTCTGAATGCAAGTTATTGTAATATTGTGACTGATGCCTAGCAACTGCCTATTTCACATTTTTAAACTTCCAGAGAAGAAAACCTTAGATAAATCTGGCATTCCACCTTCAAGGAGAGATTTTAAAAACAGGATTAACCTAAGCACTGGCAACTGAAGACAGACAGCTAAGTTCCACTTCCCTTAACTCTTCACATAATTCATGTGTTTCTACGTCTCAGGCATTTTCTCTGCTCTTTCCATATTTTGAGTAGTTGGCCAAAGGCCATCCCTTCCTTGGTCCATGTTTGGATATGTATGGAAATCGGAGGAATTAGTGTTGGAGATCCACTCTGTTGTTGATTGTGCAGACTGCCCTGAAACCTTTGAAGGTGAGGGGTGAGCAGCTTAAGGAGTACAAGAAGAGGAGTAAAGGTCTTCAGTATCTGTCTGCAAGTGAGCTTGCTGCATTCAAAAATGCATTGAGTTTTAGAGATTCCTGTCTAGGTTGTTTCTGTCACCTTTGCTTGCATTTTGTTCAGACACCTAAACTGAGATATATTTGAAATTAAAAAGCTCGAATCTAAAACTGTGTTTTCCCTCCCTGCCACCCCCAGGCTTCTGGTCATCGGTGCCCAGAATTTCATGGCAATGTTTGCTCGGTTCCTAGAGCTAGAGCATGCAAGTGTGGCAAATTCCACTGTCTTGTCTGAGTGCAAGGAGAAGATTTGCAGACTGGGTCTCCTTAGAGAAATCCACACTCTTAGGTGTGATCTGAATACAGCCTTGCAGCACGGAATTCAGAGTAGCTCACAGCCCTAATTCTCATTTCTAAGGGGTAAAAAACCCCAACCCCCACTTCAGTAGCTTAGCAGTTAGTCCTATTGCCCACTGAGTGTGGACCAGAATTCGATTTGCTGTAGCCGTTGCCTGCACAAGAGTGCCCTGAGTATGATGGTAGAGTTGAAGCTGGAAAGGAGGTGTGAGGACACAGAGCTCATCCTGCTCTCCTTAAGCTGAGGAGTCTTTACAGGTAGCTCAAGATTCAGAGAGCCACAGATTCAGATTGAAAGAATTTCCTTGTGTCCCTGCCCTTCCCTATCAAAAGATGTGTATGAAGGTGGCAGATATTCTAATGGCTTTTAACAGCCATTTCAGTAGCCTAAAAAAAGAATTCCTTGCTATTAAAAATAGAACAGAAATACTTGCAGGCGTTGCATGTCACACAGGCTTCAGTTTTCCTGTGATCATCTTTGTAAAATATTTTGAGGGGAACTCAAAAATGCATTATAGAAGAGGTGAATATTTACTATTTATTCCAGCTTTGACTAGGGAAGGGTTAGTATTCCTTCAATAACACTTACATAACTGTCCTAATCTTTATACACTGTATTAAGCTAACTTCTGTGTATTTTTTAATGGATGTATTTGTGCAAAATATTTAAAAGTAGTATAAGTGAATCTCTTTATCTTTGAAAACATGAAAATCTTTTGTTGTATCTCTTGGAGCTGGTCGGAAAAGTCAGATTTTTTGCAATGGTCTTAAAAATAACATTCAGTAGTCTAGACAGAATTAAATATTAGCTGGCAGTCATTAGTTATTTTCTTCAGAATAAAAAGTGATCCAAATACGAGTTAGCGGTGCATTAAATACCTTTCTAGTATATAAATTATTTAGGAGTACATGACAGATTTTAAATGCACACTGACATTTTTCTTCCACATAGACATGTAATACCTATGCTAAAGAGGCTGGATTAGAAAAGACTGGCAGAGAATGAAATTGCTTAAAAATGAGAGGAAACACTGACAAAAGAAAAAGTTGGGGGAGCTATTTGAAACAGGTTTATTGGAGAGATGCTTGGTTACAAAGTACCAAGTACTCTCTGTTTCTGCACTGACAGCAGTGATCTTACCTGTGAAACTGATGCTGTTACTGTGAAATTAATTACACTGGGTCAGCAGCTCTTCAGAGGTACAGTGAACACAACCCGGTAGAATGATAGGGAGTAGAATGAGACAACCAGTAAACAGAAGGGCCCAGAAGTAAAGTGAGTAGCAAATGTTTTGGAAGTTGTACCAATCCACAGAAATTGGCTCCTAACTGCTTTAGTTAAATGTGGTAGTTTTCTTCTGTAGGGAAGCAATATTGACATTTGTGCCCAAGAATACTGATATAATTTAGAAACATTAATCATTGTACCTTATATATAAAATGTTGCTGGAGAAAAAGGAGAATTAATCTATCCTCCCTCTGCAATGTAGATTTTGTACAAATCAGCAGAGCAGGTTTAAAGCAGATGCTTGGAAAGAAAGCTTTCCAGTAGGGAGGATGGTGAAGCTGATCACCTGTGAGAGCTGCAGAGGAGGCTAGATCAATGAATGACAATTCTTTTGATTTGTAGACCCCTTCTACAAGTGTTCCCATGGAGAATACCCTTTACAGTCAAGTTTGCCAACAACAAATTTGACTTTTGAAGTTCCTAACCCCTAAGCCTCGCAGTTCCTGAACCACAAAAGCCACAGGCACAGGTTTTCTATGCGTGGGTACCTCCTTTGAAGTGATGGTAAGTGGGGGCAGGAGCTCTGTCCAAACAGGCACAGCATCACTGCTGAGCTGTCTGGCTGAGTTCTAGTGCTCTCACATGAGTTTTGTTGAAGCAGAATTTGGCTGTAAATGGCCTGTGAGTAATGCAGGGAACTGATAGGGAACCTGGCTGTGCTTATGCTTTAACCCATAAAATTTTGTCCTGAGGAAGTGTTGTAGTGAAGGAGCTCTAGATCCTGTCTTTGGTAATAATAAATCAGGATTTTGCATAGAAATCTGCTGGAGTATCACTGGGATGGGTGGGGGTGTGGGACAGGATGGTGAGCCGGGATGTGAACCTGTAGCTTGACCAAGACAGACCACAAATCACACAGGGGTTGAAATGACGGGGAGAAAAAAGCTTACCAGGTGTGGCAGCAGTTTTGCCCTCACAGAGGGCTTTGAATCCCAAATAGAAACACATTGACATTATGCTGCAAAAACACTAGGATGGTTGTTCAGTCTGAAGCCTTTTCCCTGTAGGAAGTACAGCCATGTTTCCTTTTCTCTGTCATTTGCCTTCATTCCCCTTGGGCTTTTATATTTTGTTACTGGCTTGGTATCTTCCCTATCCATCAGTCCAGCACATGCCATTAAGCAGCTTTTCTTGATTGACTAATGAGATGCTAAATTTAGCAATGCTTTTATCACTGTCTTTTATTGCTCAGCTCCATTTCCTGCATTTTCACTTGCTATTCTTCAGTGATTACTCTGTTGTTACTGTATTTACTGTTATATGCCCATCACCTCACTGGCATTTCTTCCATCAGTTGTTACTCTTTTCCTTGCCCACGCCTTCCTAATTCTCCTCCCCCTTCTACTTCATTCACATTTGTTCTACCACCCTCCCCCTCCCAGTACAGCACTCTCCTCCTATGCCCAGGACCCCTTTTCATTAATAGAGGAAAAAAGCATTTCTACCTCAAGAGAGCTGTCCAAGCCAGGCAGGATGAATCCTGCCAGTGGGCTCCTATCTCTGCTCATTAACTGCAGCAGTCTAACTGGGACAGAGCAGATGCTTAACTTGCAGAGAGTGAAGTGTAAGTAAGATGAATACCATCCATGTAAGCTACCAGGACTTAAAATGCTGAGTGTTGACACAGCGTGTGCTACCGCTGTCATTACAATGACAGATAGAAGATTCATTTAGGAAGCTGTTTGTAAGTCCGAGGATTTTTGGCAGTTGTTTAACCCATGGCACTAAAGCTATTCAGAATTAACACATTTTTGAATCACTTTTTTGTGTCCCAATGATTAGCAGCATAAAATTCCAGGTGCAAGCTGGCCTTTTAATCCAAATAATAGCTTTTTTCCCCATCATACATAAATACAGCCTTCACATATCAGTATGTTAACTGCAGTAATGCTATTCTCAGAAGATTAAAAGAAATATTTCTACTTTCATCTGCCTAGCATATCCCTAGGCTGTGAGGTATTTCAGAATTAGCATAAATACTGGTCTAGATGTGCTCTTTCAGCTTTTACTTAAAGGAATTGCTGTATTCTTGACACCTGCTTATTTCGTTCTTCAAAAATGTAACCTGTGAGAATAAAGTAACCCAAGGATAAAAGTAAGAGCTCTGTAAGGGGTTACTTGCTTCTGATGTGTGGTGGCTTTACTGACATAACTCATAGACACTGAGATTGACCCAAGATGATGAATTTAAAAGATTATGAATTTAAAACTTCTTGGGTCATTTCATGCTGGTTTTATGAGGTCAGTGATATGCTTTTCATTGACAAGGTTTTCCAACACACTGTGTATTGCAGAATATTAATGTAAATCCATCTGATTCTGCCAGCATAGGTGCTGAGGCCACTATTGACCCAGTCAGAAGCCCTGTGTAACCTGGCTCATTTTGCAGCACAGCTGCCCAAATTTTTACTGTGCACACATGGGTGCACTGTGCTCTGGCACACTCTCTTGCAGTCAGAGTGTGCCGGCCCTTGTCTTGTGGCATTTTGAGTTTAGGTGCAGACAGTTGGCACAGGGTGGCCAAAGTGCTGCAATTCTGAACACCGATAATTTGTTCAGGTATCCACACCCTCCAGGAGGTATTAATGGCACTATGGCTGTTTATCCTGTGGTATTTACTCCTGTAGCACAGTTGGGTGTATGTGGCTTGATGGTGCTCTTGAAAACTTACTGGGAACTTACCTGTGTGGACGTGCCCAACAGGGTGATTCCCTGGGTCCATGTCTGGTATGTTTGGATGTTAATATAAATATGCCGTTAGCAAAATAAGCAAAAGAGATGTGTCATTAAAACCAGAGCTAAAAGATCTTCATGTTTGGCCGATGTCCATATCCAAATAGTTAAGTGCTAACTCTGCATTTCCTACATGGAGGAGTGGCAGAGATTGGAAAGTTAAACTTAAGCAGGGAGAACAGTTGCAGGTAAATACATTTATCAATAACCTTAGAAAGATTCATGGCAGTCTCTCACTGGCAATTAACCGGGCAATGGCTTGGATAGAATCCTTTTCACAAGAATTCCCTATATTGCCAAATGAATACATACCCTGCTCTTATGCACCATGGGCTGCTGCTGAGGTGTTCTGCTTGCTACAACAGTTATTAGGGTGGAAGAGAGGAATTTTTGTTAAACCAATTCGAAGATACACAAATAATTGGAGGTAGAGAAGGTGCATGTCTCTCTTCTGTGTGTGTCTACATTTTTGTGGATTTTTAAATATGTATTTTATACCTTCCCTATGTGAAAGTTGTAAGAATCTGCTAATGTTTCTAGCTTAGAAATGTGAACCACGCTGACGTGATGTCTTTGTTTTTTCTGGTGCAACTCCTGAGAGTCTTGATGATATGCATGATAAATCTTTCACCTTGGCAGAGAGAGAGGGAAGTGTTTAATATTTAACCAAGGTTGTCTTTTACTTCAGCATCCATCAATAGGGGACTGCAGTTACAAATATGTAAAACTGTGTTTATTTTTGCTGAGAGGAGTGCTTGGAAGGAAAAAGGGATAACCTTTCCCTAAGGAATAAGTTTCAATTACAACGAAAGACGAGACTGTTTTTAGAATAGATCAAATTAAGCCCACGTTACACTGAAAGAGTTTAATACTTGTTTAAATAGAACCCTGTTTAAAGCACAGTAGTTAGAACAGTGGCTTTTGAACCAATGTGGTTAAATTGTGCAAGTCACTGTGTCTGTGCACTTGGCTGCTCAAGTTCTCACACCAGACTGTCAGATTTTCCCACGGGGAGCAGAGTGTCAAGGTTTGTGTCATATTATCTCCTGTTTACCGAAGAAAATGGACCACTGAAGCAGTTATCTGAACTCACTGAATCAGACTCACAATATTTAAGGTTGGAAAAGACCTCCAAGATGAAGTCCAGCCTTTGCCTGAACACCACATCAATTAAACTATAGCACTAAGTGCCACATCCAGTTTATTGAACGCTTCCAGGGATGGTCACTCCATCACTTCTCTGGGAAGCCCATTCCAATGCCTGACAACCTTTCCAGTGAAGAATTTTTTTCCTGATGCAACCTGAACCTTCTCTGGCACAGCCTGAGGCTGTTTCCTAATGTTAATTACCTGGGAGAAGAGGCTGACCCCCACCTGGCTCCAGCCTCCTGTCAGGCAGTTGTAGAGTGGTAAGGTCCCCTCTCCGAGCCTCCTTTCCTCCAGGCTAAACACCCCAAACTCCCTCAGCTGCTCCTTATGGGACTCACTTCCTAGACCCTTCCCCAGCTTCACTGCCCTTCTCTAGACATGGTCCAGCAGCTCAGTGCCCTTCTTGAAGTGACTCCCAGTGATGCACCCTTCTTGCTACAGTCATTTTTTCATACCTATAGATTCCTCTACGTTAGATAAGGATCACATTTCCAGTTTTGCATTTAGTTAATTTACTCAACACTGGGAAAAACTGCTGCTGGTGATAGTAAGCATCTTGCCTGGCCTGCTTTTTGTCCTTCTTAGAAATTTAGCAGAGCTTTTAAAGGGAAAATACAGAAGTTAAAAAGACTTAGCCCTAGCAATCCTTTTTCATGAATCCGTAATAGATCTGAGCTGCATCTCAGGTCTGCTGCAGGTAGGAAAGAGTTGTGTGTCATAATTTCCTCTATTCAATGCATTTTTAACAAGTCCCAAACTAACTGTACTTGTCCTAGTGAAGTGTGTATAAATCATTATTATAATATTTTCTCTCACTGGGTTTCTACAGTATCTCAGCAATCCATAGAAATAAGCCCACTGACAGAATGCTGTAGTCTTGCAGATAAAAAAGATCTACTACACCTTCGAAAACCCAAACAAACCAGAAAAAAACCCCATTTTTTTGCAGCTTTAAAAACTTTTGGTATAAAAGATATTATGAATAGGGTATTTAAAGTACACTTGAGATGCCTATGGACTAAAGAGCTGGAGATTTTACAGAAAATGAGTGGGTACATGCAGCTTTCAAATACTTACTGCTGTTGGGCTGCAATCTGTAAGCTCGAATTGCTTTTGAATTCCTAGTTGATGATTAATGTGGGCTTCTGCCAGCACCCCTTGAGAGCCTGCAGGGAGCACGTGCGTGCCGCCGGTGACGCTGTGCCTGCCTCTTGCAGATGCGGACGACGCGCAAGGTGTCGGTGTGGCCCGTGGGGCTGGTGGGAGGCCGGCGCTACGAGCGCCCGGTCGTGGAGAACGGCAAAGTCGTCGGCTGGTACACGGGCTGGAGAGCTGACAGGCCCTTTGCTATTGACATGGCAGGTGAGGAGCATTTACCATACATGAATGTTTCCGTTTCTCCATTTATGCAGCTTCTTAAACTTCCGAAGTGCCGGCAGAGCGTGCAGCCCTTTGGCACTAACTATCCTGAAAGTCTAAGCTTGTACATCTTGTCTAATTAATTTGCTGCCTGGTGGTATCTGAACTTACTTTAATTTGTTTTTATTTTTATGTGGCAACTTGGCTTTTATGTTGCATGAATTGTTTGCCTCAAACAAGTTAATTGTAAATTAATTCATCCAAGCAATTTCTTGCAAGAAGTCCCTGCCTGTCATTTTGTCATCAATCTCAACCAGGCAATATAAATGCAGACCTTCTTAGACCTCATGTTGTAAAATGCTGCTTTATCATGAAATGATGCATTTTGCATTGGTTATTTGGAATGACAGTGATAACTGCAGATGGGTATAGTTTGAAACACTGGGCTTAGGGGAAAAATCACTGACAGCTGTCGCCTGGTAGATGAAGGCAGAAAAGCTTCAAAATGGATCTAATCAATCTTCTGCAGTGAAGTTTGCACACCACACAGCTCTGTCTTGCTGACAGTCCATGCTTAGACAATCTTTTGTATATATTCACAACTGCCACATGAATCACCACTGTGCACAGGTCCAATTTCTGACACCAAATAGTTTCCCAGCAAATGATATGGTATTTGCAGTTAGACATCTTCTGTATTCAGGAGGGAAGGGGAAAAGTAGGAATACAAGGGCAAGAATGGGGTAGAAATAGACACCTTTTTTTTATTCTGATACCCTTATGTTTTGGGAGAGGGAAAAGGACAGTGTACAGTTCTTTCTCATCTTAACAGAGTACTGTTATATTAATTGAAATATTTGATAAAAATATGTACAGTATTTACAGTCCAACTGGTTAAAAAGAGTAAATAAAGGAGGACTAATAGTTGTTAACACCTCAAAGACAAAAAAGTTAACAGGTGAAATTTTCTGTACTGTAAAGGCATTTCAAGTCAATAGTACCACCTGGCATAAAAATAAGTATTTGGGTGTTCAGATAGGCATTTCTCAGGAGTGAAGTACGTATTCAATGCCCAAAATCATGCAGCATGTCGAGGACTGCAGCTGTGCAGTTTAACAGTCCCTGCCTGTGGATTTACTGATACATATTGATACTGTGCTCTAGAAGAGATTACTGAGGGCATTGTAAAGGTGAGAGCGTGGCTCGTAATTCATTAGCAGCAGGCAGAAAGCCATTACAGAACCTCGGCCAAGGGACACTAACTCAGACATGAAGAGATACATGGAAAGTTCTTAAATTGTTTACCTTGCAGATGCTGGCTGAATCACTGGCATGAGGGAAAAGCAGCTCCATTAGGAGCATTACCTGCTTGTGGTTTGACCAAAGTCACATAAGGGAGGGTCATAGAGACAAAAAAAAACCCCAAAACATTTAGAGTACAGAAGTTATTGCAGATCCACAAAGAATTACTACTTTGTGAGAGAACTTCTAGTAGTCTTTAAAAAATACTGAAGAAATTAAATTTCATGTTTAATTTCAGCAAGGAGAGAAATGGATCCAGTGTAGACTGCTAAAAAAATGATGAGAAATTTGCATCTTCATTCCTCTCAGGAATACAGTGGAAGGGCACAAACAGAATAGAACTGCAAATCCAGAATTCCATAGGTGTCTGAGCAGGTGCAGTCTACAGGATGTGTGTCAACTTGCAGTTTCCTACCCTTGCCCTTCTCTCCTGACACACACCTCTAGGGACTTGGAGGACTTGCTACCAAATCTAAGTCTGTGCTGTAGTCCATCGCTGGCATTTTTCCATCTGCTGTACCAAATACACAAGTGACTTAGGTTATACCATATGCTGCACATAAGGGTGGTCAAGGATCTCTTTTAAAAATATTGCCATGGAAAAGTAGAGATGCATGTAGTAATACTGATACGGAGACATGTCAGCTGTGTACAGTTAATGTTCTGTGCTCACATCCCAATGCATGGGTAAGGAGGCTCCCTTTGGTTTATTGAATGACCTTTCACAGCGATCTTCACAAGAATTTAATCATGAGGCTGGATATGAACAGAGTGACATCTTAAAAGGTTTGGGATCACTGATTTAACTTGTGGCTGTCCAGAGGAAGCACATCCTTGACTTTAGGCACATAAACTTATTCTAGACTGCAAAATACAAGGCCAAATTCAAATTACTGCAAGTGAGACAGGTCCTGCTGATTTCACCAGGCTCAGCTCAAAGACCCTAACTAGCCAACCTCCCCAGATTCTTTGAAACACACTTGCACATGGCAATCACATTAGGTCAGTTCATTAAACATTGGTTATTCATTTTGAGAAATTTGTGGCTCACACTGCTATTCTCTAATGCTAAACTGGATTCAGAAAGCAAACTAGCTGTTTCCTGTGTTGCTTCTTGCCTGGCAACCGACACAGCATATGAATTAGTTCAAGTATTTCCGAAGTTCTGCTTCAGTTTTAACTGGAGGTGCGTTCTAGAGTTGGACTTGCTTACCCTTGGGGAAGAAAAGTGGGAGAGAAGGTGGAAATACACTGATTCTGAGGGAGGCACTGTGTTATTTAGTATGGATCTGATTTCAAGTCTTTCTTCTGTATTAAATGTTGTTGTTTTACTTCTGGGTTGTTCCTACTGCCAGAATTTTGGATCACTCAAGAAAAAAAGTTAGATTGCGATTCTCCTAATGTGAAGGTTGTTCAAGAAGGCAGATGTTTGCTTTGCATTAGCATTCCAGGAGCTACTTCAGTCATAGAGATTAATATGTGACTGTAAATCACTGGGCCAGCAGATTTTGGACTTGGGATCCAGCAGATTTTGGACTTGAGTTCATCCACTGTGCCCTAAGCACCTCTGCTAGGGCCTGAGCAACCACCTTTTTTTATTACTGTTTTTTTTAGATTTTGCTATAGTCATGAGATCGTCTGTACATCTCATCTTTCTTAGGGCTCCCTGAGCAAAAAGCCAGTCTATTCACGCAAAACATGGCACATTTTGACTGAATCTGAAAGAGCCACTGCTGGAAGTCACAAAAAAACCAGCACACTCAAAACCCCTCCAAAACCAAAACAAAACACCAACCTCCTCTCCCATCCAAGGGTAAATGCTATTTTAAACACTGAGTTTATAATCAAGTGCCTCTTTCATGGTGGATCATATGTCAGCAGATGCCTTTGTTCTGAACTACAAAAACTCCTGGTTAGGCATCTCTGCCTTATTGCAACCCAGAAAGTGCACCTCAGGGAGAACAGAACTTGAAAGCCGCACAGCCCAAGCCAAAGGTGGGACCTTGATCTCTGTGGAAACCAGCACATCTGTTTCAACATCAGCACCGAGCGCTAGCATTTATACACTCCAGAAATGATGAACACTCAAGTTTCCAGCTTGCCTTCAGCTACCAGCCTATCTAGAACATCCAGGAAGCAATGACATTTACCACAGCAACAAAATCTTTAAACCCTGGCTCAAGTTTAACTGGATGAAGAAAAATGGTTCTGCCTTTTAACAGAAGTCATTGATTTAACAAACAGTGTGAATTAACAGAAACAGCTTATGTTGAAAGAAGAGCAGATGTAATATCTGCTATGTCTCCCAGGTATCTTGTCCTCCAACAAATTAATGCCTATCTAGGTGGCTCTTCAGTCTATTAGATTTAATTTACAACCTTGCATTAAACACCAAAAAACCCCCGAAACACCTCTTCACACTCCAGCTATGAAACTGTCTTGTGGCATTTCACGTGAAGTTAAGCCCAATATGACGTTGTAGGAATAATGATTAAGTAAAATAACTGTATGCATGTAAGCACTGTTCAGTTATGCTACACTGGAGACAGTAATCCCAGATTAATCCCTGTTTAGTGATAGAATTCAAAACAAGAGTGTCTTTTCATCTATTAGCACAGGATCATTATCCACTGAGAGAAATAATTAGTGCCAGTCTGGTCAAAACCTGAGCTGTCTCTTCTCTTTCTGACACTGAAATGACACGTCTGATAATGTCAACTGAAAGTTGTCACTAGAAAGTGGTTTTCTTTGAAGTCCATCTTACAAAATGTCATACATGTGAAATTAAAGCAGTTATAAAGCAGAGCTGAAGAACTAGAGAGCCAGGAGATAAGTCTCCTTGAATTCTTTTATCTCTTTAAGTTGCTGCTTTATTGGATTCTTTTAGCAAACAAAGACTGCATGGACCCTGACCAAGGAAACAAACCTCAGGCCAGTCAGTGCACAGTAATCCATGTCCTTGCCACCTGCAACACTCAGTTTAACTTTTACTTGATGCCTGACTTTTGAGAGCACCCTCAAATGACAATTTGCAATAGCATGGTAGCAAGGGCATGTGTCACGTTCAGGGGCCATGGCCCACTTGAACATCTGTGTGTAAGAGAAATCCACCCTCGCTCAATGCAATTTTCTCAACAGAGGAGCAAGCCTTGCAACAAGAGAATTTATGAGGAATTAATATATGGGTAAGTATAGGCTATGGGTCCAGAGAGCCACACTGACACTGCAGAGATAAGCAGTGGAAAATCTGTGTCTCTTCTGCTTAGAATGGGATTCTTTCTGTGCACTCAAATCTAGGACAGTAATTTTGATGTTTACTTCATTTTCTTCTTTATGCACGGGCAGCTTGAATCTTAAATATATTTAAAAAGAAAGAGCAGCTCACACAGCTGATCAGAGTTCCAAAAATGCCTTCCCATGCAAAAGAACTTTTTTTTTTGTGTGTGCCCAAAATTATTAGAGCTCAGTTGCATCCAAAATTTATAGTTTGTTTTATCTGAGGAAAAACCCCCAACAAAACCTAACCAAAACCACCAAACTGAAGCAGACCATTTTGTTCATCAGTACTAAGTCTCTGGTCCCCTTTCAAGGTGCAGCAAGCTGGCTGTACATACCGTCTCTAGCTGAGGGAGTTTAAACTCTCACCCTCAGCTCTTCCCAAATGACTACACTTGGCTACCAAAAGCACTGGGACAGAGCCCACCTTGTGCTCCATCATGGCCAGGCTACAAGCAGTAAGAAGTGAGACTGCTCTGCAGGGTGGGTAAGCCCTGTCTATCCAGACACCTATTCTCTACCTCAGGCAGGATAGGATGTATAAAGCTACATAAAAGATATAACGTATACATGTTTTCTGTGTCCATCAGTGAATTGGGACCTCAGTTAACATCCAACCCATAGTCTTCATTACGGTCCAAATCTTTAGTGAAAACAAAACAAACTTTCTGGTGTCTTCCTTTGCTTTCCTACAAGCAAGAGCATGATAAAGTGGTTTCAGTGTGCCTTTCTT
This sequence comes from Pachycephala philippinensis, assembly GCA_013397055.1. Taxonomy (NCBI): domain Eukaryota; kingdom Metazoa; phylum Chordata; class Aves; order Passeriformes; genus Pachycephala; species Pachycephala philippinensis. The sequence continues at coordinate 642,230 of VWZT01004477.1, read as the reverse complement.
CAGAAGGCTCCCATAAAAGTCACAGATACTTTCAAGGAAAACATAGTAGCAAGACATTTCTACTATAAAAAGGGGTCAGAATTGCATTAAGCTCTAGAAAGTTATTATCAGTTTTAAACTGATAAAATTTTAATACTGGCTTTAGAATTAAATGTTTTTGGGGTTTTCCAGAACTGATGTCAAAACTTACCACTTGTGTCATAAAAGGACAGCTAGACCCACTCTGAACTGATGAAGAAAGGATTTCTTTGGTAGGCTTGGCAATCAGACAAAGTAAGTTAGTTACAAATGTAATTTTTCTTTACAAGTCTATCAGTGGAGTTTTTGAGTCATAGTTAAAAAAAGCATACATGTGACTGAGCATTGCTGAAGGAAAATGGGAGAGTTCTATAAATAATGGCAAATTGGAGATTCATGGGAGCTTCTTCAGAGTGTGAGTTTGTTCAAACCAGTAATTTCTCAGTTTGCAGTCTCCCTTGGAGGGACCTGATTCATGGTGGTAGAGGAAAGAATTGCAGAGAGGTGTCTTTGCACTGAACGAGTCCTTTGAGCTGTGCTGTGGCAGGCTCAGACCAGCTAAGACTGCCTGGCAGCCCACCGGTGCTAGAAGTCATTCCAAAGGCAGAGCATTAGTGTGACTTGTCTTTCCTCAACAAGGATGTTAAAACTCTGCAGGCTAAAACTATGTAAATATCACAATTGTAACATATTTTAACCTTTTTTTCTGACTCTCACTTTGAAGTGTAGAATGGTTTGTACAGTATAAATTCTATGCATTTTATTTTACTTATAATTCAGTTTTATTTCTTAATTAAAAGTAGAAAGAAGAATAGCCCAAGATCTTAGCAATACCTGACTTTTCAGACAAGAAAGCATATATTACCTACATTATAGGAAATAGATTAAACATGTTGAAAATATGGTGCAATTAAAAAAATCTGATTGTATCTTCAGGGGAAAACAAAACAAGACAATACAATGTAGAATGTACAAATCTACCAAATACTGTCTATCCACATAATCTAATTTACACATTTTTAAAAAGAACATGGGAGATTTCTAGGCATACGTACAACTGCACAAAAAGGCAGTAAGGCCTAAAGGTTTTTCTCAACCTTTTTCCCTGTCTCTCCAAGGATTTGCTGTGAGTCTTCAAGTGATCCTGTCGCATCCCAAAGCTGTATTCAAACGTCGTGGTTCTCAGCCAGGAATGCAAGAATCTGATTTTCTGAAACAGATAACAACAGTGGAGGAACTGGAGCCAAAAGCAAACAACTGCACAAAGGTATTGATTGCCACACTTTCTGAAAAGCATTCGTGTCATCTCTGTAGATGCCTTTACTGACACAAATGTTATCTTCTAGGTTCTTGTATGGCACACCCGAACAGAGAAAGTGAACCTAGCTAACGAGCCAAAGTACCACCTGGACACAGTCAATATTGAGGTATGACGTGGGGAGACAGTCCCACGGCAAGAGCAGGACAACGGAGGCGCCAGCACGTGTTCCAGTTCAGACAGCTAAAATCATCTGCTTCTGCCTGAGACCTGACGGACTTCTGTGGGAACAAAAGGAAGCTTTCAGAGACTCTAATAAGCAAATCAAGTGGGTGTGCTTTGTTCTAACTTGTCTGCATGCATTTCTGAACTCTCAGCTTAATAAACTGACACTTACCTTTGTTTTAACGCTGTTTTCACATAGAGAAATGGCTGCAATGGAGTATTTTCAAAATCATTATTTATGTATATACTTTTTTTATTTATCCAGCTAAATGGTGTAATTATAAACTGATTTTAACTCACGAACTGTTGGTCTAAATATCTGTATAAATGGATCCTCCAAACTGAACATGTTTTACTTCATTAAAAGTAGCGGTCAGATAGGTCATACAATAATGAAATAAAAACCCACAATCATTTACGGATTTATCCTTTTAATATAGGGAAATAACATTTTATCATTACGAGGCACCATAAAATGTAAACACAATCACTGTCATAAACCTGGATCTCTCTGCAAGACAAAATATATTTGTTCACACTGAGTTACCTTGAATACATATTGTGCTGTCAGTTCTCAGCTTTAACACTGTGCGCCTGCCTCCTGAGCCAGGTCGGAGACTTTACCACAGGAAACTCAAATGCATCAAATGCTTATCTTAAAAGAATAAACTGTTGATTTGTAGAACTACAGTAACATCCAGGTTTATCTTTCTTTCAATAACCACATTCCCTGTTATGCACACCATAATAACATCACAGTGAAATGTATGATGAAACAAAATTTGTTTGATACACTAGAAAACATTGCTCAGTGATACATTTACATTCTATTTATATATGATTAAACATTTGTTCATACAGTACCTTCTACAGGATTACTGGGTAATTTTGGGGGGTTGGGGTTCATATTTTTGGATATTACTAACATGATAGCTACATCCCTTATATGCAAACATTTGATCTAGAATTTTGAGGGAAAAAAATCAGTATGTGGTTAAGCAGCTTCTTAATATGGTCTATGAAATCATATGCATTGTATGAAAATGCTTCCAATGATGTATAAATATATTCTTGATCTGCTTTTCACTACATCAAATTTAAATCAATATAGACCACAACACGGTCAGTCAGTTATATTCTTAATCTGAACAGCTGGGGAAAAAGAAAAAGAATATATATGTACATGGAAGGAACAGCAGAAGTAAATGTATTTGAACAAGGAATGTTAGGTGGCTGTTCTGGGAAAGATTTCTATTGCAACTTTCATTTCCACAGTTGTGTGCTGAGAGTCTGGCCAGAGGTGCTTCCAGTCCATCCTGCGGCTGTGTTGGGGGGCTGGCCAAAGCCCATCACGTTGCTGGAACTGCTGAGGTTCATTCCAGCCATTTGCTGATTCATCTGCAAAGCACACACACACACACACACACACACACACACACACACACACACACACACACACGAGCCTGGTTAGCACTGGCACTGAAACACAGCACGCTGCTAGCCAAAAGCAGTCCTGCCTCCAACCAGCCACCCAGTTATGAGGACATTTCCCTAAAAATATTTCTCATTAAATAAAAATATTGACTCCCTCTAAGTTTCTAAGCCTTTTCCCGTACACTACCAGCTTTTCTGGAGCCCTTCAGTCACTAACATACATCAGCTGATGGGCTGCAGCACTTGCTGTATGTGTCACATGAGAACTGACAGCAATGTGGCTGGTTGGTAAAAGTTCGCTTTCACAGTTTCAAAGCTAACGAACAAAATTGTGGCAGCTGTGATGAAGAAACACCAAAGCGAGTAATACAGTCTTGTCAGCACTTGCAGCTCTAGATTTTTTTTTTCCCCAGCAACATTTCTTTGGAGACTTCATAATCTTGACTACACCAGGTTTTACGGAAATTGTCCATTTAGGTAACAACAAAGAATGAGGTAGATTTATAAACTTAAGCATTATCTAAATCTAACCATCCTTGCTAAAGAATCTACTCAAGATACTGTAATTCCTTAAAAAATGAGTAAAATAATCCACATGAAATTCAATTCACATGAATTTAACATCTAGTTAAAGGTGGGAAAGAATTCAAAATTCAGTACATTCACTTCAGAGATGTTGCAAAACTATTCATACTTTTTACAAATATCTAGTCACTGTAATTTTCAGTGCTCAATGTCAAAATGAGTTTGAGAGCAAAAGAGCATTTGGAGCAATTAATAATCAGAGCCAATGAAGAGGGATGTTGGATAAGTAACATCAGATTCAAGTTAGAGGCAGCACTAGGTAAAAGTCAGAGCCCATGTAAACATGAGCGCAAAACACCAGGTTGCAAAGCAAAACTGAAACACTGGTGAAAAATTTAAGTAAATTGCAAGCTAGTATTCCAGGGTAAAATTAAGTTCTGTGTGCTTTCACACAGAACTATGTATCTGCAAAAAACAACGCACCACCAAACCTGGAAATTAAAAAAAGCTGATGAAAACATGCTTTACCCAGTGGTTCATCTCTTCTGGAGTAGAATTCTTACGCAGCAGACTATATAAAACATGTTAGTCTGGTAAGTAGAGCAAGCTCTCCCCCTTTCAGCTAGAGTCAGAGTTCAGATCAGAGTTCTACAGACTGTGGAATGTCATTATACCGACAACATCTGATGTGCAAGGGGTACAGGAACATGTGAAGAGCTTGTTCTAGGAGCCAACTTTTAACATGTATTTGATAAGAGGCAAGATTTTAATTTCAAAGCTGATACGAGTCTTTTTAAAGCTAGATACCTAGGAAAAGGCTGTCACCAGTAAATCCACAGATTTTTTTGATCTGACGTTTTGAAATTCTCACATTTAAGAATTCCTTTACACAGCAGAATGACAGCCTGTATTTTCAAACAGGGGCTGTTTTATCCATGTAAGAAATGCTGTTTACCTTCATAAATGTTCACACCATAAGACTGAGCAGAACAGTAAAAATTCGTATCATCCAATTTAAGTCAGTCACTAAGGTTCTCTTCCTGCATTGCTAAGTAAGCAGCATGGAATTACTCTATTGTTATCATAACTCAGACAATAATATGAAAAAAATAGTTGCTACATGCTGCATGTTGCTACATGCTGAACTCCAAGGGAATAATTTAGGTCTGTTCCCTCCACCTCATCCTTCCCCAATAAACTGCCAAATACCTAATTTCAAGATGTTTCCTTGGAAAATGTACAAGTACACTACTACATGTACATTAACACTTCTAGAGAACCTTTTAAACATGTTTAAAAAAATAGGATGGAAATGCTACAGATAAATAACAGATGCGCCTAAGCAAATTATCTACAGGAAAATGTTAAGAGCACAAAGCACTTCACATTCCACCAAAATTTATCCTGAAGTCTGTGAATGAATGTATTCGTTGTTAATGGCTATCCTCAAGCAGTTAAATTCTTTTAATTACAAGGCTGTGCTTACATTTCAGAACTTCGTGACTCTAGAGAAGCTAAGCTTTTTACCTGGCTGGCTCTGACGACATGAGAAAAGCTATGGAAGCAAAGAACTGAGTTGGGTTTACCTTGGCAAAATTATTCCCTGCTTTTGTAGTAGTTACCTTTCATTGAACTATTCACTGATTTGTTAACATATGCCTCTGAGCAGTTCATAGCCCAGCAGCCTGTAACTCGGCTACCCTGCACCTTCCTCCTACAGCCACACATTTTGTATCTGAAAAACATCATCCCTCCTACAGTACTCTAGTCTGGGAAAGGCCAGTCTTTACCTGAGAGAGGTTCCATTGAGCTTGTTGGTTTTGTTGCAATCCATACTTATTTTGTGGTGGTGTGACCATCTGTCCCACCATTCCACCTTGAGGTCCAACGACAGTTTGAGGAAGTCCCATCACACCAGTTGGTGCAGTACCAGTAAATCCATTGGGCATTGCCACTGGTACCATCACGCCTGTGCTTTGTCCCATGACTGGCACTGATTGTCCCATCATGTTTCCCATCATCCCAGTTGCTGCTGGCACAGGAACTCCCATGGCTGGAAAGCCTTGAAAGTGAGTTGATGGTTGTGTGGTAAATGGCATAGAAGACGACCCCATGAACATACCTGTACCAGAGAAGGGAAGATTTCAGCAGAAGTGGCTTGTGGTTTTCCTCCCCCATCCCATAAGTCATAAGCGCACCAAAATAATTTAAAGGATAACTTCGTCCAGTTGTATGTCAGTGCTGCCAATTTAGCTTCTGGTAAAAGCAAAGAATTGCTTTAAAACTCTCAAAGGAAAGGGGCTCACCACGAGATTAACTGCCAAGAAGAGTTTGGCATCCCTGTGGTGAACCAGAATCTTTCAATTGCTGTATTGGAGGTCTTTGTTTTCACACAAACATAGCTACACCAAAGCTCTGACAGTTCTGTTGGGATCCTGGCAGCCTGCTGGCTGCACAGTGGAGACTCAGACCCTCAGTGATGAATTACATGGCAGAAGCAGACTTCACAAATCTTTCAATAAATTGCACACTTGATAATTTGAACAGCTATAAATAAATTAAAATCACATACATGTTTTTCTTTAGCTTCCATGTTACATTTCAGTAATTTTTCTCTGTTTTATAAAAGCTGAAAATAAAAATCTTCATTTGAATATAGTAAGCAGGTATCCAACCTTAGCTTTATACTTCTGGGAGATAACTTTTCTAGGTAAAGTTTAAAATAGGACTGCACAGAAACCTTCACAACGTTATTTACCCGGAGCATTTTGCTGCTGCATTGTTCCTGTGCCATACAGTGATAAAATGGAGTCTTTGGAGAGTTGTTTCTTTGCTGACTCTTCGGATTTTGTTGTTTGCTCAGTAAATAGATCAAGATCCCCAGCTGCTCCAGACAAGGTGGCAGCTGCTGGTTTAGTGGAAGTGCTCTGGGAAATAAAAGACAAGACAGACTACTGAAAGAAACCAGCAAAAGATGTTATGTTAAATATTTACTGTACAGCCTTGCTCCTCAACCAAATAAAACCTCATTCATTTACAGAAACTAAATTTAAGTGAATGAGAATTTAAAAATATGTGGTATGACTAAAGACAGGAAAAAGCAGTACATGCAATATGGAAAGACCATCAGACCAGATGGAGGTTACAAAACAAAGAAAACTAAATCCTCAACCAGCTTCAGGGCGTACACATACAGATTATTCATTCCTGTTGCTTCTGCATTTTTCATCAGTGAGAAGCATAAATCAAGAGCTGGAGTTAGATTATGAAAAATAATTAGGAAATCAATAAGGAGATTAAAATTCACATCTCATTAATCCTCTCATAGGCAGAATAGATTAGAGAAGAGCTAAAACAAAAGATTAAGTGCTTTGAAATGTATCTGGAGAAAACACAAAAGTAAAATTTTGATTATCTACTTCAAGTAATAAAATTTCTAAAATACATTGTTTATAATTGGCTTAGAGTTCTTTAAGCACGTTTCACTTATTGAGAAAGCATAATTATCTAAAACTTACTGCAGTCTACAACTGAAAAGCTAAAATACAGGCAGGCTGTCAGGCTTTGTACTGCTCTTGCAATAGAATGTTTTGTAAACAAATTACATCCAGGAGTCTCTCAATGTTGTTACGTTGCTGCTCTTACCCATACAGTTCCATATGGGGGCTTTCTTAGGGAACCAGGCAATACATGGGTTCTTGTTCCATTCCTTAAAATACACAACTCATCCTGTTACCAGTGGGATCTTTTAAGGCAAATCACCTGTATGCACATTGTAAAAGAGCCAGGACTGCAAATCGTACTTAAACTATGGCCTTATTTTAGTCCAGATAAATGATCCCCAACTGCTTAGCATATACCTACTGCACCCCACAGCTTGTGTGAGTTTCAGCTCTTTCCCACACTAAAGGGAAATCTTCCTTGGAATACCACTGTCAATGAACACAGCATGTACCCAGGTCTGTCTGTTTATTGAGATCCCATACCCAAATTTATCACACAGACAAGAGGAAACCACAAAATACACAGATATGGAACATCCCTATAATCTTCCTTAAAGCAACTATCTCCAGTCTGCTGCTTTTGCTGGTGTGCTGCTGACTAAGCCCTAAAAAGTCCACTATGGTCACACCGGATTTGTACAAACACCACAATGTGAATGTTCAATATGCAGCTTCAGAAAACACATGAAGTGTGTAACTTCTGAAGTGCTAAAACCTCTAGCATAAGGCAGTGCCATAGATTTGGGAAGAAAAAAAACCACAGAGCAATTACCAGCTAAATTTGCCAGAAACCAGAAAGAGAAAGGAGTGTAGATAACCATAGTTGATGGTGAAAAATCTCCAAAACTGCTGTAGAAAGGGAAGAGAAAAAAACAAAAAATGGGAACTTTCTGGCAACTGAAAAACCTGCATTTATACTACAGCCAATTTAGGCCAAAGTCAGTAGGACTTAGTGGGCAACCAAGAGTGGGCTGACAGCACAACAGAGGGAAAGCAAACAGAAAAAGACCTGTGAAACCTCTCTGGCCAGTGTACAATTAAATTATCAATTTCTTTCTGTACATACTAAAAAAGCTTCTTCCTCTCCCTTCTCACAACAATTTCTGATTGCAAAGCAAATAAATTTTTATTTAAGTGGGCAGGAGGAAGCCTTCTCTGTTTGAGACAATTCTTTATCAGTGTGACATAACCAGTCTTTAAAAATACCAGAGTCAGATTTAACAATGCATTCAGGTAAAAGCCCATCCTGAACAGCAGTACTTGTTTTCCTGTGCACCCACCCTGGAAGGCCCATTACTGAACTGTCCCCTGCTGACACGGATCTCCCGTGGTGCCTCCCTAGGACAGCCCCTGTGCCACAGCCGTGCTCAGCAGGCTGCAGGAAGGAGGACACAGGAGCGGTACAGCTGGGTGAACAGAGGAGGCTTCCCCTCTGCTGCCTGCACAGCAGCAAGGAAGGGGTGTGCTTTTCTCTAGGAGGGAGAGCTGGAAACCTGGAGGACTGATCATGTTATGTTTACAACCTAAGATTAAATGTTCATTTAATGTCTCTTCATTCGGTTTGGTTTTGGAAGATCCTCAAAGGAGCCAAAGCACCGGACAAGCGCTCCCTGAAACGTTCATCAGCTGAATAAATGGAAGGTAATGCAAAGTACATGGCAAGAAAACAGCAGGTGGCATCCAAGTTAAAAAACAACCAACACTGACATGATTTTTGTATATCTAACATTGCCATGCTACCCAAGACTCTGTACAAACACACCTGGCATGCATATAATTATTTTCCTACACACAGTGCTCTCAGACAGTCATCATGCCAAAACTAAATGCTCATCAGGTGCTTTAAGATCACCCTGCTAAGAAGTTTCATGCTATTAGTGTAACAGAAGTTTTCCTACAAATTGAAAGAGAGGTGGCAACAGAGGGAATGAAAGAGGGAAGTGCACAGTGGGACACATGGAGTTGAGAGAAGGACTGCAGGAGAGAAAAAAGCACATGTGCACTTTCCTGCTACCTGCATGTCTCTGGCTCAGGCTGGTATCTAGGAAAGCAGGGATGCCCCATAGAAAAGCCAGGCTTCTGCTGTTTACTGTTTGTATGGTGATAAATAATGGCCCCACATAACATTTTCAATTTCTCCCTGCTGACTGGAAGAGCTACCTGCATAGGGAAAATACAGCCTAGCACATAATTATTCTTATGTAAGCAAAGTACTAAGTACATTATTACGATCTTAAATTCTGTATACAATTCTTACCCTTTTTATCTTTGCACTGTAAATGGACTTGATGTTTATTTCAACTCTTCCTGGTTTTGATTTTGCATATTTTGTTTTTAGACATCTACTCAGTTCCATTAAAAATAATCAACTGTTATTTCCTGGTAATAACTGATGAGGAAATGAGCACTCAACTATATTCAGTTCACAAAGAAAAACACTAAGAAATCTCATCTGTTCTCTTGCTTTTAGGAATTATCAGCAATACATGAAAAAATCAGATTAAGATTTCTATCACTTTCTCAGATCATATCCAAGAACATAATTAACCTTACAATAAGATTAAAAATTCAACTTTATTTTTTGCTGTATGTCCAGTACTCACAACAAGCAATACAGCATTTCCTTTGCCATCATCCTTGTCTAGGCTTGAAAACATTTATCTTCCCTGCAGTACCATTTCTAACTCCTTCTTCAGATTTCCCTTCTCTAGAACTCAAATTTCTATTCCTCTAGACTCTGTTCAGCTGACTCCTTCTGATTCTGGAGTATGATGCCTGCTCTTCCACTGTGCTCCACCTAAGGTATTTAAAGCTTCAAAGAGAGTATAATCATAGATTCATAAAGGGTTTGGGTTGGAAAAGACCTTAAAAATCATCAAGTTCCAACTCCCTGACATGGGCAGGTCACCTTTCACCAGATTAGGTTGCTCAGAATTGTGTCCAATCAGGCCTTGAACACTGCCAAGGATGGAGACATCCACAACTTCTCTGGGCAACCTGTATCAGAGTCTCACCACCCTAACACTAAAGAACTTATTCTTAATATATTCTTAATGTAAGCCTACCATTGTTCAGTTAGAAGCCATTTCCCCTTGTCCTGTCACTAGACTCCCTGAAAAAGAGTCCCTCTTCATCTTTCCTGTAGTCCACCTTCAAATACTGAAAGGTTACTATAAGGTGTCTCCAGAGCCTTCTCCCTTTTCCAGGCTGAAGAACCCCAGCTGTCCCGGCCTCTCTTCACAGGATCCGTGCTCCATCCCTCTCATCATCTTTGTGGCCTCCCTCTGGACCTGCTCCATCAGGCCCATGTCCTTCCTGTGTTGGGAGCCCCAGAGCTGGATACAGCACTGCAGGTGGGGGTCTCATGAGGGTGGCGCAGAGGAGGGAATCACCTCCCTTGCCCTGGTCACGCTTCTCCTGATGCAGCCCAGGATACTGCTGGGTTCCCAGGCTGGAAGTGCACATTGCCAGGTCATATTCAGATTTTCATCCACCAGCACCCCCAAGTCTTTCTCTGCAGGGCTGCTGTCAACCCACTTACTGCCCAGACTGTAGTCATGTTTGGAATTGCTCTAACTCCATTTGAAGGAACGAAACTTTTGCTTTCAGATACCTGAAAATACAGACAGGGGTAAAATAAACATAAACAGAAGCTACAAACATTTCAACTAATCATATTGGAATAGGACTCCAGTAAGCAACTCTCCAGTAAGACCCTGCTTAAATAATACTCATGAAAAAGCAAACTTCTGAAGCAACCCATTTTTACATAAAATCTGAGGACTTCGACACATTAACATCACCAAAATTCATTAGTAAGTTGAAGCTTGTCTGCCAATCTATGGCAATCATGCTAGGTACAGACACCTGACCTCAAAGAAAAACAAGTATTTAGAAACATTTATTAATCTAAAATTTGCCACCACATAACATGAAAGTTTGTCAGATATCAATAATGAAAAACATACACCATCTCTGTGAAAATACACTTTTGTAGCCACTGAACTGATTCTCAGATCCCAGTACAGTACAATTCTAATCAGGCCCACAGAGACACACACACACAAAATCCAAAAAAAATTAAGTTGACTGGATTTTAGTATCCTGCTTGGAGAAGGACTTGTATTAAATATTTCACTGAATTAATACTTCCAAACTTAATACCTCACGGTTCTCCCCTTCTCTTGCTCCCTACAAATTCCACTGAAGAATGAAGAACACACTTTTGCTGGAAGACACACCATACAAAATTTGAAATTAAAATCTGGCTAAAACAATTTAGGCAATTGTTTTAAGTGAAAATGCTAGACCTTTGCTCAGTTCCTATACAATGTTTGGCAACAAACCCTATTCTAATACCTATAATTTAGCTATGCCCACTTTACATGAAAAACATAATCAAACACATGAAATATTCTTCTTTCCTTTCTGTGTCCATGAATAATGCATAATTTATAGCACATGCCTTTTATCTAGTTCTACTGTAGGAGCTGCTTAAGGTAACTTTTCTTAAACCCCACTGAGTTTGCTAATGGGCAAAATTCTATATAAAAAAAATATCTCTGTCACATACTGTTCTTTACCAGTCCTTTACAAATTCAACAGTTTGCATTAGCATCCAGCTATACAGAACAGTGGGAAGAAACATTTTAAATGTCTTTGAAAACTGTGATAAAGACACAAATCTGAAAGCAGAGTCCAAGTGCACATGATCATCAACGCTCAAGTCACATTTGAAAAAGGAGAAACAAATGCTTTTCTTTTCACTTGAAAAACATGTCTTGGCTATGACAATGGACATAAATCCTAAGTTTTGCAGACATCATGTTGTTTCAGTCTCATAATAAAACATTCAAACAGACATTTTGTGCTCCACAGAGCCATAAAACAGAGTGCATTTAGCATTACATGCTGCCTTTCAGGTTAAACTGGAGAAGAAAAGCAATCCTGTGAAAACTCAAGGGTCATACAGATCAATTTGAGGAACACCATTAAATTCCCTTCTTTTTCAGAAGAAAAGCTCTCAAATCCCACTGTGGCACCTCAGACACACCTACAATGCAGAACATAATGGTAAATATCTCAGTGAAAAAGCAAGCCACACTATTCCACATTTGATCTCCTTCTTTTACTTCATTTTTTAAAAAATTAATACATTCTGTTAATAGATATTCAAAGAAATTCAAGTTAAGGTTTGGCCATGGATTTCTACTTTAAATTCTCCAATTTCAAGCACAGGAACTGAATGTTAGGGTTACTCAACTGCTGATCTGTGTTCATATCCACTTTACCAACTGCAGCCTCGCACAAAATAATTTCACATTATAATCACACTTCTTATTTACTTCAAGAAATTTAAACAGACCAAGTCCTTAAACCCTCTCATAATAAGGCACCCTTTCCTGTCTTCTGTATTCTCCTAACTCTTCTCTGAATCCCAAACAACTTTTATCCGTGTTGCAAGGTGTAAGATCTTACAAAATACTCATAGCAGTGCCGAATGAGAGGCACCCTCAACTCCTGCCCAGCCTCAGTTCCCAGACTGGACACCAGCATTCTCGAACAGAACGCATACAAGGTCTTGATAATGCTGAAGCAAAACAGAATGATATTCTCTTTGCCCCACTTTACCAAGCAACCCATGTAATCACCATCAGAAACCTGACTTCTGCTACCTACCCATGTTCTTGTCTCTTATCTGTAGAGATTATCTGATTACATTTTCTTTGAGATTACTGATTAAAAATGGAAGATAACCAAGAATTAATCTTGCAATACACCACAAGGATCGTGTGTTTGATAAAAAAATGCTTGCTGAGAGTTGTTTGTTCCTCCTGATTATGGCACTCAGAAGAAAGAAAGCTGTCACTAAAAATCTGGACAGGTTTATTTACAGCAAGTGAATATACTCATGCTTTCTAGTATATAAACAAGGTGATACTTAACAGATATTGAGAATAGGATTATCCTTTCTACCACTTTTTAATCAGTTTAGTAAGTACCATACTTAGTCTAGAAACTAGCACAAAGATAAACAACATTATCAAAATATTCCTCTCACAGAAGGTCCAGCGACCAAATCTTTATCATAGAAATGCATTTAAAATGTTATATATACATATAATTCAGTATACTTTAGCAGGCACTCCATTATTTAATCCATCACTGTCATCATCATCTAGGCTATCACCCTTCACTTTGCTTTTTTTCACTCTTAAATATTTAGCCTTCTTTTGGATTTCCTGAGTTCTACAGCTAAATCATTCTTTAACCAGGAGGTCACATTGCATGTTCATGGAACAGAAACAAAAGAAGGCTTTTCTCTTCTTTTTCACGCTGCTCTTTTCTCCTGGGCACACAGCCCCCACATACAGAAGTCATCATTTCCAGCATCAAAAAGGTTAGAAAGGGGGAAAACCAGAATTCAGTGCTACCCATTCTGTGCAATACTACCACTGGCCCGTTTATTTTGGGGCCAAGTCAAAACTTCACTGTTCTAGATTTGAATTTACCCGATCTACACCCAAATTAAATAAATTATAAACTCAGGGAAGCTAGAAATGGGTTACTGCATTTCACATCTAGCTCTACAGGGATCAATTTTGACATAAGGCATTAGAATAGCAGACAACAAGCACTCAAATACTGCTGTTCCCAGTACTTTGACCAGACTTCCGCAAGAGACAAGAAAATCTACACCAACACTTTCCTTTGCAATTTTAGCTAACACATCCACATCTAAGTGTAAATATACATCTTATTTCTCTCACTGTTTGAGTAGCTTAAGGCGTGCTGGGAAGTTTGCTCTATCTGTAGCATTATGTTTAAAAAGAAATATGGTTTCAGTCTCTGAAACCCTATCTAGCATGTTGTACAAAGTCAGCCCTCAGCAGCAAGCAGGGGAAAGGAGAGTAAACGGAGACTAAAATCTGCTGAGTAAGACATACATGCTTTGAGGCACTCAGAATTCCCTTTCATCATTATCCCTTCCATTGTACACACTATGAAAACTAATGGATGAAGAGAAACAAGTACAGATCACATGTCCCAAATCATAAATTCAAGGATACACACAATTGTTTCTGGTTCAGCAGAGTTGGACAGAAAGCCCTACACTAAAAACAAGCTTCTAAATGACTTACAAGATAGCCCAGATGAGGAAGTTACCCCACCGCTTTTCCAAAACCTCCCTCTCAGAAGCCAGTCTGCGTTAAGGAAGCCTGCACATGTCCATCACAAACACCTTGCACTTTGAGTCTGATGGCTACTTCAGGACAGCTGCAGCTTCAAGCAGCATCATTTCCAGTCCCAAAGCTACCTTTCCAGGCTAGAACAGGCATGGGCATGGGTTTGCTTCCACACTATCATGGCTTTTAAGAAGGAGCAGGCCAGGTGCAGGGGTTATGCTACTCTCCCTTGAGGAAAGCAAGGCATTCAAGTTCCAAGATGAGACCAAAGTCAGATCAGCCCAGGTAGCAACACAAATTTTTCTTGCTATACGTTCTTGATTTTGTGTATGAAACCTCAGACCCCAGATTTTTAGCAGGTCTAAGAGAGAAGCATCTGCTGCAGCCTTTCCTAAATATCAGCATCACAAAGCAATAAGAGGTCTTAAAGAGGATGACTTGATGCCCAATAACCTGAGAACATAGTTATACTCAGCAATACCTATTAAAAAAAGAACAAGACAAAACAATATAAATGAAAAGAAAACATTACTACCACCACCAGGGTAAGACAGAATCCAATTTAGCTGGATAACCAGAAGGAAAGACCACACCATTTACTTCTATATCCAAGCAGTGCAGAAGTTTGAAGAGGTGAGAAAAATACCGGTGTTACAGTTTAAGCCATGAGATGCTTAAGATATGTTGAGAAGTGTGCATTCCTTCTGTGTGAATGAACAATTCCCTGAAGGAAAGGACACATGTGCATGCACATATTTACACATACATATAGCTAAATACACTTATTAAATTTTACCTGAGCAGGAGGTACTGCAGCTGCTGGTAAAGGATTAGAGATCATTGGGCCAAAGATATCCAGGTCATCATTCAGTGCTGTAACAGCAGCAGTGCCTCCATTTGTAACAGATGCTTCAGCTGGACCATCTAAAAAAGCAACAGAATCACTTTTAAAGTGAAAATTATTAATATCCGAACACCATGAGAATAATTAAAGCTGTCTATTCCCTCCTACCCTGCCCTGATCAAAGATGTGCTCAATTTCTGAGATATTTTTCAGACTGCGATATTGTTCAGATTTTGTGAAGACTTCTTTCCTGAAGAAGAAGGCGCATTAATGTCCTTCAGAAAAAAAACCAAACAAAAACCAAACAACGACAAACCAAAACACTTAAAACTTCCCTAAGGACAAGCACACCAACCTAGCAGTACACACTACTAATTTTTCAGGAGTCTTTGCACACCAACATTTTTAGTAAGAATTTAAATAGATATCTGACTGAGAAGGTCCAAATTTGGTAACCACGTATCAGACAAAATACACTCATTTGTGCTCCTGAATTAAAATTTGCATTTTAGAATCCATGAAGTTATTATTGATATGCTAATTTACTCAAGAGTACATAAATAAGTTTTGCATTAGGAAAAAGTCCATTCTTCTCCCTTTTTCAAAAGTCCTTTGCACAGACTTTATTCTATAGCTTCATATGAACACATCTGCCAGGCACACTGAGCTCACTATCCATAAGAACCTACGGCTCTCGCTCTGAGCAGAATTAACTTCCACAGCCTTGGTGTCTTTAAGCCACTTTAACACATGAACACATTTACTGATCTAGGTGAAAGTGGATGTATGCAGGCCAAAAAAAGGACTGGAGAATTACGCTTTAAAGAGAATTTGCAAGAAAGTACTTTAAAAGATACAGGGACAAAAATATCACAAAAGTGTTTTTAAGGAACAGAGCAACCATTTCTCTTTTGATTTTAAGCTGCTCAAGAACAAGTGGTAAGAATTGGCTAATAAATTTATACCTATCACGAGGGGGTTGCCATTACATAGAGCTTGACAAATACAAGGGTGACTAGATTCTGCTGAACTTTATAATGACTGTATAGTCCTAACAGCAAGTTTAAGAAAGCTTTTATAGGCAACAGAGGAAGTTACGTCTAAAATTATCCAATCTCAGAAGTCAGACTTCTCTGGTAGAACAAACTAGCTGAATTAAGTCAAAACCTTCTATGCAAAAGAAACACTGCCATGACTAGCACAGCTGTTTATACGCCACAGGAGGGTCAGTATTCCAAAAAACTTAGATTGCAGTACACTGAAAAAACTGCTACTAACATCATAACACTACATTCTGAAACAATCCATTCAGAAGAACAATACCCAGAGATGCTGTGCTGGTTTTGCCTAGGATAGAGTTAACGTTCCTCTTAGTAGCCAGTATAGGGCTGTGTTTTGGGTTTGTGCTGGAAACAGAGTTGACAGCACAGGGATGTTGTCATTATTGCCAAGCAGTGCTTGAACAGTGTCAAGGCCTTTTCTGTTCCCTATCCCACCCCACCAGTGAGGAGGCTGGGGGTGCACAAAGAGTTAGAAGGGACACAGCCAGGACAGGTGACCCCAGCTACCAAAGGGATATTCCATACCCTAAATATGGTGCCATGCTCAGTATATAAAGCAGTGGGAAGAAGAAGGAGGACCTTTGGAGTGATGGCGTTTGTCTTCCCAAGTCACTGTTAAGCATGATGGAGCCCTGCTTTCCTGGGGATGGCTGAACACCTGCCTGCCCATGGGAAGTGGTGGATGAAATCCTAGTTTTGTTTTGCTTACATGCACAGCTTTTGCTTTACCTGTTAAAACTATTTTTAGCTCAATCCACAAGTTTTCTCACTTCTACCCTCCTGATTCTCTTCCCCATCCCATGGGGGAAGTGAGTAAGCGGCTATGTGGGGCAGAGTTGCCAGCTGGGGTCAAACCATGACAGATGCCTTCTCATTTGTCTGCCTTCCATGAAGGTGAAGTGGCCATGGGAATGAGTTTACACTACTAGATCTTCTATCCTGAGTAAAAAGTGAGTGGCCTGAGGAATGCGAAGTAGCCACCTCAGTCAGTTTTACTACTCTTTTGTGATTTGACTCTGCTGGGGGACTGCTGCTGCAATGATTTTGAAAAGCAAAGTTACAAACTCAGCTATGATTGTGACAAAGCTACTCACACCTTAATGCAAAGGTCTCCTCCTTCCCTTATTTCTGATGAATGGAAGCCAGTGGACAGCAAAATGACCATATGTATAATCTGCTGCACCATTCTGTCCACATTAGTGCTTTGAGATGTGTGTAAATAAATACACTGGCCATTTAAGCACAAGCATTTTTTGAGGTCATTCTGCAGACTGGCAGTTCCAAAAACATCTCCCCAAAGGTTCACTGTTTCAGATTAATTTAGGAATGAACTGTGCATAATTTTCAAGCAAAAGGACTGTCAGGAATTAATATGTTAATGTTCTCATTTTCTCAGTCAGGCACATGTATTAAAAAAATATCTCTCTTGTCACATTCCAAAGTAGTTTAGTTTCCCTCAGTGTAAAGGCGTTTAACATAGAAGACTGAAAATTTAAATGCAATAATTTAAAACAAGCATTTCACATATTTAGAACATTCATAGCAGAACACATTTGCAAAAATAGTATTTTTCAAGTATTTAATATGCTGCTTATAAACAAATATTACAAAACCCCAGATTTTTACTAGATTGGTTCTGTAAGAATGTTATTTGGTAATGCCTATGCCTTTCATCTCTTAGTGAATAAATACCTCCCTGTCTCCACTGGTGTAGAAACCAGACATTTTGAATTACTGTTTACAGCACTGTTTTAGGCCTGTATGAATAGTATTAATAGATGATCCTGTTTTACTGATTTCTCAAAATGTAATAGTTGGAATATTTATATCTATTACAAAGAGATTCCAAAAACCTTCCTCCTTCCCTACTGAAAGAACTAAGTTTCAGAATATAGAAAAAACCTAACAGTGTTTTCACTCCAGTTTATTAGTTGTAGCAATATTAGTGTCCCAACTTAAATATATTTCCATGCAGGCATGTATAGACTTGTTTTCCAACATAATAATTTACAGTTCTTATACAGAGATTATGGATATTATGAACTTCAACACACAAAGTCATGGATTAACATTTATTTCCTCCTTTCCCTCCTCGTTTTAAAATATTTCTGTAATGTAACAAAGATACTCCAGCAGAGTTCTGAGTTTGATTTATTCAAAGTATACCACTATTCATTCAACTTGTGCCACCTACCATTAAAATCTGATTAGAAGAGGTAGTGTGTATATGACATAGCTGTAGCCTTTCCAGGGAACAGGTAAAAATTAGAATAAGTCACTTGGGCCTGTCTGAATATTTTGAGAAATTCATAGCTTCAACCATCACAGGATTACTTTGAAGCAATTAGCTTTTGATAAACAGTACTTCCATCACTTTTCTGGAGAATCCATCCATAGCTAGGAATGAAATGTTAGATGTAGCAGAAACCACTGCAATGAGAGCAGATGCAAGGCAGAGCTTCCATGCTCAGTCAGAGAAGAGAACATGAGGAGTCAATAAATGCTGTTCTTCACCTCTGCTCCTAGGTGTGGTTCCAAAACTTCTTTTCTTACAATTTATGACAATATTACAGATAATATCTGACTGCTGTCTGACTGTAACAGCAGATGATGCTTCTGATTTCAGATTAGGAGGTCTTGTTTCAGTTTGATAGCAGAAACAAAAACTATTTACCAGGATGTATTTAATAATACAGTGAAGAGTTTAATAATATAGTGAAGTTTACCTTTACAGTTCTTTTTCTGTATATATTTTATTAACCCCTGACATGCCAATTTCCAATTCAGTGCTGTCTTCTGTTATTCATATAAATCATAGCTTTCATATATGTCATCACCCCTTGGTAAATTTATCTGCACCAACAGTGAGAATGACCAGCAGAAGGGCTTCAAATGGACAGCAAGAGACGAAACAGCAAAAAAGCAGATCTGATCTTCAACTTTGCATTTCTGAAACTCATGTTTTATGGACCAAACTATTTCCAAGAACTTTGTTACTAAGCAGCCATGCATTTTTATATATACAATCATTTATGACAGCCATACCAAGACTTCCAATAGAGAGAATATGCATATGATTATTTTTTACACCAAATTACTAGAAAGGCAGAACTGAGAGAAATAGTTCAATAGTTCCAACAAAAATCTGGGGTAAAGATGCAAACAAGGTCTGTCTGGCCAAAATTATTGCAGAATTATTTAATGTATTAGTAAAATTTTATTTACTACTAAAACCTTAGCAGAAGTGAAAAAGCATTCATAGGGAGGCAATTTCTATATAATACTTCTGAAAATAAATGTGGAAAGCCAGAAAGCTAGTAATGCTGTATGCCTCAAGTGGTTGTAAATGTTTTCATTCTGGGTAGATATATTGCTTACCTAAGCATAACCTGAACATTGCAGCAATAATGTAAATGTTAACATATTTACAAGCTCAAGAAGTGGGGCCATGCAAGCCTCACGAGGTTCAACAAGACCAAGTGCAAGGTCCTGCACTGGGTCAGGGCAATCCCTGCTATCAATACAGGCTGAAGGACAAATGGATTGAGAACAGCCCTGCAGAGGAGGACCTATGGATCCTGGAAGATGAAAATCTGGACATGAGCAGGCAATGTGCACTTGCAGCCCAGAAACTCAACTGTATTCTGGGCTGCATCAAAAGCAGCGTGGCCAGCAGGTTGACGGAAAGGATTCTACTCCTCTACTCCACTCTGGTGAGACCCCGCCTGGCGTGCTGCATCCAGCTCTGGGGTCCCCAGCACAGGAAATACATGGACCTGTTGGAGCAGCTCCAGAGACAGGCCATGAAGGTGATCAGCGGGATTTCTCTTATAACAAAATGCTGAGATAGTTGGGGTTGTTCAGCCTGGAGAAGAGAAGGCTCCAGGGAGACCTTATTGCAGTCTTCCAGTACCTAAAGGCCTACAGGAAAGATCGGGACAGACTTTTTTTATTAGGGCCTGTAGCGATACAAGGGGTAATGGTTCTAAACTAAAACAGGATAGATTCAGACTAGATATAAGAAAGAAATTTTTCACAATGAGAGGTGTGAAAGGTTGCCCTGAGAGGTGGTAGCTGCCCCTTCCCTGCAAACATTCAAGGCCAGGTGGGATGGGGCTCTGAGCAACCTGATCTAGGTTGAAGATGTCCCTACTTATGGCAAGGGGGTTGGACTAGATGACCTTTAAAGGTCCCTTCCAACCCAAACTATTCTACGATTCTAGGAGTCTATGATCTATATTTGCATATATTATGTTTATGTACTTACGAATGTATCTTTACTATTTCTTAAATGCAACTTTCCAACTTAGGACCAACCATGCTGCTTTGGTACTTACCCAACAGTACTGACAAAAGTACATTTCTCATTTATGCAACATTAAGCTATATTTCATATCATGATTAACCTCTCAAAACTTCACAGAATTCTTTCAGAGAATATTTCCCATGCAGAAGCAGATAAGCAGCTTTTAGTATATCGTGCTTTACCTCCAACCACGCCAGATGAATGCCCCACACATCAAATTCAGTAAATAACAACATAATGTATCTCTTTTCCTTAGTCACTCACTGTAACTACAGTGGCTAATCCAGAATATGCAATTGTTTATTTTATGAAGGGCACATTTAAACATGGCAAATGATGAAGAATATGTAAAATGCACTTTTCTTTTTTCTGGTAATTCTGTAAGGTAATATAATTTAGAAATACTATTTTTTCCTCCTTTATTTCTCTATATGTTGAAGTAATTTCTAAGTGGCATACCTTGGCAAACACAATGATCTCAAACTGCCTGTGTAACATTCCAAAATTCCACATTTGTACATAGCTATCACACCATTTTTTACAAAATATTAAGAAATCATTTACATCAACCTGGCATAAGTGGAGACATCTACCTTGTAAGAAAAAAAACCAAAAAGGAGGGCAGAGCATAAGGTTAACACCAGAGACATGAAAATACAGCACCACCAGTCACTTAAGTGCTGAAGAACTGTGGTTTACACACTGTGACTTTCAAACTGAAGAATGTTTTCTATAATTACCCTATTAAAAATTCATTTTATAAAATCCTGTATTATTGATTTTAGTGTCAATTTTAGGCCTCCACATTTTCAACAGGGCATTCTTCCAGCATGGGTAAGATCCAAATAATTGTAGAGTCAACTAAAAAAGCAGCTTCAGGCTTGGCCTACAGAAACAGGCTATTATTTCCCACTCCTTGGGAAGAGAGAGAAGGAATTTGGGGTTGCACAGCAAGAACACTAACACTACTGCTTGTAGAGATCATAACAATATTTAGCTTGTACATGTCCATTTTGCCACCTTTCTGTGTGTGGAGTTCTGAACTAAAATCTATTCTAAAGAAAAAGCCAAAACCCACGAATGTTGTTGCATCATCAAAAAGTGAGTATCTAAACAGCATCTCAATAACAACCCCCTGATCAGGAAATCAAGGGAACCACATGAATCTGTTTAGAAGGGCTCAGAACAAACACAAATGTGATAGTATGGTCACTGAGGATATTATGCCTCTTCTCCTATTACAAGATTTAAAGGTACAATTTGCCAAGGCATATCATCTTGAAAATTTTGCAATTTGTAAAGAAAAGTGAAAGAGAGTTAATTTTAAGAAAATTGTCTAGCTCCAATTTTCATAGGGTAAGTCCTACCTAAGGAAGTTTACCTTCTGATGAGGTCGCTACTACAAAACCAACTGGGACAAAAAGAACAGTGACACAGAGACTAACACCATACCCAAAGCTAGCACTGGGGGTTACTCAAGAAAATACTTTGCGAAGAAGCTGGGCTGTTCTGAAAGCCAAAATTATTCTAGCATGAATTCTGATCCATTAAAATTACTTAACCTGCTATCACAAGTGATTCTGAGCTGCCCTACTAAAAGCTAGTACTATTCTTCATTTGCAGAAATGAAGTCCTAAGAGAACGAATCCTCATTAGAAACATGTCCGCACAGTAAGAACGAGCTAAGCAATCATATCCATTTTAATATTATTTGATATGACATATCAAACATTTTAATCAGCACTGCATCGCTGCAGCAAAAAAAGGTGAGTGGGATTCTGGGCTGTATCCACAGGGGTGTTACTTCCTGAGGCAAAGATGTGATCATCCCATCAACTCAGCGCTTCCCAGGCTTCACCTGGAATCTGTGTCCAGTTCTGGCCCCCCAGCTCAAGACAGACACAGAATGGAGAGGGTCCAAAGGAGAGGCATGAAGATGGCCAAAGGGCTGCAGGACCTGCTCTATGAGGAAAGATTGAAGGGGGTCGGTCTTTTCTCCCTGGAGAAGGGAAGGCTCAGGAAGACTCTCATCCCAGTATGCCAGTACTTAAAGGGCAGCTCCAAAGAGGACAGAGCCTCTCTCTTCACAACGCTTGGAGCCACACAGGGAAGACAGGGGGCAACAGGTACAAATTTGTCAGCAAAAGAAAGAAATTTTTTACCATGAGATCAATTACTAGAACAGCCCCACAGATGTGGCAGAGTCCCCATCACTGGAGGTTTCCAGGCTGTGCCCAGACAGGATGCTAGATAATCTCAATGCTCCCCTTCCCATGGACTCCTCGGACCAGATGGTCATTTGAGGCCCCTTCCAACTTGGACTATTCTATGGTTCTACGCTATGCTGGGTTGATGAGATCTCTCTTTTAATACTATCTGAAGTCTTCTATTGCTGGTGTTAATTAAAAGACAACTCTTCAAATGAAATACGCAGGTCTGCTCTCATTAACACATATCTCATTTGCAGCTCAGTGGATTCCAAGTGCTACTGGCTTATTACAGTGCTTTTCAATTTGTTATTTAAAAGATCTTTAAGCGTTCCCTCCTCTAAAATTATGGGGTTTTAACATACATATTATAAACTTTGCCCTTTTTATATCTCACTGAAGAAGCAGAGCTGTTGAACACCAATTATAATACTATTTTCATTGCACACTACATCTCAAGCTAGCCAATGTAATCTGAGTTCCTTATTGTATCATAAAACAGTGTTACCAAGATGCTTTTCAAATCATGACCAAAAGAATACAGAAGCCTAGCAATCTCAAAACCACATATTGATTAAATTTTAGTTTTTAATTAGGTTGGTCTGCTAAAGGAAAATAAAGGAGAATCAGCTTTCCATCAAGTCTAAATTACTTTTTTTTTAAAATAGGCTCATTCAACATTCATTCTATGGTGTTAATGGAGACTTTCATGCTTATAGTAGCAGATTACTTGGAATGAGATATGGACAACATACACATAACCCATGCAAAAATGGTACTTTACAGTTAGCTCTGCATCAGAGGGAAAATAACACGTATTTCGGATGAGAGCGTAAATTTTAAAACAAAGAAGACATTTACTGTTTTGTCACATTATTCACACCTTGAAACAAAAAATTTAAAAAAAACAAAACATTTTTCTACAAAGTGATGTTTTTAGAATTGCATTTGAAAGACTTATTAGCCTTCTCCAATATCATGTAGAAATTATGTAGAAAATTAGGAATAACCATTACATTGATGTAAAGTGAATACTCTTAATATCCACTCACGACTTTGTGGAAAATTTTCTTAACACTGAATATCAAAAGGAAATGAAAATATTTACAGTAATATTTTATTCTTCCATTTCCATTTTAAGATTCTATCAAATGGAGAAAACACATTTAGAGCAACACTAGATAAATGAAAGACATATTTTATGAATATGGTCTATACACAACAGTATAGGCAGGCCGCGTAAATTGAATTATTTTACTAGAAACTAGTTTGTTTACAGGACAATCCATAGTTACCTGCCAGTCAGAAAACAAAAAGGTGTATTAGATAAAAATGAATGATGGTCGCAGTCAGTACAGAAGACGGAAATGCCCAATATATTAAGTTTTACAAGGTATTAGTCAGCTACAGCCTGACAGTTTACCATTCTTTTAACTAATATAGGAATTGTAGGATATAATGTACTTTATAGATACATAATTCAGATGACCTCAGCATTTTCATTAAAAAGTACACTTGTACGATAAACAATGAAATACTACAATCCATGAGGCCTTTGAAGATCACTTTGATAAGTTCCCCTTCCCACAGGAGCTCATTACTCTCCCTAGAAATGCATAAGTGCTGATATACCCACATGTCCACACCATTTTCCTTTAGAGTTTTTAATTCATGTATGCAATCTTATGGCTTTCAAATTAATCTATCAGTAAGCACAGAGAAAATAAAAGTATATCTATTAAAATACAAAATTATGTATCTATGTTTGATTTAAAACTAAGTAATTATGTATTGCTTACCAAGTCCTAAAAGGTCAATAGTGGGTTCTGATGACTTTTTTGGACTTGCTTTAGCTTCTGATTGTTGATCTTCTTTCTTCTGTGGCTTGTAAGGGAAAAAAAACCAAACACAAATAACATGTCTGAAAAGATTCAGTGCTTAAAAAATTCTCATTAAAGACACTGCTTCAGTATCAGAAGTAAAAACTCTTTTCCGTATTTGTTTATCATAATGAATTTGATTTGTAATGAAGTATGTCTCAGTTATGGTCAAAAGGGACATGGCACATGACTGTAAATAATTATCATTGTACTTTCACTGGTATGTAGTAAATTTTTAAATAAATTTAAATTCGAGGATAGCTTAAAAATAAGCTGAAGTCTTAAACTGAACCACTGCATATTGTGCAGTAGGCAAAAAGCTGTCTATAATTTATCAACTCATTTCAGCAACCAAACTACACAGTTCTGCAATATTAAAGAGAAAAAAATAAAGTTTTTGAAAGCTTACATTTAAAAATTAGAAGTGTACTAATGACATTAATTCACCTTTCTGCAAAGAACATCTGCAGAACATGCAGAATTTACAGATGTTGTGCACTGATGCACACAACCTGAGTTCATGATCTTTTCCTTTATAAATCTGAAGGCTAGTAACAGCATTCTTCTCCTTCTGCAAAGGAAACCCTTGTCTTTTCTCGCCTAGAGACTTCAAAATGTATGATGGTATTCATGTGAAATTTGATTACGAAAATTACTTCATAAATCTGTTTATAGTTCTTCTCACACCAATATCAGGCTGATCCCCTGAATCCATCAAAACATCGATTTCTAAAATGAACACCAACTGGTTTATAGTAGTGCCATGACAAACGCATTTCTTCACATGCATTTAATATGCCTTTGCTCTGTACTTATCACAAAACTCTGAAGGGGACTGGTTGATCACTGAGTACAGCCTTTAACTAGAAGAGGTTACCCAGTAACAGTGGCAGGACACTGTCAGGCTGGGCACTGGGCTGACACCAACAGAACCTGCTTCACTCACATCTTTATCACATACATAATGTGGCTTTGACAGGGTCATTGAGGCTCCTGAGGTTGCTGAAGTCATTAAATCTTAGTATTTAGCATTAGGAGAACTTTAAAGTTCAACACAATAGTATAAAGATATCCTGTTTTAGGTAATCCTACACTTTCTTCCTCTCCTGCAGAAGGGGGATAAAGAGTAATGAGCTTGATGTTTGTAAAGAGCAGTGAAGAAACTCAAGAGCATTCAAAGGCAGCCCAAGTGAACAGAAGCCTGTCACACAACACACACTCCTCTTGCATGAGCAAGTCCACACTGAAAGCCTTCAGCAAAGAGCTCCAATGAGCCGAACTCCATTTCTGCAGCTACCACAAACAGGTGTCATCACACAGAATCTGACCCTTGCTCATCTCTCAGAGAAATACTTGCTCTCTCTTGCCAAAAGTCCTTAGGCTGACTACATCTCTTGCTCAAGATCCAGCTGTTTGGGAAATAGCCTGATGAAAAAACAGTCCATGAATTTCCTGATTCTATACTGTATTGCAACTTCCATCATTGCGTTTACAGTCTGGAGCGTAGCACACTGATTCCAAATGCTCCAAAAAATTATTGGTTTTGAAAGTAAACCATGAGAGCATATAAAGATTTTTTAAAAAGTGACAATTCAAAATGAAGTTTTCTACAACTGACCATGTCTCAGTAAATATGCATAAACCAACAATATTATTATTATAAACACTAATCAGAATTAACAGTGAGTACTTCAGAACAGAATGTGCCAAATAACCCTGCACATTTGAGTCTTCTCCACTTCTGTAAGAAACACTATGGGTCACAGAAGCTGTAAAAAGAAGCATTTCTGACATGCTCCATTATTTCATGAAACTGGCTTTTTTTCTCCCTTTTGCTTAAACAGCTTAAAAATTCTGAATATAGAATGATTTCTTTCAACTGAAAAGAAAAACTTCTGGAATTATATTAAAAGTGCAAATTTTCATTACACTGTATTAGATTTCTGATAATTAACTAAAACCATGAGTTGAAATAATTTAAAGCTTGACAGGTTAGTTTTGAATGCAAACTTTTCACAGAAACCAAACACTTCTGCATACATTAATAAGAACTAAAGAGAAAGAGTTCAAATAGCACTTTCTTTTATTTGGTACTTACTACTGTGGCAAATTAATCTTATTACCTAAACTAAAAATTTAAAAATGTCGGAGGAATAATCTACGTAGGTCATCTGCTTTGTCAAATGAACATTTTCAATAAATATTCAATGCCTATTCCTGTTTCATCGTTCTCTAAATAAAAAAGGCAAAGAAGATACAAGGTATAAAAATACAAATTTCTATAAAAATATGATCCCTTAAGATATCCTTTTCCAATATCGTTACTGTTATTTTTTGATCAACAGTTTCTGTCCCATTTTGCTCCCCCTCCTAGTTTGTGAACTACTAGATTTTAAGGTTACTTCATAGTTAATTACTTTAAGAAAAGCTGCAAAATTATTTTCAAGCTTGTTAGTACAGCAAATATTTCTAGCCATTAATACTGCATTTGTTTCCTTGGTGGAGATTTTCTCCTTAAAGCACTATTCAACATCTTTACAGCTACACAGTTTTCACCAACGTTCTAACCTTCAGTCTGAAAAATGGAAAAATGCATTAGTCACCTAACATTTACCAATAATTCATCTGTACAATAGCAGACACACAAAGCAATATTCAGCAGCTATCTAGAACAAAAAAACTTCCTCTTTAATTTTACCTGCAATATTATTTGTTATCTCCATTCTCTCACCATAACAAGCACCATTTCCTGGAATTTCCTATCTTCCTGCCTGAGATTTCAATCAATTCTAGAATTTGGTATGCCTTTATTTCTGTTTAAGATGTTTCATGGCACATAGAAGGGCTTTTGTGCAAATTTGTTTGGTGCTTAAGGTCTGCCATGATAGACAGGGACTTCTCTAAAGTCACCTACACTTAGACATAAATTAGGTAAGGTTGGCACCAGTGGGATGTTAGAAAAAGAAACTTGCACACACACAATTATTCTTAAGAATACCTAAATGACCCTCACTGCCATGCTGCTTCTTGAGACATTCTTGTTCTCTGTTCAGTCCCATGGATTCTGCACTGTGGTCCACCTGAAGTAGGTATAACAAAAAGCAATGCTTTCCTTCAGTGTTCTGTAGCAGCTTCAGTCTGAAATTTCTGGGTCTGGAGGAGATGACCTCAAGAGGTCTCTTCCAGCCCATGTAATTCTGGCATGAACAAGGTATTGAAACTTTTGGACAAGAACAAAAAGGAAGTCGCACTGGAGTCACTAGAAAATTTTATTTCAAATCATACCGAGAAATGTGATGTTTAATTTATTTTTAGCAGTTTTGCCCCAATAGGACTCATACATGACTAAGCTTTATGTAGAGAGTGGCCTTTCAAGATGTTAAGTACTGCACTCAGTGAGCACAGAAGTGTGCAACAGGAAAAAAACCTGCATAACAAGGCAGTGACATTTCTTAAACTTACGGTTTAATTTAGTGTTGTGTTTTATTTAAAAAATACCGCATTTTGTAGAGATTGCATGACAAATGTTTGGGAGTCTTGCTGCACTAAGATTCATCTCAGTTTCTATTACTAGTCTCCTTGACTCCCACAGCAATTATTTTTAAGTATTGACACCAGTACTAGATAATCTATTCCTTGTTATGCCCTTTGGAATAAGACCGCATAAAAACTGGAGACTAAGCAGCATTAAGTAAACTAAAAATAGCATTAAGAATCTGATATGAAAAAGGCAAGTAGAAGGGAACAGGTACACAACTTTGTGCATTTATTTTCAAGTGGAGCCTTCAAGGTTACTGGGCCTACTATTTTTTTATGACATTCAAGATTGTCTTAGTAATATATGTGGGTTTAGTGAACGAAGTACATGGTTATAGCAATTCCTAGATATATTTACTTCAGGTCATGTATTAACAGCTTCTCATTCAAAATCATTTTTATGCTGCTAGTACATTCTTCTGAAATACTGTCCTTGCAAACAACAGAGCATCAAGACATCTTTGATATGCAGGCCTTACATGGCCATTTTTCACACTTGTCACTAATGGCCACTACATTACCCTTCAGGGTTGTTCTCATGTTGGAGACCTACTGAAAGCAAGCAATGTCCGCTGCCTTAAATTATTTTGAGATTATTGAAAACAGTTTGTTTGCAAATATCACTGAAAGAAACTGAAGCCAGAACAAGCTTCCAGGGAGTTGATTCTTATGCACCCTTCAAGTGATCAGCTTATTTTCTAGCATGACTTGGAATTTTTTACTTAAAAAAACTTGAGTCCTTGTTATGAAAAGAGCCACAATAAGTAATTTAAATTACCCCTTGTTCAGCAGGTATTAGATACTTTTGCCAAATTAAGGCAGCAAATAAAGAATTAACCTTGCAACCTCTTACAAATATTTTCACCTACAAAGCACATCTTTTCAGCAGAGAAGCAGGGACACACTCATTTGTCAGATCCAGTATGGGCACTACAAATTTTTGCAATCCTGTAGACGACAGGTAACTGGGATACAATAATCTTTTATGGTTTTATTTTCCAATGCTGTCCTTTTAACTTTCCTCTCAAATGTACTCTTCTGTCACTCCTATCTTCATGGGCAAGAAGCAAGACCCAGGGAACAACTGGTTGCTCAGTCTCACCTCAATACCTAGGAAGGTGATGGAACAACTAACCTGGAAACCACTTCCAGGCACACGAAGGACAAAAATGTTAGTGGGAGGAATCAGCATGGCTTCATCAAGAGGAAGCCACGCCTGACCAAACCAACAACTTTTAGCAGTGTCATGACTGGCTTGGCAGACAAGGGTGGAGCATTGTAGAGTGTCTTCCTTTACTTCAATATGGTTTTTTGATGGGGTTGACAACTGATGAAGGTGCCATCATGGAAACAATTCCCTCTTCAAGCTCCTGCTCTCATTTAATTCTTAGTACCCAGTGATGACTGATTCCCAGTTTTATACCTAAATAAAGCTATGTCTTAATCCTGTCTGCTGTACATCTACAAAACAATAATGTGACAGTATGATACTAATATCATGTCTGTAAGAAGTCCTTACATAACAAGATTAATCATCTTTCAGTATCTAAAGAGCAAATATTTAAAAATATTTATGAACTTGTAACTTTATCTCTACCAAAATGAACAACTGAGAAATTATGTCTGCACATAAGAAGCAGAATCTCTTTTCTGTTTATTTAAAATGGAAATGCAGAAATGAGTATTGGGACCTTCACTTAATTTCCCACACACTGTCACTGTAAATCAACTGGTTTGAAATTACTAGATAGAAATTTATATGCTGGTAATCTCCATATACCTCCTCACTGCACTTTGGTCAACTGTAATGTTTTGTGCTAAGAAACCATCACAAACAAAATCCAAAAGCAGGCAACAGTGGAGAAGACCAGGTCACCTCTAACTTATTTGATTTTAAAGCAACTAAGTGCACAAAGCCTACTTTAATCTCACACTGAGATGATGCCTTCATTAGTGGAAGCTGCACCAGCCAATCTTCTTGTAGTTCATAGAGATGCTGTCTATGATTTAATTCATCTTGCTCATTTCCCTACCATTAGAAAATGGTAGGGTTAATCACTTATCAAACTTCTTCATTTATCCACAATATCAGCTCTAAGATTTTAAGGTAATTTCCAGTCTATCAGGTTTTGATGGAAAAGCTAAGAAAATTTGTACTGAAGTTTTGAGCTTTATTCTGTTACAATTCTGACTACATCCTTAAAGATGAAAAGAACACCATTGTCAAAAACTTCCCAATTTACACAGAAAGTTTTCCATTCCATCATGAAAGAGTATCTTTAAATTCAGAAACCTGCATTTATTGTTGCATTACTGTGCCACCCTTCTTTATTCTTTCTTTATTAATTTTGTGCAGCAATAGAAGTTATCTGAGGTTTTATTTTTAAAAAATGGGTAAGAACACCAGGTTAGGCCAGTAAAAAAAAAAAAACCAACAAACTCTCTAGTAGGTCTCAAATTAAAAAAGAAAGCTCCATTTTATAGAAATCAATATTAGCCTTTATTGAGCTCTCACAATGTATTGTCCTCAATATACCACTAGTTACACTATTCTAGTTCAATCTAATTTATGTGAAATACTTTTCTTGAGCTAAATGAAACCAAATAAATCAGCAAGTAACAGTGTTAACTACTCTATTCACACCTTAAGTTCTAGACTTGATTTTACAGACTTGTTTCTCTCTCTTATATGTTACTCTAAAGCAAATTATTAGTGAATAAAGATGTTTCTTTGACGAGGACAGGGGAATTGATAGGTACTTTATACCGTATGTTTTGCAAACTAATTGCCTGTATGGATCTGGCTGGGATGGAGTTCACATTCTTCACAGCAGTCGATACGATGCTGTACTTTAGATTTGTGGCTATAACACTGTTCATAACACACTAGTGTTTTGGCTATTGCTGAGTAGTGATATTTTCCTAACTGTATCATTTTAGTTTTGCTAGCTTTGCACAATTATATTTCTTGTTTTGCTAATTTCAGCGAGCCAACCTCCAAGCACCTCATTAAGTATGTTCAAGGACTACAGGCACACACGCAGACATACATATACACTTAGAGTCAGCAATACTTCCCTGTTGGTACATCTTCTTCACAACCACCTTCTCTTCCCTTTCTCTGGCATTCTACAGACTTTGTCAAACAGATACAAGGAGCACATGAGTCAAGTGAATCAACCTATACACAAACTTCATCCTGCAAACTACAGTGAATTCCCAAATTCTGTTTTCCCATTGAAGCTCAGCATATGCAAGCCTTGAAGATCTTAATCTGAGTATTATAGTTTTGCAGTTGACTCATCCAAAGGTAAACTCCAAGTCCCTGGAATAGGCAGCAATGCTTTCTCACAGAAACTTGGACTGCAAGTCTACAGGAGATGGGATTGTGAAGAACATTTAGTAACACCTGAAGCATAAGTCACATACTGTAGGAAGTTCAGTGTGTCTGTGGGGTATTTCATCAAATTTTCTTCAGCCAGCTATATTTGGAGATAACCATTAAATGAGTGATTCATTCTGCCTCAGAAAAAAAGAAAAAAGAAATGAAAGCATTGCCAAGTCAATCCTCCTCCTTCCTCTGTACAAAGATTATAGTACAGCACATAGGATGTTGCCTATAGGGGATATGGTTATGTATGGGCAGGACAAAAAGGAGGGTCAGTACCACCATGACTGACTCTCACACGCTTGGTAAATTCACATATGTAACAGGATGCTATGAGGTCTACAGCTGCTGTCACCGATGCTCCCTTTCTGCAAAACAAGCTTGTCCTTTCCCAACTTTCAGCACTGTGCCCAAACACATCTGGCTGTTAGGTGCACAAGAAGGGCAGGGAAAGACAAGAGGGAAGTGGAAAGCTTTACACCAGCTTGCTTGGTTGACAGAACAGACAACATACATGAGGTCTTCTGGTAAGTGTTACACTCTGAATGATAAAACAGTAAGAATATTCAGATCTAGCATCAAATACATTGCTCTGCAGTCAAACCCATTGCCTTTTTTTAATTACTATTGCAGTAAAATAGGAAAATAATCCAAGTTTGTTAAATGAATAAGGATACTGGTATCCTTTCAGAACATTGTTTAATACGAACATACATTCCAGGGCCTATGGCCAATCTAGATTTATTTCTTCTGCACATCCCTGTTCCCCAGAATACTCTCCTCTGACAGGCAGCTGAGGGCATTTTGTACTGGAATTGAGAGTCGTGAAACAAACCTTTTTGGTAAGGCCTGGTTCAAAAGTGCCAGCACACAGTGAAAATACTGTGGTTATTTTTCTTTATAAATGGGAGATTCAAGTTTCCATTTTCTGCTTCTGTAACCTTACACAAGTTATTGTCATATGTACAGATTTTAAGGGTTTAACCATTCTAAAAGACATGACACCCAGTAGAAATGTAAACCACACCAAATACTTTAAAAATAAGCAGAATTTTGTCAAATTCACTATTATAAGATGATAATGTAAATAATTTAGCAGATTTCAGCACCAGCATTTAGGCTTAGCATTGACCTTATTCTCATTTCCACTGTGTGAGAGCATTTAAAGGGGTAGCATACATTGTGCAGGACATAAGCCACATGATTAATAGCTCTGAAGTAGAAATACACTACAGTCAGAGCAATCATAAGTTACTAATCTAAAAATCTCTCCTACTCTCAAGCAAGATATCAGTCAAAGTGACCGATTCATCAGCTGTCCAGTCCACTTACCTGCTCCCATTTTCCTTCATATTTTTTTCCTCAATTTTCCACTTTAATGAAAAATTCATATGAATCTAGAACTCAGTCTGCTTAAAACACATCTGATTACCAATGCATTTCTAACTCATATTTCCTACCTTAACTACAAGGAGCCTTATGAAAGCTGAAGATACATCTTTCAGATAATTTTGAGAAAAGCACTTCTAACTTATAAGCAATTTCCAGTTCACTCACTAGAGCTCATATACGCCTCTACGGTTACTGAACAAAAGCTTTCCTTTGCTCTTAATACATAGGAATTGTACGCCTTGTGCATAAAGCAATTGGATTCCTTCCCTCTTCATTACCTGCTTGCAATAAAACTTGCAAGAGAGCATAAACATTTGAGAATTGCCATATGAGAAAATAATGTTAGTCATTTACTATAAGCTTGCAATAGGTTTGTAGATATGATTTTTCCTGACACTTATGCTATACAAAGTTTAGTCTGTATCCATTCACAGCGTTACTCACATAGGCACATCCTAGAATTTTTAAAGAATGTTTTTATAGCTTTCATACCTGACCTGCAAATAAGTAAAAACTAATCTTTTCATAATATTTAATTTAAATGGAGTAGAAGATGAAATGTGTTATTCTGTTTACCCTCCGATAAAACACCAGCATTTTTTCTTCAGGCTTGCAACTGAAGATGAAGAAACTTAGAAATCAGACTAACTCTTCAGAACTGAGGATACTTTTAGCAAGTGATGAACTCCTATTTTGCCTAAATAGCAAAAAAAGCCAGAAAACCAATATACTATACTGAAACTCAAGTTAAACTATGGTGGTACCAATATTAAGTTGTATAGACTACAGAGACTCTGCAATCAAACTCTGATGCATTTCTAATCAAGAGAAAAAGCATGTCAACAACAACAAAAAAGCTACCATTCTTATTTATCAAACTAGAATTACCTCGAACCAAACAAAGAGCCAAGCCAAGGGGGAAACATAGATTTATTATTTAAGAGTCTATTGTGATAATTTCAGTGAATCACTCACAGACACTCAACTACTCACACTCACCTGGGTAAGCCTATTTAAGGCATTCACACCAAGCAAACCAACAAAACCAAATCGGCTTTTGTTGTTGTAGCTAAATATGATCCTGTACACATGAAGGTCCTTCAATCAAAACACATACCCGAAGGAAAACTTTTAAAAGTGGTCCTTGATCTACACCTTCACTTAAAAAACCTGGGTATATGGATTTCATTAGATTTTCACAGTTAGAGCACGATACTTGAGCAAGATTATGTAAAATGCATTATATCTTTAGTAATTTGAATTAAAAACTTCATGGCAGAACTAACAGACCCTGCACCATAATCTTATTCCAGTAATATGATTTTATCTGGGTCTAGGCTAATACACTAATAATTTCTGTGAAAATGGATTAAGACTATTCCTTTGTTCTTACTTATTGACCAAGCAGTACTAACATTGTATTTTAACAGAATTTAAAATGTTAGCTCAGATCTCATTTACTTTAGTCAATGTATTCCAAGAAGGCTTAAAACCTTTCATGTCTTGTTTGCTGAATTGGTTTAGCTCCTTTCTAATGCATCAGACAATCTCAGAGGCCCTTTTACCTTGCTCAAAACAACGTATGAACCATGTAGAAGGATAATTTCCTAAAATGAAGTTGGCTTTCTTTTTATACTTACTGCTGAGACTACAGCAAAGTATCAGAGATAAATCCTTATTCTTATATTCATGCATTAAATCTATATCATAACAACCACATCTGAAATACTAGGTCTATGCATTCAGATTCAAATATATTAGGCTCTTAAAGTGGAAAAGTTCAGAATAGGGACTGAAAAAAAGAGGAAAAGCTCTTTTTCCTAAGTTTGATACTTGAAAAAAGCATCAAAAGATTGCAAGATGATTGCTAGGTAATGGTCACAACAAGACATAGCAACTTGAAGCCGAGGGATGGCAAGACTGCAGAACAGGGAAGGCACATAGTCTGAGTGCAGAAGTATTCAAGTTTTCCAGAGATTCTGGGGGCAAAGACTTGAGCAGAGTTTGCTGCAGCTGTAAATCTTTGAAATTACTGCATTTGAGCCCAGAAGCAAGAACCTGTTTACAAGGACACAAAAGGCAGAGAAAAAGCTGTTTATCAACCCTTTTCCTACTTTGTATTATCTTGTCATGGAACTTGATTTAGATAAAACGGAAGAATTCTGCTTTTAATCCAATCAAACCAGGGGTTTGCATCTTACAGAAGAAATGACTATGAAGCAGGAAGTCTAGACAGATCCATCTTACAGCTAATCCAGTGTCCTGTTATGAGATCTATAAATCGGGTTAGGGTCAAAGTGTTTTAATGCATCTCAGTTTGCAAGCTGCGAAATGTAATAAACATGGTTTGTGTTTTTGTAAGCTATTTTAAATACTCCTTCAGCTTTTGAATAAAGTATTACGGTTATATGAACTCAGGTTACATATTTCTACTCGATTTCTATTGTGCTCATTAGCCTCGGCAAGATTACAATAATGCAGCTATATTAGTTCCAGTTCCTCATTAAAGTGTTTTCTTTTATAACTTTCCTTTCAAAAAACCTTTCAAGTAATACATAATACAATATCAGTGTACCCAATCAGAACTAAAGGGCATTTATTTGTAATTCCTTCTTCATATATTTCCTGACAAGAATGAGTTGTGTCAGGCATGGCAACTGAGTGAGCTCACAGTAAAAAAATAAATACTTTCCATCCCTACTCATGAAGGTATGCTTCTCAGTCTTTTCCTTAACTATAACAAAAGTGCTTTTTTTTTCTGAAAAATACTTTTTACATGAAACTTCATTCAATATCAAGACCCTACACCCTCAGCCAGCAATCAGCTCATACTTTAGATCTTTCTAGGTGCTTGTATCTTACTCACTGGTTAGTCCAGCATGTAATGTGCTACCTGAGTGTGATCACAGTATGTTGGTCTCTGGCAGCTGGTGTTAGACATGCTGTCTTTGCAAATAGTTGGCTTCTAGATGTTGGTCTCTGCAGGTGCTGACCCTCAGATTCCTCAGACCTGCAGCATTTTGCATTTTTCCAGCGGCCAGCACCAGCCTCTTACCCCACTTGTCTGGTAGCTGACCTTGAAGTTTGCAAGTGTTCGCACACAGCCACAGAAGAGACAGTGCACTCACTCAATAGTGGCAAATAGCATTTGGCAAAAATGCAGAATAGCCTCTAAAGATCAAGTGAAGGCTGAGACAATCCTATTGCCAAGCAACCTGACCAACAGCCAGCATGTATCTGACTGTATGTGACTGCCCCTTTTTATTCACTTCCCCCCTGCTTCCTCATGTTTGTTATACCCCAATCCACCTTGACTTCTCTAGTCCCCTGGTTTGGTCTCGGTCACCTAAATATCCCATAATAAGCTGCACACAATATTCTCTGTCCCATCCCCAAATTTTTTTCTCTCTGCATCCCACAACAAGTCCTATATCCTATTATGCAATCACCCCTTACTTGCCTGGTGTTCCTGGGAGAGAATCTTTTTCTTTGACCCATCTCACTACTTTCCTTTGATGTACTAGAAGGAGATCACTGGCTCTCTTTTTACTGATTAGATTACTCCACTTCGCCTCCCTGTTGTTGTTCATCTGATTCTTACAGTCTTTATATTTTAGCCAGTCTTACAGCATCACACTGAATAGTGTTTCATATAAACAACCTCTGAGTCAGGACATTTTACTCAGAGTGTTGGACTCATGCTCTGTGCTGGCATCGTTTCTATCATTATCACAAGCAGTATACTACAAACATTTCATGAAGTCTAAGCATACTATTTCTCTAGAGATACATTTGAAAAAGCCTCTCAATTAGCTCCATGGAAATTCAATCCTCTCAGTCACAGCTAATCAGACTGAAATAGCCCCACAGGTTGATTTTTCTTAATTCTGTATCAGCTTGTTGCTTTCTTTAACTAACTAACTTTAAGTTAGGAGAGAGCTGACGAGTACTTTATCATCCTCACGTACATATACATAATTCTGTTTCACAAATGCAGAACTTAGTGAGAGGGAGAAATCTTTAATAAATACTTATGCATCATTAGCTACATTAGTTTCTTCTGCCAGTCAGGCTATTTTTTCCTCAATTTTGTTCTCATTTCAAAGTTAATCACTTTGAAACAATTACTTTAAAAGCTAAGTAATTTTAGCCTATCATATACAATACCAAAATGGATTTCTCTTAACCTGGGGAAGCTCCATTTTCTTTGTCTTCATCCTCCATACCATCATAATCTTTAACATCAACTATCAATAAGCACTGCAGCCTCCATCTCAACTGGAAATGAGTCAAGCTTCTTTCTGCTTCTAATTCTCCAGTTACAATAACGTGAACCTATATGAAATTTCTGTGTATTCTGAAGCTGAATATTTAAATCATCCTTAGAAAATGTAAGGATTGCTAAAGCCTTTATCTTCACAGCTTCCAAGATACCAAAGTTTTAAAACTGGCCCTTCAGAGTGATATTACAAGGCCTCTGATTTGTTTGTTCAGTAATCCATTTCAACATTGATGCTAAGATTCAGCCCAACCTGTTTCATTTACACCACTAAAATAATTCACGTTTAAACCAAGGAAAAAGACACACTGATATCTACTTACAGTGTAAACTGAGGGTTAAATAGGTAAGACAAAAAATCTGTATGTACTCTTGAGCAGAAGCTACCCTTGTTACTACACAGTGTAAAATACACTTTCTGCCTAGCAGACAAGCCTGCAGTACCTTACTCTGACATGAAGTACAATATTCTCAAATTGTGAGACAATACCTACTGAGCAGAGAGGCAGGACAGATTTATTTTGCAACAGTACAGTGGCATACTTGGGGACCAATCTCAGAACTGCCCCATTTTCTTCTAACTGCAGGTACCAATTTTATTAAAAAAAGTTTCAACTAAAATTGAAACCCAAGCTCATACAGTTGCAATTCTTTTTTCAACAGGGCCAAGAGGCAATTCATTGCAGATGCATTAACATTTCTGACTGATATATGTAAGGAATTTAGCATTCAAGAGTTGCCAGTTATTTGAACAACTAGGCAACTGATAACTTAATTCTGCGTCATAATTATCATCTGACAAAATTATCTAGAGTGAGAAACTTGTCCATTTCCTTCAAATTGTGCTGAAAGTCCCTGCTTCTATCTTCTCTTGCTTCTACCTCTACCACATCTACAGCTCTATTTTCCAACTACCTTTGAGTTAATTTTGTGAAGATATAATTATGCAACAGTATGAATGCCAGTCATGAAGTGTTCCATGCAACTGTTCTAGTGCCAATAGCAACTACTGAAATGCAATAAATTCAACAGTCCAAAGAAATATTCTTTTTAGCAAAAAGGCACACAATCAATACCTATGTCAACTATGAACTTGAAGACACTCAAAGTTGTTGCATGACACCAGAAGACTGCTGAAACATCTTACAGCATATAATTATTAATATTATTATTATTATAAACCATTTAAAGCTATAGTTGGAGATTTAATATTGCCGGTGACATCTAAAATAATTTTTTATGAAAAATAAGTCAGTGTCTTTACTGTTCAGTGAGATTTGCACATCTGACAGGATTTCCCACTACCTTATTGCCCTATCTTGATGGTCACACACTGGGGTGAGATTAAGCACGTTCTAGCTTAAGCACGGTAAAATGAAACAGAACACACAAAGACACTTGATTGCTTTGCCCATGCTCCAGTACTTGCATTATTTTAGGAAAACAAAGGAAGCCTATTATTCAAAACAAGATAAGATTATTATTTTGAGTGACATTATTTAAATTAAAGTCTTTTTCCTCTTATCAGTTTCATCTTATTCAATCCTTATCCTTCTTTACATTCAGTTCCATGTATCAGTACCACTTAGGTAAAAGCATAGTGCATTTTGTTCCTGCACCTTTGACTGATGGTACACAATCTCCTAACTAGTACTAGAACTTTTATAAAACTTTTTAGATGAGATTGCATATTTGCAGTTTTAATCATGCATGGTCCTGTGGTTTCAAATGTCCCAGAATGTCTGTTTACTAAAGACACCATCCACCCATGACAAAGGCTGATTTAGTTCATGCTTGTTTCAATGTGTCCACTTTATTTTGTTCAATATACAAATAAGCATATGTAATGTTGTCTCAATTGTCTCAAAGTCACCAGGAAAAAAGATGAAGCTTATAAGCTGAAAATGCCATCTGTTAATAAGTATTATCAACTGAAACCCAAGGCAGTAATATGTTTTGAACCTGCATGGAGCAAAAGTGTAATGGAGGATCAATTAAAACTAAGCAAACTTAAAACAGCTTTCTGTTAAAAACAGTTTGGCACGTTAAACAAAGGCAAATTTAACCATAGCAGGCCCTACTCAAGCTTGTTCTCATTGTTTTTAGATTCTACTTGTATAGAATTTTCTAAAATTGCATTAAAATGCTGTTCTGCTGCAGACCAGAGTTGACCGGCTCAAGCTGATACAGCAAACACACAGAAAAAAAAGTGATACCCTTCCTGAACGCTGACTCCTTTTCCAACATTAAAAAGATAAAAACTTTTCTTTTTTTTCCTGACAAAAAAGGGGTTTCTTTCATTGCTTCTGCCTGCAATATCTATTTCTTAATTTCTTTGTCTACAACTTCAAATACGTAATAAGAGCCATGACAGATTAATTTCATTAAGTAAGACTATTTTTCATGGCAATCCTCAAACAGAAGAAGTCCTTTGTTACCTGCAAAACGAATGAATAGCACAGTTTCGGGAAGAATCTAATTTGATTTGCTTTCCTCCAGATTAGCATTAAAAACAACCAAAGAACCCAAAATAATCTGATCTCTTCCGTAAGACTGAGAAGGTATGATTAGAAATGTAAAACCAGCCTGGGAGAGGTTCATAGTCCGTAAAACGCAGACTGAGAGAACAAGAAGCCTTAAAACTCTTCACCCTTTGTGGGGGTAGGAGGCAGGGAAACAGGTTGCCCTATGCCTTATCACATACTCCTAAATCCTGAGCTTTAATTCTTATCTGCTTAGTCTGAATTTGTGAAAACAAGGACTAAGAGTATAATTAAGACTATGTATTCAACCAGAGAGCAAAACAGGTTTCTATTTTTCTGTTCCCATGATATACATGATTGCTTTCTTATTACAATTTAAAGTAATATTGCATTTTATATAAAAATTAAAAGGAAAAAATATTTTAAAAATAAATCACTCAGAAAGGCAAATAATGCTTAGACCTCTAGAGAAATGTTATTAACAACTGTTCAAGTGATTTACCAAATGTATCAACAATACAGTATCAAAACAAAGAAAACATTTAGAATATTTATAACAGGATTCTGCATTTAATTTATCACTCAGGTCAATATTTGTGAATCCACTTATTCCTACAAGTTAAAAGTAAACATTTAATAATACAACTTTCACCAAACTGGTGTTTAGGTGGACATCAACTACTCTGCAGGCTTTCATCCATGCATTCTTACAGTGCTACTCAGTTTTAAAGAAGTGTAGAACACTAGAGCACTATTTGCTCCAACTCCTTTCTCCTTGTACAAAATTATTAGGATGATAACTTGTAATATGTTGAATAAGTAAATTCCATCCCAGAGAAATCAGGGGGACTGATAGTTCCTCTTGCCTCAACTGTGCAGGCAGGTTGATTTTTTGTGAGAGTTTTAGCTGTCTTTGGGGGAAAACAAACACACCATCCTAACAAGCTACCTTAAGTTCTTTCTATTTGGTTAAATGAGTATTTGACACATTGTTTTTCCTATATGAAGGGGCAAAGCTGCTAGTATGACTTGCCCCCACTTTTATTTGAGGGGTTCTCCAGTACGTTTTAAATGCAATTAAACTGATGGCTGTACCTCTGTAATATAGGCCATCTGGTGCTGGCTGGTACCAGCTGACTGGGAGGCAGCAGCTCACTGTTACTGCCAAGTTTAATCTGCCAATTTAGTCTTCATTTTGGGGAAGAAAAACAGCATTTGATATACCACAATTGAAAAATAACCTCCAACTGACCCATTCCTGTCACTTGAAATAACTTTATACAAAAACAAGGGCCAGTTTCAAATTCAAAATGCAATATAATGAAACAAACTAACTCACAGTGTCATACTGAACTTCAGTTAATCAAGTGTAACTGCTGCAGTCCTTCAGAACCATTCATCATCCTGATATGTTCAGCAGAACGAAAAAATCTTTAACTTTGAATGTCAGTATTAGTTTGCAAATGCACAAGTACTTAGTGCAAAAAATAATGCGTTCTTTACATTCTAACGATTTAATTTTACTGTCCCAGTACAACACAACCTTGTCTTAAAAGGGTTTACTTCAGTAACTTAGATGTGGTTTCACAGTAACTATGCTCCTCAACATGCAGTATTTTACAGTGAAAACATCACAATATTTTCATGACAGTACTCAACTCATGTGAAACCTCTAAACTAAACAGTGGAGAAAGCTACACAGTGCTGAACCCAAATGCTTCCAAAGCATTCAGTGTCATGGACTTAGCTGAACTTTCTAATTTTGGATATTAGAAATACTTACGAAGTTTTCCATGGACAGTTTTCCAAATAACTTCTGGCTTAATTCTGGCTTGTTAGCACTGTTGCACACCACGTTTTCTTAATTTTAAAATTAGACTACATAAAAAGATGAACCCTACAAAAATCTGAACATTTAGCCATACCAATTTTCTTCTTCTTTACTCTGGGAGCACTCCAGAGCCTCACAGCATCATACCTAGTGATGCCTTTTTTGTTTGAATTTGTACTGCAGAAGTACATAAACAGGTATGTCTTGAAAAAAGCAAAACAGTCCTAGTTGCTCTGAAATTCAAGAAGTCATTCATACAGCTCAGTCCAACTTCTCTGTTCTAAATAGTGCAAAGCAAATGCCTTTGCTAAATGAAGTATTATTCCTTATACTCTTTGATGGCTTGTGAACAGTATTCCTCAGCTCACTCTGCAGCTCTTGTTTATCCTTGGGACACACAGTCTCCCCAGTTCACACACTGGCCATGTCCCAGCCATGTCCCTGATCCCTCAGCCCGAATAACCTAAATGCACCTCATCTCCTACTTTTCTATGCTTCCTTACAGTGGAAAACAGGTACAGGTGGATGAAACACACAGAGCCTGCTCCAACCTGCTGCATGAAGAAGTAGCATGGAGCTTACCTAAAGTGCTCCTCTGTGCTCTAAGAAGGAACTTTACCTAAACTATCTACACAGGTTAAATTTTATTTCAGAAAACTACTCTGAGGCCTTGAGAGCTCTCTCACACACAAGTAGAATACTTTTGCCACATATTCTTTTTTAAATCACCAAATAATTCTAAATCGAACACATTCAATTACTCAAGGATGAACAAAAATTCTACTCAGTAAACATGCTAGAAATAAAAAAGGAGTTCAGCGGTTTACTCTGTTCGTGAACAGAGAACTTGTTCAGTCAGCTAAAGCAGAAAAGAAATGAAAAAAAAAAGAAAATCATGGCTGATTTGGGAAATTTCACTACCTTCAGCTGTGCAAAAGAGTAATCAATAAGAAGGGAAAACTCCTCAGCAGCTGATAAAAGGGCAGGCAGGATGATGAAGTTAAAAAATGGCTAGCTAAAGTCTAGCTGTTTTTCCTGCCTACAAATTGAAGACTTTCCTGTGTAGCTACCAACGAACCATGTAAGATTGGTGCTCAAACTACAGACTTTCTTCCCCTCTCCACTAATAAAATGCGTTCTTACAACATGAGATTTACTTTTTTAGTTCATTTAAAATCTCTTAATCTTAATTGTCTGTACAGAACATGTAAAATTTGCTTTCATTACATGACAGTCTGCCTTATGCTATTATCCTGCTCTTGGCCCATAGGAAACATTAAGAAGAACCCAATTAGCTCACTTTGATTATTTATTCCTGCAATTCAACACATTTTTTATATTGCTAACATTTGCACTTCTGTTGCTTGCAAACAAGCTGGGCTTTGAGTGAACATGTCAGCTTCACATAACCTGGCCCTGGTTTTCATGCCATGAAAAACTACATAATAACTGTTACAGCAGTTTTCTTGCAGTATTTTCCCTGTTTGCCTAAAGTAACTGTAAGGATAAGGTTGTTTTAGGCAGAAGCACTAAGGAAGCTTGAGATCTGCAATTGTGGAAATAGCACAGAGAGAGAGGGAAGAAAGACCCTGGGTAACTTATGCAAGTTTCTTAACTTTCTTCAATTAGACTGAAAAAGACATTACAGCTGCCAGTAGCTTGGCAATGTCACTTATTTTATTAGGAGTTCTGCAGATCTATGGGAAACATCTTGTTGTTGGCTGCTTCCAATAAAATGCCAATCACTGGACTTGACTCAATCAGTAGCTCACATAGTAAGATCTTGTTATATTACAAATTACCCAGTAATTTCATCAGAGAAAGTGAACAGCCCAGAAAAATAGAGTAAAACGAGGATCCTTGCTACTCACTATTCTGCAGTAGATCTCTCTGATCTTGAGGAAATTCTACGCTACATCTGAACTCTCCAATGTGAATGCTCACAAAAAAATATTTCCCCTGAAACCCACTGCAAGCACATGATGACTCTTTACTGAAAAGCAATTTCAGTAAGAAAATTCACTATTATTAAATCAGCTAAAAGATTATGTTCTTTGTTTATCAAAGCATGATAATCAACAAGGTATCTTTTACGCCATAATTACCTGATACATTAATGCAATATTGGGATCATAAGTTTACTAAATCAATGCTACAAGCTTTCAGTAATTTCTGAAAATGAAACAGAAATCATGCTAGACACTTAGCTTGCTGAAGGCTAAGGATCAGTTAGTGACAAGACCTAGCTAGTGACAAGAGAAAGGCTCTCAAATGGATGTAAGAGCAAATTAGTCAGCTCTATGAAGCAGAGATAAGAACATAAGAATTGAATGTGAACATTTTAAATTTTTAGGATGCATATTCTTTTTTTACGAGCTAAGAAATTTAATCTCAACAAAAGATAAAATCGAAGTCACTAGGAACTGAAGACTTGTAGGAGTACATGACACTTGAGAATAGACCTGAAGTTTTCTCCAGATTCATCTTTTTACCAGTTTAAGACCTCTATTTTTTTCCATCTTTATTGATTCTTCTGTAAAATGGCTAAAACACTGCTTGAATTACCTTAATCTAAACGAAGTCTCAAAATTGCGGCAGAACTGCCAACTGCTTGCTCACATATTTTTAATTCATTAACTTCCCAAGCCTGGAACAACTTGACTGGAGATAACCCATGCCTGTAGTAAAGGAAACAGTGACTTTACATACGAAGTGTGCAGACTTCTCATATTGCTTCCTCCTCCAGGAACTGGGAAAAATAGCCATTTACTGCTTGGTGTGGTTGCTGAAAACACGATCGATACTATGCACTCCCCTGCTGATTCAGGATGCAATATTTAAAAGATCCTATAGACAGTCTCTACCTGGATGTGAAGTGTATCATTACTACTGAAACACTAATGTTTATTAGCTCCCTAAAGAAGAATCACACCACAAAAGCAACAATGTATTATTCCACGTATGAAAATAAAACCTTTTGGTTTTCTATCTCACCAACACTTTCCAACAGAAACAAATATTTGATATAGGTCTCTTTCGTTTGCATTAAACAACTACAATTTTAAAATATGTAAAGTTTACAGTCTAAAAGCAGTTTATTTTGAATGAATGATCCTTTAAAAGCCCAAGCTTGAAGAATGTCTTAAATTAAAAAGATAACACACAGATGAGTTCCATTTGAGCAGTCAATGCTGACATATTAATAATGAAATAAAATATGCTGCAGTATTTCAAATGTTTTGCAGCTGTTTCAATAGTGCTATTATCTAATACAGATATATTTACCAAATTCCACATTTTGTAGTACAAGCATTTAAAATCAAAATATTTCTTTTTATTTGCCTAATCATTAACTGGTAATCTAATGACTTTTCAAATGTAAATCTAATCAGTGGCATTAGAACTGTTTTTTATTTCAAGTAGTAGGATAATCCCTCAGCTGTAACTATGCTTTGTTGTCACTTCCCCTCATTTAACCAAGTATTCCCAGCCACATAACAAGGTTCACGCATCCTAGCAAAGGGAAACCCTCTCTCTCCCAGGTCAAAAGTACATCTTTGGCCTCTA
Source organism: Pachycephala philippinensis (assembly GCA_013397055.1). Taxonomy (NCBI): domain Eukaryota; kingdom Metazoa; phylum Chordata; class Aves; order Passeriformes; genus Pachycephala; species Pachycephala philippinensis. The sequence continues at coordinate 597,305 of VWZT01004477.1, read as the reverse complement.
GAAAGTTAAGGTTTCCAAACCACAGCAATGTTCTTAGCCTTTATAACTAAAGTATATTATTATAAGGACCAAAATAAAACATTTAACTTGGCTGGACACCCCTGTAAAGCTTCAGTAATCAACAATTCTAATGTTTTTATTGTCATCCATAAACTTACTTTAATCTTGTACCATATCAGTAACAATAGCTCAGTGAAGCTTCACAAATTGTCATAATAGAATTTGCTCTGCACTAACTCATTCCAAACCTGCTTTCTAATTTAAGAAAAATGGCATTTGTATCAGGGAGGATTTGTATCACACTCCAAGTGTGCATATATATATTTTGTATGTTGTTTTATTATGTAAAATGAAAAAAAACTCTATTTGAAAACTGAATTGGAAATCCATCTGCAATCACAGTCTGTGAACACACAACATTTTTCACAATTGTAACACAGAACTATCAGGGAATAAACTGACAGATGGAGACTCCAATGCATTCTGCAGACTACACTGCAGACCTGAACATCCTGATGCGTTCACAAGATCTGAGAGACTATACCTGTATTAAAAGAAATTATTATATTTAATACTACAGTTACCCATTTCATTTTTTTTAATATTAACTCTACAGAAGTGCACATGAAATTTTAGTTGTATCTACATTGCTAAGGCTGCTCATTATGCTTTAAAATAGCTGTGTAAAGAAGCACCTTAAGTGGTTTGCTTGTCATGTTTTGTGACATGATCTTAGTTGCAAATTTTCAAGTTACTTAGAATTACTAATTAAATTCTATAGATTATACATCTATGTTTAAAATGGATTCATTTATGAAAGACAGTGTCAGATGATAATACAGGATCCAATAAAACTGACAATTTTCTGTGCAGGAATAGCAATGGTCCATGACCCTGAGGTTAGCTCAGCTGGTCAGAGCATGGTGCCAACACCACCAAGGTTGTGGGTTCAATCCCCATACAGGCCCTTCACTTAAGAGCTGGACTTAATGATCCTTGTGGGTCCCTTCCAACTCAAGACGCTTCTGTGATCTTAAAATCCTTAATTAGGTTTATGGTCTGAGCTTAAACTTTAACAAAGCTTAACCCATTTCCCTCTTCCCCTAAACACATTCCTCATCGTATGGTCAACCAACTTTTGTATGCAAGCAACAGCACAAGTAAACAACTCATGTGGATTAACCAGATTACAATTCATATACACATACACACATGTGTGTATATATACACACACACACATCAATTGTCTTCCTCAAATCTCTGAACACATCTAATACTATGTGCCATTTTTCAATAACTGGAAAAAAAGAAACTCTTCTTACCTTTTCAGCTGTTAACTGTTTTGATGGTTTTTCTGATTCTCTCTCTCTCTTTTTCTCTTCTTTCTTTTTTTCTTTTTCCTTCTGCAAAAAGAAAAAGCATTTTGCTAGTACCCAATTTGCAAGCATATTGAATGTCTACAGCCACAGAGAATATAAACAGAGGTCTTCAGTTACTCTTTTAATCCAGTTTATGCTTCTATCTGCTCTGCTTCCAGAAGTGACTCATTTTGCTCAAATACTAATACTAAAAATACTGTGACTTTCAGATTCAATTCAAGAAATTCACTTTTTCACCTGCTCATCTGCTTTTCTGCTTAATAAGCAGAAGGAAAATGAACCAGTATTGCTACTCCTGAGCTAAGCAGAGCTGAAGAGAAAAAACCATCTTCAAGTATCTCCATTAACTCTGACAGCCTCTGTCATTGAAGGTGGATGTCAGCTGCTCTGACCAAAGAACCAGACTAACGTAAATTGCATGCAGCTTTCTGCAGAAAGGTACTAATTTTTAAAAGCTAATCTAATAGTCTTAAAAAATACTCCCGAATGTAAAAAAGTTGCCTTAGGCCATATAACAGGCCAGCTGAGCAATGAGACATTATGTTGTTCCAAAAAGTGAAAATATAAAGATCCCTTTACTTCGAATGCATCGTAATGACATCACAGAAATTTCTTCACTTTAGTTTTTAATGAACAAATGTGCCAAAATTACTGACCCCTCTGACTGAAGCAAAGCATAAAATATTCCTTAAGGAATAATGTGAAGAAGATACAGACTTTCTAGGCTAGCAATTGCTTTGACAAAGGGTTAGTCTGCCTGCATTTACTTTGTACAACTACTAGTGAGTATATCTGAACACTAACTGGATGAAACAAGGGTTTACCATCTGTAATAAAAACAATGAAACAGTAGCTCCTAAATGTTCTTTCAGCCGTTAGACTTGTATCACTTTGTTCAAAGCTTCAAAACAGCCTTGTTTCAGAAAACACTACTGTTTACAAATTTCCCAATATTAGGAGAAAGGTTGAGAGGTTAGATAATTCATGCAGCTCCAGTATTAAAACAGTTTCGAGGTTACAGTTTGTGTCAGTAAGGAATGTTTGTGTTTTTTTCCTTTTTTTTTAACATTCAGTATATATAATTTTAACATTTTTATAACATGGCATTTACTTTATATAGTTCTAACACTCAGGTGAAGGGTTTTTTTTGCTGGTGGTTTTTTTTTGTTTGTTTGTTTGGGGTTTTTTTGGAGGTGACCGGGCACAGGGGGATCTAAGTAACACATTATTCAAAACTTCCAATAATCCATTTTCAAACCTTTCACCATATTTACCAGATGTATTGGGGCTACTTCAGTCCCAACTAAACCACGTGAATTATTTCATCAGGCGTTAACCTGAACACTCAGTTCCTGGAAAATCAGACTTTCACACCAAGCACCTGCTTACAAGCAACAGGAAGCAATGACCACAGTCAAAAAACCCCAATAGGGGAATTTGGAACATCTGTTTTGATGAAAAGAAACAGAGACCAACTTAGATTTTACTGAACATTAGGAACACAGAAGTGAACACAGTAGTCCAAACTAGAGGCCCTGCCAATACTGGATCTCACCTGTGGTAGTGCAAGGCGTTCAACAAATGTCCGTATGACTGGGACAAGTATAGAACAGTATTTTATTTTGAGGTCACATAACCTGAGACTTGCAGCCTTACTGAACTAGGATTACAAATGCATAGCCATGCTTTTCAATGAAGCTTAGCCTTTCTTCCATTACTGATTCACTGACCCTAGTAGCAACCTGCATTCTAATATACACACAAATTATACTGTAAGAGCAACAACTTCTCTATAAGTCTTTCATTCTCTGTTCCCACGTCCCACTCCAATCTTCTCAAGTTGAACAATTTAAATAAACATAATCTCTTTTCCCGTGGAAACTTAGACAACTGCATCAAAAGAAGTGTGACCAGCAGGTCAAGGGAAATTATTCTCCTCCTCTACTTGCTCTCACAGACCCTTCCTCTGTGGTTGGGGCCCCCAACATCAGAAAGACATAGACCAGCTGCAGCCCAGAGAAGAGCCACAAAAATGACTGGGGGCTGGAGCACGTCTCTCTGAAGACAGGATGAGAGACTTGGGGTTTTTGGAGTCTGAAGACTCTGGGGTCACTTTATAGAAGTCTTCCAGTGCCTAAAGCGGGCTTCATGAACAATGGGTAAGGACTCTATCAGGATAGTGACAGGAGAAGGGGAAATGGCTTAAAACTGAAAGAGGGCAGGCTTAGATTAGATGTTAGGAAGAAATTCTTTACTGTGAGGGTGATGAGGCACTGGAACAGGTTGCCCAGGGAGGCTGTGGATTCCCCATCCCTGGAAGTGTTCAAGGCCAAGTTGGATGGGGCTTTGAGCAACCTGGTCTAGTGAAAGGTGTCCTTGTCCATAGTAGGGGGTTGGAACTACATGATCCTTAAGGTCCCTTCCAACTCAAACCGTTCTATGACTCTACAATTCTATGATTTGATTCCTCTCCTCCTGGGAAAGGTTGTTGGAAGTGTCATGTCAGTACTCTTTTCAATCACAGTACCTTAAATTTGCTTGAATATGTTTAAGTGAAAGCAGAGTTAAAGTTTTTGCATTTTTTCAGTATGTCCTGGTTTCCACTTTGACTTCAAAATTTTTTTAAAAATATGCTTTGTTAAAGAAACCTCACTTCTGGAGTAAAAAGTATCTGGAAACATTTATTTTTCAAGACTTCAAGAACAAGGACGGTTTGCAGCAAGTTTCATATAGCAAACACTCCATAAAGTTGACCAAATAGAAATGCTTCTTGTTGCCCTTAACAAATCTCTGAAAGCTTAATAGTGAATATATGAAGACTTAAAATAAACTGTTCTCCAGTGTTTCTGCCTCCACACCTCAAACAGTCTTGATTCTCAGCAACTTTATTTTCATTTAATTTTCACTGTGGACTTGAAAACCCTCAAGTCCTTCACCTTCACACTTCATAATTTCAATATTCAAGCTTTCTGCCTCAGCTCCATTAGATAAAAATGAATTCAGACTAAATAAAAACATTTCTGAAATGTTGCATTCATGCCAGAACTTCAGCTCAAGTGCTTCATTACTTGCAAAAGCAGTCAAAAAGAACTACAAAGATAATAAAATTTAATTGACTTTATACTGGTCCTAAATTCTAAGCAAAGATTATTAATTTTTTTCCAAGTTTTATTTTTTACTGCATGGCATAATAGTTACAAAGAAAAACTTTCAAATGTGAATGCACTAACAGAGGTGGATAAGAAAGTAAAGGCAAGTTTCATTCTTAGTGGCTGCTGCTACTCCTAGTACGACTTAAAGCATGTCAAATTCAACAAGGCTTGTGGTCCTAGTCCATGACACTGTCATTTAAATTTTAATTAATCTTTAAATATAGCGGAACTAAAATAATTTATAGCTTCTGTCCAAATTTTCTGTATTTAGAAGGAAAAAGCTTGATTTATGTTCAGATCATAAATTATTTTACATACTGTATAGTCTCAATTTAGAGTGAAGTATCCAGAAGAGCCTAACACTGGGCATTCACATTCTAAAAAATGCATTATTGTTGCCAATGGTGATATTTACTGAAAATTGATATAAATGATGCCTCCTCTACTACTTGCTTGTGTGTTACGTTTCTCGAAGACCCGTCTAAACAGTAAATGTAATGTTAGCACACACACATATCCCAGCTAGAAGAGATATTAAAACCAGTATGAGTCAAATTAATTCTATATTTATCTCCAAGGAGAATTAACTAAATGGCTGGAACAATACTGATAATTTAGAATCTGGAACAAGCAAGTAATACAAAAAAAGATATCAAAAATTATTCCTGATGAGACAGGACACTATGACTCATGCCCATTAGCTGGGGATTAAGTGGGTTTTCCACAGTTTTGTGACACTAAACCGGAGAACCAGAATTCTGACATATAAACGCCAAGAGGTAACAACCACACATGTACTTTGCCCTGCTGTATTGGCTCTTTTCATTTAGCTAGTCCAAGGAAAAAATGAGAGACGTATTCCAAGAGTGTGAAGTATTAACAGCAATTCAAATTCTCAAGTTACCTCAGTGAAATTACTCTATAGAGATGGAAACATTTGTGCAAAGCAGTAACCTGATAAGAGTTACACCCAAAACCAATATACCTCTGCTTTGCTCTTCTCAGCAGCAGCTTGCAGAGAAGGAGAAGATGCCAAAGGCTGAGCAGCATCAGATGATATCTGCACAAAACAGAGGAAAGAAATGAGAAAGAAAATAAGCAAGAACAGCTGGGAAGGGAGGCAGCAGAGGCCGCTAAGAGACATGATTTTCATTCCTTTCTTTTTCAATAATCTTGGTGGTAGTGGTTACGCAACACAGAAGAAACATAAAGAGGAGACAAAGTTTGGGGGTTTTTTTCTGAGTATGATATTTAAAGGAAATGTTTCAGGTAGGAAAGGGTGACTTATAACGAAATTCACTAGAACAGAATACAAGAAAATGAACCTGAATAAGATTATATCAAAGGCCTAAGAAAAATAATTAGGTTTCATCCATTGTTCAATTTTTATCCAGTGTAACTACTGAAATATTAATGTCCTGAAGCATGAAGGCAGACTGTCCCAGAGGAGGGGGAGAGAGGAGAGTGCCTTTGTTCTTGTTCAGTGTAACAGAATATTTTTATTAAGAGGAATGCAAAATCACTCTGAAAGTTATACATTAATTAAAGTTCTCCTTAACTCTTCTCTAAGAGCACTCCAAGTACATAAAGAGCTTAGGGTTAATATAAAGCCACATCTTAGCAGCAGGTTGAAGGATCTCCCAGACAAGTGACACTTCTTTTCTAGAAATCGGTATGTAATATTGCTATTAACACCACTAGACTTCCAGAATTATCCAAAAGGTGTGAGTTATATATGCAACAGATACAGTTTGCTCAAGAAAATAGGGTTTCTCTAAAGGCATTTTCATACATCTTCCTATCCAATTTTTTTATGCATAGCTGATCACTTTAATGGAAACATTATCTTTATATTCCCCTTATAAAAATGGAACTGAAATACATTTTCCAAATATGTGGAAGATATTCAGAGCTATAAAGCCAACACTTCTACACTGTTTTGTATCACCTCTATTATCTAGAAGGAAAATTTAGAAATAAATGAAGCTATAACAGAGTAGGTCATTATGTTGGACCAAAATAAGCAATTTAAATGACATGTTTTTACTTAGTTTAAAAAAAGTAGCTTACACTAAATGGAAACTGAAAGCTGATAAAAAAACCAAACATATCTTGTGCCTAAATACCCCATATTTCTTACAGAAAATCCTACCAGTCTCTTAACTTATACAGCTGGAATATTCATAGAATTTATATATTTAGTATTTTTACAAAGTCAGAAACTATGCCTATGCTGGAAGGTGGTGTAGAGCTGCAGGAAAGATTTAAATTTTACCTGCAAAAATATGGAACAGAATTCTCATTTCTAAATTTACTGTTTTAAAATCCTTGGGTTATTATCAGAGTTATGGATACACCTGCTGCAATGATGCAGTTTCTCAAACAGCAGCATTCTGTTGCTATAGGAACATTGGGACCCTGTTTATTCTGACTGCACCACATTGTAACCAAATAATGTCGGAAAAATGATTAAGTAACTACACAATATATTGATCTGTGAGCTATAACATCATGCTCCTTACTGCGTTTTCAATTAGATAAAAATGTGTAAAATTCTGATAATGCATCTTAGGTATACTTTCAATTTGCTACAGATACAGTGGGATTTTTGGTTTGGGCTTGGAGTTTTTTGCATTCTTTTGTATACTTCAGATTTTGGGAGAATTTAAGCTTGATAGCTCTCACAGGTGAACAGCAGGTAACAGCTACTTGCCATACACAACTAGGTAAGCAGAATTTCATTTGGGGGCTAGGGGGAAAATCAGCACTATTGGTGTTTGTCAATTTCCATCCTCCCATAACAGTTCTCAATCTTCAAATCCTCTTCATAAATTAAAGGATTATCTAACCTAGAAGAAGGCAATCCTGTGAAGGCCTGAAAGCAATTATTACAGTTTTGCCAATCAAGTAATGGAATCACAGAACCAATGAAGAGGTGTCATGCAAGCTAGAAGCAGGAGACAGAGTGAAAAGCAGTCGCTGTCTAGCCTGGGATATGGAACAGGATGTACAAGTTGAGAAATGCCCAAGCATAATGTTTAAAGACAACCAGCAGCACTACAACCACTTCAGACAAAAAAAGAGCACTTGAAAGCAACACTTACATGCAAATATTCAACTAAGCAAGAGAACAAAAGACACATGAGTGAAGCTAATCTTTAAGAGAAAACACATTACAATAGAACAGATTAAGTTTATATAATGAAAGCAACAGTACAAGGTTGAGCTGCTGAACAGCTTTATCACCACTGCATCGTGTTGAATTTGTTATCTACCAGGCTGCACCAGATAAGGAAAACTGAATGAAAAAAATCGAATCAAACTGAATGGCTAGACAAAGCTAAACATGTAAATATCATCTAGCTAGAATTTTGTAAAGACTTTGATGTCATTTTCCAGAGCATCCTCCTGGAGGAACTTGCTGCTCATGGCTTAGATGGGTGCACTGTTCTCTGGGTACACATTGGCTGGGTTGCTGGGCCCAGAGGGCACTGGTGAATGGAGTCACAACCAAAGAGTGGTCACTGGTCACTAGTGGGGTTCCCCGGGGCTCAGTATTGGGGCCAGTCCTGTTTAATGTCTTTCTTCATCCAGAATCCAGAGGGGATGGAGTGCAGCCTCATTCATTTTACAGATGCAACCAAGCTGGGCAGGAGTGTTGATCTGCTGGAGGACAGGAAGGCTCCACAGAGGGATCTGGACGAGCTGGATTGATGGCTCAAGGCCAACGGTACAAGGTTCAAGATGGTCAAGTTCCAGGTCTTGCACTTGGGTCTCTTGGGGAAGAGTGACTGGAAAATTGCTCTGGGGGAAAAGGATCTGGCTATGCTGGTTGACAGTCACCTAAATTTCTCCATCAAAATCCAAAAAGCAATTTCCAACCCTATTCCAGAATGCAAGTGAAAAAGCACACACTGATCTACTCTGATAATACGTTTGCACTATGCTCTGGAAAGCTGTCAACTAAAGACATCTTTAACTGGCACCTTAAAGTACCAAACAAAACCAGTGGTGACCTCTGTAACCAATCATACATACTCCTAGAAAAAGAATGAAGTTGTGTGATTGTATGAATTATGAATGTATTGCAGAATGGCAACTAACATATGAGTACATGATTTTAATTTTTAATTTAGGAGTAGTTACATGTTTTGATTAAGAAACTAATTCAGAATTGCCTAAAACAAAGAATGACGTCTAGGAGCTGTTTCTTAAGTTTTCACATTTCTCGTTTTTCCACAAAATTTTGATCATGTTTCAGACCAGGAGACTTGCTGTCATTTAATTTTTAGCAACTCTTGAATCTCTTTCCATTGTTTGTATTTTGTGGCTCCGTTTTAGAAAGATGATACAGCAAAAATAATCATTTTGCGTAATGAAATTCAATACTGTTTTTAAAGCATCTGGTACCCTTAGTGCTGAGCAAGAAATTATATACACATGCCATAGTACTGTAGGACTTCAGTTTCACCTGTGCTCTATGAGACACCCTTTGGTGCACAAAAAAAATTGTAAGATCAGAAAAGAAAGAATCTGTGGATTTACAGTATTAGTCCAGTTCTTCCCTGCCCATTTTACCTGTAAATGTGTTACCTGACCCCATTTTCCTCCCTAAAACACTTCTGTATTATCTATTAAGTTATTACTTAGCAGTGGCACTACCCAAATACACGATAAGTTAACAGTTTGTTTAAAAGCAACAATATAAACAGTAGTTGGCCCAATGTCTTGATGTAGTCTGTCGACCAGACTACTATTCCAAGTAAAAAAAGTAAGCTTTAAACAAAAACTAAATGAAGTTATCAGAAAACATAACATACAAAATCTCAGAATGATTTTACTTTAGTTTAGTTTGTACTAACAAGTTTCTGATGGTACATAACAGTCAACAAACACTATCGGTCATTAAGGTGTAGGTACTAAAGAAAGTTTTCACCTGCTTTTATTTGTAGCTTTTCCAAAATCCTGCGTTGATGCATGTCATTATTTAGCCTTTTATTAAAAAAGGATTCATGTTGAAGCTTTATAAACCTACACTAAGCTTCCATTTAAATATAAAATGCAGGGTGCATCACGCAGAAGATTCAAGACATTCAAAAATGAGCACATTATCAAACCATTCAGGAAGTTCGCAGCGGAACCAAATACAAAAGTGCCCTCGAGTGGCCAGTTTATACACATACAATATGAAGGGAAATAACCTAAATGAAGAGGACTATTCTGCTTTCATTTGACAGGTTTTAAGTTCAGCTGCTACATATGTTTTTTCTTATTTCAGCAGACTTTTGACTTTATTACTGTGTATCTCCAATGAATGTTGAGAACACTAAAATCAGTAATTTAACCTAAAGCAGTAGCAATTACAGACTGCTAGTAGATGGATATAAACACAAAATGAATTGCTTGACATTTTTTAGAGGCCTATTCTTGAAATACTGAAGAGAGTATAAGAATACTAATGTACTATTAATAACACTTAACTATATTTGGAAGTTCTTTAGGCTACTCGCAAAGCATTTTTAAAATTACTAAAATGTCTCCCTGTGCTGGTTTTGGTTGGGGTAGAATTAATTTTCTTCACAGTGGCTAGTACAGGGCTGTGTTTTGGATTTGCTGAATGCAGGGTTGATTAATTATAGAGATGTTTTTATTATTGCTGAGCAGGGCTTACACAGAGCCAAGCCCTTCTCTGCTTTTTGTACAGCCACGCTGGCAAGGAAGTTGGGGCTTAATGGGAGGTTGGGAGAAGACACAGCCCGGACAGGTGACCCCAAATGACCAAAGGGATATTCCAAACCATGTGACATCATGCTCAGTATGTAAAGTGGGAGGAAGAAGGAGGAAGGGGGACATTTGGAGTGATGCCATTTGTCTTCCCAAATCACCATTACACATAATGGGGCCTTGGAGATGGCTGAACACCTGCCTGCCCTTGGGAAGCAGTGAATTAATTCCTTGTTTTTCTTTGCTTGTGTGCATGGCTTTTGTTTTCCCTATTAAACTGTCTTTATCTCAACCCACAAATTTTCTGGCTTTTACCCTGTTCAATTCTCTTCCCAATCCTGCTGGTGGCAGAGCGAGCGAGCAGCTGTGTAGCACTTGGCTGCTGACTGGGGTGAAACCACAACGCTCCCCTATTCAATGCTGTAACACTGGACACCATAAGAAAGGTTCACTCTCATGTTTCACAAAACAGAGCAGTAGGTGGCTATGAAAGAAGCCAGTACTGCTCTTCTGTCAATATTGTGAACACACTCGGCACCCCTCCATCTCATCAGAGTTACCATCGTAATTTCAGGAATAGGTAAAGCTTATGCACAAGTCAGATGTAGTTCTGAACACGTGCAGAGCTGTAGACATTCATAACATTTACACCAAACAGAGATGCAATTACACACTGTTCTGAGAAATACAGATATATTTCATAGACTTGAGAACAAAACCTTTTTTTCAACTCAAACCAAGAACATCCACACCTGTTGTTGCCTAGCTTTTTAGGTTATTTATTGTCTCCTTTTAATAACAACCTATGTGAGATATTACAGAGAGTCACCACAGCTTAGTTAAATGCTGACACTGGATAAACAAAACAGATGCTTTTAATCTCTTACTGAATTGCCCTCCATTTCTCCTGTCCGGCCTAACCAATATTTTCTGCATTTGCTCCAGGGAAAACCGTCTTCAGTGAGAATTTCCCAGCACTTCAGAACACTACCTTCGTTCACCCTAATTGGCATGCTCAGCTGCATGCAAGATCATTTACATTTTCACGATCCACATTAAACTGGCAAGGTAGTCATTAGAGATTTCATCTTTGGCAAAGTTTTGTTCACCTGGACATAGCAACTTGTAGCTATGTGGTTCAGCTGTGTGAAGTACTCCTCAAAGTACTTACGGAAGTAGGGAAAACAAGACCCTGCATGTGGGAGCTACTGGGAATGCAGCTGGCTTACTGAAAATCCAGTCCAGCTTCTCCAACTCCTTCATTATTTCATGGCTTGGCAAGGTGGTGCTGAAGGGCAGTCACTAGTGGTACACCCAGGCATTGACACTGGGGCAAACACTATTTAACTTCTTCAGTAATGACCCATGCAGTGGGACAGAGCACAGGTTTGCAAAGGGTACAAACCCAGGAGGAGTGGTTCATGCACTATATAGGTGTACTGCCATTCAGAGCACCACTGACAGGATGGGCCATCAGGAACCACCTGACGTTCAAAGGGAAGGGCCACGTCTTGCACCCGGGGAGGAACAACTCCATGCACCAGTATGGGTTCAGTATCAAGTGGATGGAAAGCAGATTTGCAGAAAAGGACCTGGAGGTCCTGGTGGACAAGCTGGACACGAGCTTGCATCATGGCCAATTCTGGGGTCACAAGTACAAGAGACAAGGGCACACTGAAGTAAGTCCAGCAAAGACACACTAAGATAATTAAAGGACTGGAGCACCTTTCAGACAAGGAAAGCTTAGTGCATTCAGATTGTTTAGCCTGGAGGAAAAAAAAACAGGGGGTGGGGAATGAGCACAAACAAAGACTAACGCAGACAGACTGTTGCCTGTGACATCCAGAAACGGCACCAAGAGGCACTGAACATGAATTGAAACACAGGAAACTCCATTGAAACATAAGAATAAATTTATTTCTTTTACTGTGGAGGTGGTTGAATACTGGAACAGGTTGCCCAGAGAGGTCATGGAGTCTCCAGCCTTGGAGATACTCAGAACGCAATTGTACATGAGACGCAACAACCAGTTCTAGATGACCCTACTTGGAGCAGGGAGAACTGGATGATGTTCAAGGGTCGCTTCCAAACCTAGCTATTCTGCAAGTCTATAATTCAACCCATTCTAACAAAATTATCTTGAAAATAATTTACCCTCTTTTCCCCATCCCCACCCTCAAGTCATAATTCTTGTAAGGTGTTTCAGTGCTTCCTATTGATGCCTATCTTGACTAGCATATTTTAAAACACTTCCTATCACTTGATTCCAAAGGTTTTTTTAGACCACAAAAACCCCCAGGAGGTTTATTGCACTTTTGGGAAGGGTAACTGGTAACCTCTCTCCACAACAATGATGGAATGCTTCTGAATGCTGGCTACTATAAACTGAAATGTTGATGTGCCCTGTCATACCCCAATTCGTACATCTTAAGATGCCCACCTAACATACTTTAGTGCAGTAAATATATTATAGATTTAATCTCCTTTAAGATAACTTTCTGGAAATTGTGCCATCACAATCTCTAAATGCACATCACATTTTAGCCAGCTGCCTAAGTTCATACTTCTTAAATTATACACAATGTCTTAGGAAAACATGAAAAATGTAGACCCATTATTCTTTTTCTTCAGTGAGCTTAAGAGTTACTTGAAACTTCTGCTCCATACATAATTCACACCCTTTCTTAAATACAGAAAATTTGTTTCCTATTCTCTAAACATTGTCAGGATGTGATAATATATTCCCATTTCCCGTAGTAGAATAGATTGTACCAGTTCACAATTTTTGAGTCTGAAAAGTATTTGAAATGTACTTCAGCTGAATCACCACCCACCCTGAATAAGGCAATTCCTATATGCATTCTCCCACGTACTTATTTTTATTAAAAGCTGCAGAGATTGTTTATGATGATACCTACATAGCTAACCTTTATCCTCACTCAACAGAGTAACCTCACTGCTTTTCCTCATTACTTGTATGGCATAAGGGTCATCGTATTAGATAAAAAAATAAACAATAGTTGAAGAAAGATTGTCTTTTTACAGGTTTTATTTTAGATGAAAGAGGAGGTGCTAAGTTTTGGTTTTTTTTTAAATTTGGAAAGTGTGACTGCTTCAAACTTGATTTCCTGAATATCTGTGCAACTTTAGTACACTTAACTTAGCAGCATGTAGATATGGTCAAATTCAATTATTAGGGTTATGAACCAGAAACAACTTCTTTAGTGCAGTCCTGTGTCTCAAGGAGACGCCTCGGCAGTTCTTACTGCATATTCTAGAACAGCATATTCTAGACAGATTTTATTCTTTCTGGAACCTTGGTTCTAAAAGTACTCACTTCCTCTTTACTTACTGATAAACTGTAATAATCTACTTCAAAGCTGAAGTCCTCTAGGCCAGTAATTTTGGAAGATTCTTACTAACTCCACAAAACCTAAAACAAGCAGGATTTGCCCTTTCTCTTGGCCACTGTGTCTAAGATCATGAGTCTCATTAACAACTGTTCCTCCACATAACGAGTTGCATAGCTCTGGTAAGTATTTGGGACTCAATACAGAGATTGTCAGTCAAGATGAATACTCTGTTCAGACATTACTTTCATAAAAACCCACACTCCAGAGCATTTCTCCACGGCTCATATTTGCCTCACTTAGATTTACTGCAACCATTCTGAAAAAGTCCATCAAGTCATTTACTTAAGCATAGAAGTTCAGATTCTTGGGGAAAGGTGTTTGTATAATTATAAGCTGTGCTCTTTTAAGAGTGTTCCAGGAGACAATAAACTAAAGGAGCATAAAGAGTTTAATGAGAGTCCACAGCAAACAAAAGGTTTATCAGTCTTCAGGACTAAGATGGTTATAGAAGAAACTGTTCTGCATGCTTTACCCTTTAGTTCTAGGATTGTTGTGTACAAAAAAAACCCTATGATGAATATAAAAGAATTTGCCTATGCTTCAAAGTGATGATCAGGTACAATTTTGAAGTGGAATGATATACCCAGTTTCATGTCTGTACTACCAGAAGGACAGTTTTAACATCCAAAACCACCTCTTGCTACTTGACCTATGGCAACTGTCTGTAGTTAACCACAGAAGCAATGCAAGCTCCCACTTGCATTTTACAAGCTTTCAAGGATAAATGAAGTCAAACAGCACAGCATATTGCACAGGAAGCCGTTCGTGTTACTTCATCTTAGATGCACCATTTATAAAGATGCTCTAATTGTTTCACTGCTATGTGAAGTTCGATTTATTGGATTCAATGCTATACTTTACATCATTCATAGTTTATGTATGCCTAAAAATCAAGAATGGGGGTTGGCAGAAAATTAATTGCAGGACAACAATATTATGCTGAAAATACTTAAAATACATTTATTTCCTAACAGCTACCGCTGCTCCTAAGTTGATTATTCAAAGAGCAAAACCAGTTCTTTCTAATAAACAATACCACATCACACGCGTTACTCACAGGACAAAAATATATACATTGTTCCAGGGTATCAGCCTCTCAGGTCTTTCTGTAAATAAGCCACAAGCCCGCACTGAGTCTCAGCAAGAAAACAAGAGTAACTATTTACTGATAACCCACTTAAAACAGCTGAGTAAATTGTACCACACATTTAGTCCTGAACAGTGATACAGAACTTGCATCTCACATTCTTCCAAAAACGACAGATCAGAAAACTCGGAGATAAAATGCTTTTTAATAGATTTTAAATATTTTTTAAAGTCAAGTTGCTTTCAGTCAGCATTAGATTATTCTAATGTATATTTGATTTCTACTTAAATTATTCTGTTTAAAACATAACTAACCAATAAAACCACAAATGCTTTTTTTGCCCACAGCTTTATCCTGCATCACTTTTCAGTGAACCATGAAAAGAATAAATTTTCATATTTGCATATTTTTAGTCATCATGTTTGATGGCATTACTGGCCTCTGCACTAGCTAATTTTGTTGTTATCGTGTGCAACTCTAAAGACGAAATTTAGTAATACAACAGTCTTGTCAGAAAACAAAAGATCTTCTATAATTAAGAATAATAAAATAAAAAATTTGTAAAAAAAGACATTTGTAACTCATTGTAACAAATGAATCCTGACAGTCAAAAACTGAACCTTGACTGCTGGGCTTCAACATACATAATACATTCACAGAGATGTCCTGCTAGACAAACTCGAAAAGCTTATGAACTCGCCAAAATTACACTGCGAGAAATATTGTACTGCATGTTTTTAAATAATCTATTCAAAACAATTTTTATGCTACAGGAACCTTTTACTACAAGCAACTTGCAACAGTGGATGAAATCTGGGAAAGCCCCTTATATTTTTACATGCCACCTCAGTGAAACTACCACATTAAGGAAAGCGACCCTTAGGCATCGCAAGCCTGTTTCTGCACTTCTGCATCACCTGCTTATACCTAGAAGGGATTCATTTTACCAAAAACCAATATATGTGTGCATCTCTAACTTAAGTTAGTCCAAATCCAAGTAGAAGACATTTCCATTTCAAAGGTGATATGAAAAGATGTGCTAAAAAGCTCATTTGTTCCCCGACAATGCTAATTTTGATTAAAAATAGTATACTAGGTGCTCTTTGCAATAGTAAGTACGGTTAAGAAATTTTCCAGAAGAGTTTGCCATGGTATAGCACTGACACCCCACGGGAACAGTTCACAAGAACTGATTTCATTCACTATTATTCATCAAAGTATTGTACTAGCAAGTGCCTTGACTGCTACCAAAACATTTGGTAGGGGCTGAAGGCTATAAGCAGGAAAGTCCCCCTTTCTCCACAGCTGCCCCTCAGCTCCCAGGGAATTTTCTCCACCTTCTAGAAGTGTAGAAAGAGGGAAGGTATCTCAGATGTCATTAGGAATGCAAAACAAAAGCTTTAAAAACTGTCACCACCCCCTGCACAGGGGCCTGGAAACACACATCCCTTTCTCACTCCATTCTCCTCAAACTTCTCACAGACCCCCCAAGTGCCAGAAGCATAGGGTAACCTCCACTCTTCCCTCCCAACACTACCCAGAAGTAGAAAAGCAGAGTACCAGACAAGCAGAATGGAGGCTCAGCATCACCTTTTCTTCTTTTTCCTTGTCAGGCCCAGGCCCAGTAGAAAGACAATCAGTGAACACCAGTCGCAGCACTACAGGCGCATGCGAGCTGGGCCAGGGCCAGAGCCCAGGAGAACAACCCAGCACAAGCACCAGACAATGACTGTAGGTGCTACACTAGTCCAGCTCATTTACTATCATGTACTTCTAGGATCTGCCATAACTGTGTCTACAGATTGCCCACCTCAAACCCGATGCCTTGCAGTCTTGAAGAAACACAGGTGACTGCAAATGTGCACGACTCATCTATTGCTAAAATATTGTATGATTGGATTTTGTTCCCAGAAAGATTATACCATTTATATTAGTCAATGAAAGAAAAGCCCAAGTAGGAAGAAAGTACTCAGCAGTGATGTCTATCTCTTCAGCTTGTCTGGATTCTATCCTTGCTGCTATGGCAGGTACGTGATTCATATTACTCTGCAATATGCTGAAGCAAAATCTGATTACTCCTTCAAGCATATTAAGGCATGAGTGAACATGAGTGTCTTTAGAACTTTTTAAAGAAGTATAATTTTAAACTCTTCTTCCTACTTTCTATTTGGGAATAAAAGTAAAGAACGGTAACCAATTTGTAATTCAAACCACAATCATATTTTATGTCTTAAGTGAAGCAATTTTCCCCCATTTCAACAGTACTTAACGAAACACCCTTCTGTACTTCCCAGGTTTTTTTTTTACTTTTCTAAAATGAAACCATCATTCAAAGATCCATTTTTTCAAATGGGAAACGCAGCATAAACTCTCGTGCTTTACACCTACACTTGCACTTGTCCCTGTCAAAGTTCACTGCCTATTAAGGCAGAGTAGTAAGCTACAGTTAGGCCATACTTAAATAATGTAGGTACAGAGCTGTGTATGTTTAAGCATACGTACAACTATATAAAGAAAAATGTATAAACTAGATGATATGTTCCAGAAACAGATGTATCAAAAAACAAACAAACAAAACCTAACAAGACTCAGAACTTCAGTAAAGGTTCAAATTCTCATAACTCCTTTGCCAAGAGAAGCACTCACCAACTTACTGTAGTAAACACACAGCTACAGGATTTAACAGCAGGCTCATCGTACTGCCTGCGTTTGATATTACAGTGCACTTCACTGCAAGCAACAGTCTGGAATTCAGCAGAAGGGCTCGAAACATCCTAGGATTTCTCATCAAGGTTTACAGAGAATGAGAGAAGACCATATCACCAGAAATAGTAATCCTATCTTATCCCTGTAACGTGTAAAAAGATAAATAAAAAAGACTCAAACTATACTGTTAAAGAACTAGCCATGAGTGAAAAACACAATATAAAGAGTCACAAACAAGCTACCTGTTGGATCATAACGTTTGCTGATCTAAATGTAATAGACAACGTACAAACTTATAGAACCTAGGAATAATCTTCAAGAGATAGAGAAGAAAGCACTTAGTTCTGAGTCAAAAAGTTTTCAGCTGTAGAACACATTTTAACATACATAATGTTTGCTACATTTCTCTTACATAGCTTTCAAAAAAAAAAGTGGCAGAATTCTTGGTTAATGTGTTTACTTACATTGAAGGCATTAGCTGCATTTTTATCATAATACTTCTTCTTTTCATACTTATCCCTGATGAAAAATTCCACAGCTCTGGAAGTAGCTAGTTTAAGGAAAATATGCATTCAGATAAACAGTAACATCACCCTAAAAATGCTCATTGGTTATTCAAATTAAAAAACTGCACCTGATTCCTCTCTTTTTGTATTTTTAGAACAGAAGAACAAACCACTCCACACAGAACAACTGCTGCTGCAATGCCCAAAATGAGCTTCTTTGTACTACACAAAATTAATCAGTTTAGTCTCTTAAGAAAACAATATGAGAAAGACAGTATAAGAAACTCAGTATTCCAGTCAGGACGTTTTCACCTGGCATTTATAATCTACATGGCTGTAGTACTGAAAATATTTGAACAATGGTACTCACGTATGGTAAATAATTACAGTTTACTATCTTAGCTTGTGAAAAAAACCCCAACTTTCTCTTCAGAAAAAAGGTGAAATGTATGTACCTGTTCTCTGATTTGCACAAGTTATACCATTTATCAAATGCTGATCATAAACACTTCTCCGAGATCACTAAGTCCTCCACGAGAGTCTCCTGTTAAAACAAACGCCCCTGTGGAAGGGAAAAAAAGCTAGAACAACTAGTGATAAAAAGATACTGAAGCAAAGATGGAAACAGCAGCAAGCATATTGATGTAGAAAACCAGAACTGACAACTCAGTAGCTCAAATGCAAAAAAGGAAAGCTAGCTGTTTTCCTCAATTATTCTCTCAGCTTCATAAAGCAGCTCATCCAAAGCAGTGTGAATACTTCAATTTTAGTAAAGCTCACCCTCTAGGATCTGAAGAATAAATGGTAACTACTTTGTCCGGCAATGTGATTATCCATTCCAAAACTGATATGGCAACTGTGGAAGCTCAGACTCATTGCCTCAAACTTCTGAAGTAATTTTTCCTCAATTGATGGAAAGATACCTTAGCTCCACATACTATGTCCTAAGATTAACACTGAACTCAGAGCACTCAGTCCCTTCATTCTGTGCATCAAATTATATTATCAAAAATCAGCTTCAAATTGTATGCAAGTGTCACCTTAAGACAGTTTCATAAAAGTTACATAAATCAAAACACTGCTTTTTACCTCTTTCCAAATACATGTAAATTGTAAAGGGCATCCTGAGCACTTTGAAGGTACAACTATCTTAATACTAATACTGCAAAAAGATTATTCACTGTTGTTGGAAAAAACAGTTTTCAACAGGAAACTAAATCTGCCATACCAAAAAAAAAAAAATCACAATAGTCCTTAAAGTTAGCTTCTACATTACAGCATCCCAACAAGGGATGGAAAAAAAGTTCTTAGAAAGATCATTCTTGTGATTAAGAAGCAGAAATGATGAGGCATCCTTAGCAGGAGATTTTGGGCAGATCCCACATACACATTTCTCCTGTGTCTCTACTTTACTGCCTTAAAACTAGAAGTATATTATAGTGCTATAGGAAGTTAAACACTAATATAGATGAACACACATAGATGATCATAAAATTGATCATCACATGAAAAATATTTTCATAGTTCATCCAAAAGAATATTCAGAATATAAGAATATTCACAACCAGTACACTGATTACATGCTAAGCTGAGTTTATAGTGATACAATGGGCAAAGAAAAAACTCAAGAAACATCCATAACACAACAGCTTGTCATGAATGCCAAGTAGGTAAGTAGCTGCCAAAGTCATGGGAAAATTGAGAAATAACTCAGAATATGTTGGTATCACCTCTCATGGTAGTGCAGTTTTCATAAAGAAAACACAGGCAATTAAATATATTCAGTTGACCAAGTCCACCAGTTAGAAGCTAACAACTATTCAAAGGGGTATGTAATTAATTCAAGGCATACAGTGTGAACAAAATAATTATTTTGAAAGTCTAAAAATTAGAATTTTGGTCCGATCTGACAAGAAAAGCTTAAAGCATTATTGCTTCTCCTGCAGTAGCACCAGTTAATTTAAGTTAGCTGCAGTAAAAACCAAATATACAACTTCAAGATCCACTTTTGACTAAGTTTTAGTCAAAATATTTTGGTCATATGGCTAAAAGAAAGTTCCAGAATATTACAGCTGGAATACTATGGTGCTACCTGGTTCCAGTTACTTTTTTCTGATGAGGATGTATGTTTAATTCAAAAGCTACTAGAATATGAAAAAAACGTATCTGTTCTGCTCAAGTGCATTTTATAATGAAGAGTCTAACCCTTCCAGAAATAAAATCTTCTGGCATAACATATCAACCGTAGTATCTAATAAACAGATGAACCAAAATCACCTTCGTATATAGCAAATCCAGATCAAGTTACAACTAAGTCTGTTTATCAGCTCCTGTAGCTGGGGAAAGACACAGCTCACTTAAGAGTAGGTGTTTAGGATTTCATTATAATTAAAGAGTTCCAGTAAGATCAGGTGAAGCAAATCCTACTTACGGAGTAAGTCCACTAAATCAAGAAAAAAAACACATCTAAATTAATGCTGTTATATATTATCCTAGTGATTCAGTAAAGATATTTCTTGAGAAAAGTTATTTATTGCCAATAGACAGTTTTTCTTCCAACCCTTCCCATCCAGGTACATAGTGATAATCACACACAAACACAACTGGTGGCCATCAGAGAGGCAGGGTTTATTTATGTATTCCCATGCCTGTCACCTAGAGAAAGAAATCCATGCTTCACTGAAGTAAGATGCAATGGCTTATTTTACTTTACCATTCAGCTCATTATTTCCTGATCAAATGCTTCTAACTTCAGCTGGCAGTTACTCAAGATAAAGACAGAATATTCAAGAGCTCTCCAGTATCACTCTAACTTCCTACATACAGGGAACTTATGAAGTCACCTCTACTGAAAGCAAAAATAAATGGTGCTTGCCAAATCTCATTAAGAAGTAGATTTGCTATGACTGAAGTAATTTAAACCTTTTCTGAACTGTTCTCAACTTCCACTGTCACTTCTTATACAACAATATCAATGAAATAAATAACATGAGCTGACAAATGTAGCAGTTCCTTGAAACAGTCGTAACAGTCGTAACATCTCAATTGCGTTAAAAGTCATTTCAATGTGAAAGCCAAAACAAAAAGGATACTGATCTGTTTGAGGTCTTCGGAAGTTCTCTGGCAGATTAGCTTCATAGAGTAGTCTTGCTTTAGTATTTCCCATTTCCTGCATGCACTAAGGAAAAGTGGTAGAAAACTGTTAGTTCATGTCCGTTGATACTTTAAATTCAGAAACACTCAGAATGCTGCTGGAGTGCTTAAGTGACATTACAAGTTTTTAACTTGGAGACCTCCCTGTTGCCCTACGTCTTGGGAGATACAACCACAGCACAGGAGGGCTGCCTGCCCAGACCTGATGGACAAAAGCTAGCAACATTGATGCTGTTTGCAGTGTAAACTAACCCATCCAGGGAAAGACAAGCTTTGATCTCTCAGGATGGCTCTTCAGACCATGAAGACAAGGAGTAAGATTTGTCTAATGTCAAGAAGAGGCTTCAGACTGGAGCATACCTGGAAGTGTCAGTGCTTGATACACCAAAAGAACACAACCAGGCATCACACAGATGTGAGTGCTACGGTCCTGTCCCTTACTAAAAAGGCTCACACTTTTTCTACAGATACAACCAAGAAGTAGCTTTCAGAGTCCCTGGGGTAAGGTGGAATACCTCTAAAACGATAGAGAAATGAGAGCTAAACCAATTTCTGATGTGGGTTTTATGAACTCAGGCTCACTACAGTAGAACTATGATACAAGCAAAAGCTAATAGGATTGAAAAACATTTAAGTTGGGCATCACGATACATGCAAATCCTTTCAGAAGTACTCCTGACATCCCTTCCGAATTGGAAACATATTTGAAGATATTTTACCTGTATTTGCTCTGGCGTCCATTGATCCAAGTTGACAGACTTGACCCTTGATATATGAACCCCAAGATTTCGATGTATTCCAGCACATCTGATGCAGATAAAAACACCAGTGTTCCAAGAAGCCCATCTTGGTCCTAAAAGGAATGGGGAAATAAATCAGTTATTTTCAAAGTTCCCTATAGTGAAGATTTTCTCTGGCATAATTCTATACCAACAATGTGAATGAACAGGCCTGAATAAAGGCTCACCTCTGCTTCTCTAGAATATCTATCACTTTTAACAATCTCCACTGTTAACGATTTTATTCATAGACTTCGACTCCTAAATAATGTCACAAAACATTAACTAGTCAGATTTATCTAGAAAGTCATATGTTGTGTCACCTCCCCACCTCCAAAACAACACAACAAACAAACTTTAGAAAGTGGGCTTACTAGCAACAAGATTTTTTTGCTTGCATCTTGAATAATCCTTATGGTTATGCCTCAGATGAAGCATCAACAGAAATCAGTAGAAGTTGCTCTTTTTTCACCATTTAAAAGCTTCTTAAGACATGCATCTGTACTTAACTTGAAATTAATGCAGAGAAATTTTATATTAATGCAACAAATCCTTTAATACCTCATATAGGACAGACTCTACAACAGTAGCATGCAAGCTCTTAGGAAATCATTATATAGAGATTTGCAAAACCAACTGATAAAAATACCCATCTAAGAATGGTGGAAAACTGAGTATGTTCAGTATCCTTGATTTCTAAACTGATACCAGGCAAACCTGAGGCCAGTATGAGTTGCCATTCATGGCCAAATGGATTTTCTAACAGAATCAGGCTGATTTATTAACCTTACCATCGTTTCTCAACTGTGCTGGCATGTTGAGGCAGTTAAAGTATGCTGGCCTGAATTATCACGATGACAATTAGGATTTTTCACTTGAAGCTACTATTCATTCTCTAATTAAACACATTTATATCATTTTATTCCAGCCCTGTACATCACCACTATTAAAGGCACTACTTTGAAGTCCATCTAGTTCTGAGCTCTAAGGAGTTCAAACATTAAATAATTACCATCAAAAGCAAGAAGGCATATTGAAGAGCTGGAAAACATTTCAAGCAGTTATTTTCTGCTTTTGTATGACAGATGTGCACCTAGACCACTCTTGCAACTGCAGTCGTTTGCATTTCAATATCAATATATTGTATGAACACTTTCCTGGAACCTACAAAAGCGCTTTATGCTTCCCTCTCCTCATCTTTAGCTTAGGACTGTGTTGGTTGGACCCCAGGCAAACACTCACAGAGCTGCTCACTCACTCTCCTCTCTTACAGGACAGGGAGAAAAGAGTAGGAAGGTGAGACTTGCAGACTGAGATAACAATTTTATTAAGTGAAGCAAAAACTGCACACAAAAAGAAAAGAAAGGATTTCTTCGTTACTTCCCATGGCCAGGCAGCTGTCCAGCCACCTCCTAGAAAGCTGCACTTTAGCACCCACAACACTTGTTTTGGACACCACCATAACCAAGATTGCCCTTCCATCCTCTTCCTTTCCTTGAGCATTTGTGGCTTGAGCACTTTATCACATGGCATGGAATGGTCAATTAGAGTCAGCAGATGTCTCAGCTGCTCTCCTCACAATTTCTTGCCCACCCACCACTCACCCTCTCAACTCTGGGGAACAGAACAGAAAAAAGAAAAGCTCTGATTGTGTTCAAGCAATAGCCAAAACAAGGAAGCAGGAGAAATCCTTTCCATTAGACTCCATTCTTTAGAATTGGTACTTGAAAATCCCAAGACACATTCACAGATCCCCACATTTGTTGCAAGAAGCAACAAATTACTCTTATGAGTGGAAATGCTAGCAATATTTTGGGTAATCACCTTGCTTTTAATTTATTTTGTTAAATATCTCAAAAAGTCAGAGCACTTGATGTCCACTGCTTGACCTTTAGGACCACAATTATTAAAATGAGTGGCAGTTTTCAAAATAAGTGCTGCTATCATAAAATTAGATTTCAAGGGTCAAGAGATCTAGGAGTTACTCACCAAAACTAACACATCTTTTCCCACATGGCAATTCTATGTTACAACTACTACTTGTCAGATAAGAATTGTCAGACTGTTTGTAATGTGTCTTAAATACTTCAACAGCTAGCTACCTATTGATCTGCCTTTTTATTTCACCCTATAAAATATTACAGACACTAAATACTCACTCTTACACTTCGTAGATTTATATTACAGGAAGTCCTCACTTAAAATTTATACTACTTTTAGTTTTAATGTTCCAGGACAGAGTTTTGCACGTCATTTGCCTCAACCTATTAAGCAAGTTTCAGCTAAAATAGTACACCAGAAGAAAGTTAATAAAAAACCTTCTAAGCCACTCCATCATAGGTCAAGTACCTCAGTTTATGCAATAGATTAATCTAGCCACAACAGTTTAGAAACCGGTGTGGAAAAGCGTTGTGTACCCAACAGCTTCTCCAGTTTTTCCCCCGACGTATAACCCATGTGTCTTCTAAAAACTGGAGCCTGTTTTGAACAGGTTACTACAGGGACAGAAGGTGTTTAACTATAGTATCTATATGCTGTCCATGTTTTTATCCCTGTAGGATGTTTACACAACCACTATGAACTTATTACCACAAATGAGTTTGTACAACTACACATCACAGGAGTTTCATATTCTTCAGGCACTGCCTCGGCTATGAGATCCCAGGTAGGCAAATTCTACATTAGTGAGACAAGTCTGGAAGGAGGACTTGACGTGACTGAAAGTTTAAATAAACTACGAAAGGGATTATTAACTTTGTAGTTAAAATATTACACTTGAAACTTTGTTAATAAAAAGTAAGACAACTTGTGAAGTAGCTGGTTTTCTCCTGAAAAAGCGCAGTTTTGTATTCTCCCAAAAGCTCAAAGTTCATTAATTTGATTTCACTAATTTATGAAATAAATTAGTGAAATCAAATATATTTAAGCAATAAAGGAACAAATTAAACGGTGGAATAACAGGCAAACCTGAGGCCAGACAAAAATGTTCATGTGTAACCTCCTCTGAATTTAATTCCGAGTAATGACAATATGCAATATTAAACACTTCAAATGAAAAATGTTTTCATTAATACAAATCAATCACAACCACAGTTAAGCACTAGGCAAGAGAAGTCAGAAAATATTTTCTGTGTAGGCATCAAACCAACTATGCTTGACTTAACCAAACAGTCAACTAAAGCCTAGGCTGCAAACCTTCCTGTGTGAAAACTGTTAAACAGTAATTTGGACTGATTCAATAAACAATTTACAGTTTTGTCAACTCAGTATGAAGTCAGGATCCTTATTTCTGTACACAGGAAATATTTTACACTAATGGAAACATTCACAGATTTCTTTTTGTTGGGTCCTTAAAGATACATTTGGTTTTCTTTAGAAAACTAAACAAGAGTAACCTGGTTTAACTGCTGTACATATTTAGCTAGCCAATTAAGAAGATGGATATTTGGCTTCAGAAATTAAGACTGGACATCAAGAATCTTGCTGACTGCTATTTTACACTATTTAAAACACCTTTACATGTCAGTAGTAATGCTATCTTACCTACCAAGAACTGCACTATACACTGCAGCTTCAATCAGTCAATAATAACACAAAATACTCGTAACATTTGACATAAGTTTTAACG
Source organism: Pachycephala philippinensis (assembly GCA_013397055.1). Taxonomy (NCBI): domain Eukaryota; kingdom Metazoa; phylum Chordata; class Aves; order Passeriformes; genus Pachycephala; species Pachycephala philippinensis. The sequence goes on along the minus strand of VWZT01004477.1, from coordinate 571,778 downwards.
GAATTGTAATTTTGTTCTTCTGAAAGCCATTTGAATTTTTACTAGAAGCGCTGATGTGCACTTCAGCAGCTTGCTGCACCACTCCAATATAAAAATACACTTGATGTTACTTCTTCAGTCATTTAAGATATAGATAACTGCTTAAAAGTATTTTCAGTCTCTTTCATCCTTTACTAAAGTTAATTTCAGGAAAAAAGCCATAGGACTGAAAATGACCAATATTTATACTAGACTATATACTAAAATACTGTGAAGTCCCTGGAACACTGCCTGGCTGAATACAGGAAAAAACTTCAGCAACCCTAAGATTGCTGCTTCCAAGATGAGAATCTAATATTTTTCTTCTTCACTCTAAACTTTCTTTTCCATATTTCTATACATAGTCTACTGATTAGACTTAAATGTCCATTTCAGTTCTTAGCAGGTGGCTGTGAAGGTGTGTGCTATCTTCCAGAGAAATCATGACAAGATTTTGAAGGCATTAGGCCATACACAATTTAAGGAATCCTTAAAATAACTAGGTTATTTTCTTAGACAAACCACAAGGTTTGTCTTCTGTACTTAGTTTTACTGACAACTGTAATTCAGTTGCTTTCATAAAAAGGAGTGATTAATTTTGACTTGAAATTTTAACACAGCACAAGTGCAAGTTTCTTGTAAGAGCTAAACAGAAAGGTAGCTCTTTGAGCCATCATATAGCTTCATGTAATTAATTTGGAGTCTTGGCTGTTACATGTTAAATGGAAAACACCAAGGAAGATTTCCCAATATACTGGGCCTGGCTGGGATGGAATTAACTTGCTGCATTTGCAGCCCCTATGGAGACATGCTTTGGATTTGTGACCAAAACAGTGCTGGTAACAGTAATGCTTTGGCTACAGCTAGACAGGGCTTGCACAGTCAAGGATTTCTTTTCTATCCCCACACAGCAGGCAGGGAGTGGGCAAGAGGCCAGGAGGGGACAGTCAGGGACATCCCAAATACATATTAGAATCCAATCAGGTGCATAGAAACAGCACTAACTGTGACATATTTCTGATCTTTAAGGAGTCCTTTATTAGAGACCATCTGGGCTCTAAAAACGAAAGAAATATGTAGCCACCAAGAAACAACATAGCCTGTTATATCTTTAAGTTTTCAGAATTTTTAGATAACTCATGAATTTAAGAAAAAAGCTAGGGAGTTTATTTCCAGTTACAGTAGACTTCCATGCCAGTACAGTTATTGTATAGAACCAACATTCTCCCTACTCACAGAAATATCTACAACTACTAAAAAACTGTGAACATTTCAAAAACCAACTTCATCTGTTTAAAACTTAAGCAATAAAGAGCTTGAAAGCAATTTACATAATTTTAGATAAAAGTCTTCAGATAAGCTGATTTCAAGCCAATTTTTAAATTGCTGAAAAAGTTATCCAATCTCACATGCCAGTCTTTCATTCTAAAATGCACATCAAAGTGTGAATTTTGTGTAAAAGGCATCATTTTTACATATTCTCTGGTGAGGTGAAAGCTTTTCTCTCAACATATTTCAAAATCTTTCCCTCTTTTCCCTCACACTTTTCTTTTTTCAGGACACAATTTTTGATTACAGATTTCTCCTTCATATGATTTAAACTGGACTCGTACCTTGCACGTGCTTAATGTTTGTGCACATACTCCCAAGTAACACTTTCTTTTCTGTCCCCATTAACTCATTCAGTGAAGACCACATGTTCTACTCCACTGTTTTAGAAAGAAGCTGATTGAAGAAGCCACAATAAAAATTCACACATTGCTGATAAACCCTTCTAATGTACTCCTACATGATACAACCATCTTTTTGTGTGTACAGCTGTCATACATCTTTGGGCAAGAATAAGGATGGGAATTGTAATGCTGAAGCTGGTATAATGCATTTTCAAAGGAAACAAAACACAAAGTACATTAGTACTTTTTTGTTTGTATGTCCAAGATTTCAGTTTTACTCCAGCTGCTCAAGTTTTATTTTGCATCAGCACACGCAGAGATACAAAACAAGGCTTACACAATATGGTTCATTTAAAATGTTGAGGAAAAAGTACTTTTATCAGCATTAAAAAAAAGTGAAACCCTCATATACTAACTGTATATGAACGCAAGCAGTCAATACAGTGTGAAACATTGCTTTAGCTCTCCATTTGATTAGTTAAAAAATCTTTCAACTGTTTTAAACATCTCAGTCAATGCTCCGTCCTCTACTCAGCTTCCACCTGCAATAAGGAATTAGTGAGAAAGGTTATACACTAACAGGCAAGATTGGGCAGGAGTGCGAGAAGCTGTCACACAAACACATTACCAAAAAAAAAAAAAAAAAAAAAGGCGGCAGTGGAGACCAGACCAGAACAAACTAAAAAGAGGCACAAGAAAAAGAAAGTCTTTGAATATGACATAACTGAGAGACATCCATAAAGAAGTAAGTATAAGATCACTGAAGATTTGACTGTGAAGTCACATGATGATGGTTGCTTCCCTTATTAAAACAATTCAGAGTTTCCTTCCCTCCATCAGTCTGCCACCACCTGCTCCGCTTACTGTAACTGCAGTTGACAGTGAAACACTCCTTTTGCTCAATACAGGTGCTGATCTCTCTTACGAAACATCTTGACTTACACAGAGCAAAGAGAGGTCTGAATTGGGGTAAAAAGAGCAAGCATGAAGCCTTCCAATTTTACATGTGCTGTCAAAGGGAAGGACAACCGTTTTACATCTCAGCAAACAATTCTGAATCCTTTATAATATGTCAATAAGCCAAGTTTGCCAGGAAATTAATAAGTTTTGAGACAAAGTTTTAAATGAAAAAAAGCTTGTCAAGACTAGCTTTTAATAAGGTTTGTATGATAGAGGCACATAAACACAAAGGTAGTTTTCACTTCACATTCTTGCAGTTACCAGTTAGAAATTCTACAAGAAAGGAAGCCAAGTATTACACATAACAGAGTACTAACTTTGCATCTCTAATATAGTCTGTAGCAAACTTATCTTGGGCCAACATCTTTAAAGACTTCTGACAGACTACAATTCATTTTTCCTCTCAACAGCGTCCTGCCTGTCCTTTACCCATAAAGCGCAGTGAAGTTACTTTAATTCTCATTTGTGTCCCCAAATTCTTCTGCTGTTTGACAGACTTGATTTGCCAAAGAACTGGCTCCATCTTGTGGAACAGAGAATTAACTGCAAGAAAATCTACACACCCGACTCAGGATCCTGAGTGGTTGATAGCCAGTTCCCAAAAGCTATCACTTTTGGCCAAAGAAAGCTTCAGTCATTGCATCAATCCAAGTATACCCGTGGAGTGCTCTCTCTCTTTGCATTACTCCCACACCCAATTAATACTGCTCAAGTGTTCTGCTACTCAAGATTTCAACCAAGTTAGCAAAGAACATCTTTCAAAAACATCTGTAACTTCTCCAAGCTGAGATAAAAATAAAGATTGTGAACAGGAGACAAGCACCTTTATATAGCAAATAGAGAGAAAAGAAAGAAAACAAGTAAGCAGCAGTTGTATTTTATGTAACTCAATTCAATACAAGAATATATGAGTTAACACAAAACAGTCCCTTCTCCAGTGGCTACTCAGGGAAGAACAAAAGAACAAGGCAGAACTTAAAGAGATTCCTCCAAGTTTCTCTCCTCAAAACATAACACACGTGTCTAGAGACAGCAATTAAGACAAAATAATACTGAAATGCTCCAAAAAAAAAATTTACTATAATGCATTTTCAGTCTAATCCTGCTGGTTCAAAGATCATCTCTTACTAGTTTCATTGGAGGCTGCTTAGTTTTTCCCACAGAAGGCAGATCTACCATCTCTCCCTTTTTGGTTCACAGACTCCTGGGGTGGATGGGGTGGGGGGAGTGAAACAAATCCTACAAGAAAACACCACTCACCCACCCCCAACACAAAAAGTCCTAATTGCAATGTTGATGTCCACTGAAACAGACTTCGTGAATTAGGCAAATCTTTGAAAGAATGAAAGATCTTGCATAAAGATTTTGAAGCAAAAGAAATCATGCAAGAACCACAGTACAATAATCTTTTTTTCTATTAAATGTTCTGCAAGGCCCTTGAACCTTAAATCTTTTGAGACTACTGATAAAAGATCATTTACTCGTCACTCGATCCACTGAATCAGTTTCTGATTAAACAGAACAAATAGCCTGAAGCATGTTCTTGTGTCACATCTACTCCCCACATAATTTCTTTACAGTAGAAGAGGCTTCCTTGCTTTACCTCCATACCCATGTCTGGGAAAACTACACAAACTCAGTCTTTATGTGCTTTTAAGGTGGCAAAGTATGCAGCAAAATACTGTTTTATATAAACAAAGGCAACAAAGGGCTGTAGCTTACATGGTAGTTGTTAGCAGTCTCTCACAGCTGGCTTAGTAAGCCTGTGTTCAGAGAGTCAAGACCAGGATTTGAGAACTTAAAATTTACCACATTTAGGCAAGTGTGACAGGAGTTCAAACAAGAACTGTTTGTAACAGGCTGTTTTCATATTTTTAAATAAATCAAACTCAACAGCATAAAGTTGCACTGAAGGCAGACAACTCAAGTACACTGTTCCAGAGCCCAGCTAACAGCAGCTGAGATTCATATGGTTCAAGGTACACTGCAGGAACAGTGGGAAGACAAGCCTTAGAAGCATTGCTTAGCTATTTCTAGCAAGTGTATGGTAGGTGGTAGAGAATTTCATGGACAGAATTCCTCCAAGTTTGTCTTTTGGTTTGGATAACTGTTTTTCGTGAAAGCTATCAAAAATCCATTAAGTGCAGACCTATTCATAACACCAAATAGGCTCTGTAAGAAGTATCACGAATGAAACTCTTCCCCTGCACAACCCTGTCCCACCTCTGTAAGTCAGAGAGAGAAATATGTATCAAACTGTTTCAATTATTCATTCAGCTTACTTAGTCACCTGCTTCTGTAGCATCAAAAATTGTGAAAAGCGTTTCAAAGAAATTCCAAGGCTTGTATGAAGCCTCAACTAGAAAAGAAGTACAGTGACATGAATGTTTCTTCAGTTCTATGCTTAAGCCACAAAATCAAGTGGCTGGCTTCATAACTACTTTAATTCTGGAATGCATCCAAGTAATTTCAAACAGCAAAAGCTCCATACAGAAAATTAAGTGTGGAATATGAAAGTGCAGTTTGTAAATCAGAGGACAGGTTGGTTACATTAACTATCAGAGACACACAGGTAGGTAATGTCAGTTTATTCTTGAGATGAACAGGTCTTTTTCTTCTCTAATAACCATTTGGCACAAGCAGTCTTGTAAGGTGACAAAGTAAAATAATTAATTTTTTTTGCGTTATTAACAAATAGCCAGCTACTAAAAATCTTTTTGACTGAATAAGATTGTGAGAAGATAAGCTTGCTTTTCCAAAATAAAGTCCTTTTATCAATTATTAGGTGATTATAGGACATAAAAATTAAGTTGTGAAATAAAATACAATATTTAGAGTTCACCATGAAGTTATAAATACATAGTTGAGCACTCCTCATGTAAATTAAGAGAAAAAGAAGATTATGATGGTTTTTTGGGATTTGTTCCCCAAAACATCACAAAGACCTCCTATTTATCTTAGAAATGAGATGACAGGATTTAAAAAGAACATCTACCTCATTAGAACACTTATTTTTAATGAAAATATCAGTTTAACTCAGTGTTTGGCATTGAAACTTCCTTTAAAACCATCTCCCAAAGTCTGCATTCCTGACTTGGAAGTACTTCACACCTCAGATTTCACCCATCCTCACACTGCCCAGGTAAGCAGGATCATAAGCAACTTTTGAACTGTCAAGAGAGCAGCTCCCGACCCTTGGCTGGCAACCACGCCTGGACAGCCTGAGCATGTGTCTGTGACTGTGTCGAGAACACATGCAGAGTACACAGGACACAGTCACAGCACTCCTACCAGCCTTGTGGGATACTACCCTGCTACAGCACCCTTTGGAAAGTGAAGTCAGTGCCCCAAGTATCAGAGATGACAGAGATACCAACCCCGGCACATTCAATAACCTAAAGACTTCAGAAATAAAATTTCAATTTGGCTAAGGGGTAGCGCTCCAATTTTATCCTGCCTATTCACTCGTGAAGAGAAAGACTGCTTGTGTCAGAGTTCAGGCTGCAAGAATAAGGTGTGCAAGCTGTCATTTCCTGTTAGCAGCATTTGGTACTTTCTAAAAAAGACAAGGTTATGTAGCATATTACAGTATTAGTAGGAAGCTTCTGGAGCTGGTCTTGACTGCAGTTTTTCCCTTGCCAGCAAGGAAATGCTAAAACACTTGCTGTATTAAGTTTACAATTTATATTCCTTTTTTATGCAGAAATAAAAGGAAAATGGGGAACAGCAAGCTCTTACAAAATGTTTTCATAAGCTGATAGCTAAGCATTAAGTAAAAGCATCGCTGACAAGAAAAAGAAAGGTATAAATCTGTGCTACTCTCTTAGGATGTAGCAACCACTCTGCATACCCAGTCAAAGGATAAAGATTATATAAGCACCTGCTGCAAAAAACCCCTTCAGTCAGTAATTGCGGTTCTTCCTTTAACTATGAAAAAAACCTCAGAGATAAGATTTGTTTGCAACCCAGGCTTATAATGCAGCCTGTTTGCCAATAAACAAGAATGAACCTTTTCTAACCAGAGACATTATCTAGCAATTGCATTTACCAGCTTCCCTTTATAATTTTTCCTCAAATATAACTGAAGAGATCCTTAAATAAACACTCCACAAACTGTACAACCTCTGTGCAGTCCTCAGCGACTCCAGAGATGTGCTTTCTTGTACATTACAGAGAAGGTAAATGCACCCCCGTAACCCCTCCAACGAGAACCTAAATTTGAAACAGATGTAGAGAAACCAGAGATCCAAGCTTCTTTATCCAAGAGTCATAAAATGAGAGCCATTAAGGTTGGAAAAGACATCTTAAATCTGAAAGTTCCACCATTAACCAAACATGGCCAAGTACCATACCTACCTGTTCTTTAATACTTCCAGGGATGATGATTCACTGCTTCAGGCACTGGAACTGGGCAGCCTGTTCCAATGCCTGACCAACTTTTCAGTGAAGACATTTCCCCCAATATCTAATCTATACCTTCCCTGGCACAATTTGAGGCCATTTCCTCCTGTCTTGTCACTGACTGGGAGAAAGGGCTGACCCCCTGCTGGCTACCTCCTTTCAGGGAGTTGTAGAGAGTGATTAGGGCTCCCCTGAGCCTCCTCCTCTCCAGACCAAACACCCCCAGCTCCCTCAGCTGCTCCTCGCAGGACTCTTGTTCCAGACCCTTAACCAGTTCTGTTGCCCTTCTCTGGACTCACTCCAACTCCTTCTTGCAGTGAGGGGCCCAGAACTGGACGCAGCACTGGAGGTGCAGCCTCACCAGTGCCAAGCACAGAGGGACAATCACTGCCCTGGTCCTGCTGGCCACACTGTTGCTGATACATGCCATTGGCCTTCTTGGCCACCTGGGCACACACTGGTTCATGTTCAGCCAGTGTTGCCCAGCACCCCCAGGTCCTTTTCCATTGGGCAGCTTTCCAGGCACTCTTTCCCCAGGCTATAGCACTGCAGGGCACTGTTGTGACCCAAGTGCAGGACCTGGCTCTTGGCCTTGATCAACCTCATACAACTGACTTCAGCCCATCAACAGAGGCTGTTGAGATCCTTCTGTGGAGCCTTCCTGCCCTCTTCCAGCAAACCACCAGTCCCAGCCAACTTTGTATCATCTGTAAACTGACTGAGGATGCACTCAATCCCCTCATCCAGATCATTGATAAAGATATTAAACAGGACTGGACCAAATACTGAGCCCTTGGAAAACCCACTAGGGACCAGCTGGATGTGAATCCATTCACCACTCTCTGGGCCTGGCCACCCAGCCAGTTTATACTGAGCAAAAAACGCACCTGTCCAAGCCATGAGCAGGTGAAGTGCCAAATTTCAGGCTCTAGACAGTAGAAAGACACTGAAATAATCTATAATGACTAGCCAGATTGCTTTTTTGTACCAATACTCTCTGCTATATTGGTTTGTGTGGGGATGGAGTTTATTTTTTTCACAGAAGGCCCTAGGGTGGTGTGTTCTGAATCTGTGACCAAAACAGTGTCAATAACAGACAAATGTTTTTATTGCTGAGCAGTGCTTGCACAACATTAAGGCCTTTTCTGCTCTTCAGATTGTCCTGCCACTGAGGAGGCCGAGGGTGGGCAAGAGGCCAGAAAGGGACACAGCTGAGACATCTGACCCCATCTGACCAAAGGGACATCCCATACAACACTGTGCTCAGCAATAAAAGCTGGAGTAAGAATGAGAAAGGAGAGACATTTGGAGCGAGTAAGTACGTAACTGTTACATGTGATGGAACCCTGCTTTCCTGAAGAAGGCTGAATACCCACCTGCTGATGCTAAGCAGTGAATTAATTCCTTATTTTGCTTTGCTTGTGGGCACAGCTTTTGCTTTACCTGTCTTTATCTCAATCCATGAGTTTTCTCACTCTTACTCTTCTGATTCTCTCTGCCATCCCACTGGCAGCACATCCACAACATCCACATTCACTGCAGAGACATTCACCTACATTCCTCCCCTACATACTGTCTCACTTCCTCTTCAGGTTATGTAGATTAGATCAAGTAGATTTTTAGGCTGCACCATTCATCTCTCTTACCTACAGATAGCCTATTGGCCCACCCTCAAACACTAATATACCACAGTTCTCAGGCACAGGAACGGCCTACCTCACAAATCCAACTCTAGTCTTGGATGGCCCCTGAGTTTTACTGTAATGAAATCAATCTTCAGAGCAGAACTTTCAGTGGAGCTCAGGGTACCAACTCAACAGAAGACCAGGGGAAAAAAATAGGCTGAAGAGGACAGACAGAATCAGGCCTTTTCTCCACTTGAAACTCCAGTGTCAGACACAAATCCTTCCCACAAATGCCTGGGACCTGCATGCCAGGGTAGCTACACCGCAATACTGCACTCTGCCAGAGTCTCAGCAAATGGATCACACCTTGGAGTGCTTCAGCACCCATCCCTGAAGCTGGGTTTGAGCCAATACACACAGCAGAAGGTATCTATGCTCTGTGAGACATATCTTTTAAAAAGTAGGTGTTAAAGAACTTCTGCATTTCCTCAGAACCTATAAAATAATCTACGCATAAATGGACTTCCTGAGGTCACTTAGACTAATTTGATGTTTCAATCAGATCTAATTAGACCATGCTGCTTAGGGCTTTGTTGAGTTGTTTTGAACAGCTCTAAGGCATATTTCACCATCTCTTTGAAGAAAAACTTAGCCCAGTATTTGAAAATTTTGGTTTCTTTAAACCACAAAGTAATTTATTTATATCCAATTCAAACGCATCATGCCACACATTCAAGGCTTAAATGTGCTTTGCATTTTTCTAAAGGCATCTTCCTGCTTCCTTAAACTATGCTGGTCTCCCGCAAGATGATACTAGATTAAATAAAATTCAAACTAACACAGTTGAACATTCCAGCCTGACAGACAGTCATCAATACTCAGACATCGTTGTATCAGCTACACGTGACGGAGAAAGGAAAGAACAAATTTACTTTTAAGTAGTGTTCCTCACAGCTGATTTAACTAGATTCGCATTTCAAAGAAACAGAGAGAAATTTGGGATTTTTTTGTGCAAGTTATTTTTACAAAGTGATCTTCTGTACTGTGTGTAGAAAGTAAGTTGTGGCTGTACAATATTTTTCCTCAAAATATCATTTCCTTCAGATGCCAGAAGAGAAATGGAATACAATACCAAAACACTCAGCTGCATTTAGTCTGGCATACAGAATGTACAGAGTATGAGTTCAAAGCAGGATTAAGATTGCTTGAGAAGTTACCAATTCTCAAGATGTGCTCTCAAAGCTTTGCAGGACTCTCAAGCATGACATCATGGATCTGTTGTATTTTTTAAAGTCTCATTTAAGACTGCTTGACAGAATCCTTTTGTTCCATAAATATATTTTCTGAGTAACCTTTTTTAAGCAGGGACTCCATGAACACTGAAGCTCCATGGAAATCACAGTGAACAAGACAAGCATCAAAGGGTATTCAGCATCACTTCTTTCAGAAGTTGCTTGTGCGGGGTTACAAGAGTAGGCTGTAGGCAGCCTTGGCCTCATGGCTTGCGGCTGTGTCCCTGGGAGGAGGGAAGGCCAGCACTGAATGCAGGTGTGCTGATTCCTACAACAAGAAGCACATGAGTAGCCCAAGGGATGATGGGTATAAGGGCTGTGCTGTAGGATCACAGAGCAGCAGATACTGAGCTGAGCTGGTGCCTGTGGATGTCTGCCACTGCTTGCTGATGCCTGCTACCCTATGCCATGCTGGACTCTTTGGACTCTGACATCTGGTGCCTGTGTTTGCATGTATGGTGGTGATAACTGGCTGAGCCTTAGAAGCTCTTGAAAGCCTCTGGCAGTATTAGCCTCACGGACTGCAATCCACTTGGGGGAAGTGGAAAAGCCGGCCGGCGCGTAATCCCTGGGCGGGGGGGTGCCCAGGAGAGCCGTGAGTAGCCTACGCATGTAAGTCCAGGATTGGACTGCCTTGGGCGACCGTGCCTCTGGGAAGGACGGTGAGCCGCTGTAGCTCTTCCCAGGCGTGATTACTGCAGATGGTGCCGCAATGTTATACTGCAAACTGTGTTGGCCTGGTGTAAGGCAATATCTGGAACTATGTTGCCCCAGTGTACAGCAACAGCTTGCTATATGCTGAACACCCAAAAAATTGAACCAAGGCCTAAGAGTCTTTATTAATGAGAATGACAGTTACTTTGTACTTAGAACACACAAGAAACCCTCAGCAGTTGTGGTGGATAAACCTTGTCTGGCCATCATGCACCCACCAAAGAGGAGAAAATAAGATAAAAAACCCCATGGGTCAAGATAAAGGCAGTTTAATAAAGAAAAGCGAAGGCCATGTGCAGAAGTAAGAAAAATATTTATTCTATCAGCAGGTGATATCCACTTCCTGGGAAGCGAGGTCTCGGTACACAGTGGTTGCTCTGGAAGACAAACATCTTAACAACAAAACCTCCCCATCCCCCTGCTTTCTCTCAGCTTTTACTGTGTCACTTGTTATAGCCTATCCCTGAGGTCTGTTTGGGTCAGCTGTCCTGGCTACGTCCCCTCCCAAGCTTTTGCCCACCTCCAGTCCAGTGGCCTGTGGCAGGAGCTTGGAGAGACAGCCTCGATGCTGCACTTGCACTGCTCAGCACCAGCTCAAACACTGGTGTGTTATCAACACCCTTCCAGAGCTCCAAAGCACAGCACCATGAGTACTGCTACGGGAAGTTAGCCCCCTCTCAGACAAACCCAGTACAGCAGTTCAATGCATTTAATGCTGAGGCTAACCCAAGTATCACCTGGCAATGAGAACAAAGGCCAAAAGACCTGCACTCTGTCTCACTGACATGTCACTTTGATTTAACCCCTGCTTAAGTGGTCAAGCATACTTCCCCTGAAGATCTAAAAGGTGCACATAAAGTGTGACATTTGCCATGTTTAAAGGGGTATTTTTGTCATTCTACAGATAACAGGCAACTGAACAAATACCACATATACATACCTTAATGGGATAATCAGTCCCTGTATTATAAAGGCATCATTACTTACCAATACACTAGTTGCTTCTATAAATTGTTATGAATGACAAATTTAAACCCAAATGACTTCAGCACACAATGCCAGGAGCTTATTTAAAATGATCATTCATTCCTGATTGTCACTCACTGCCATGATTTGAATCCACCCACAAGTTCAGACGCATTCAAAAATACCAGGTTACATGATGAATCACTTCCATCTTGTTTTGCAGAATTTCTTATAGGACTATTACTGCCTTTAATCCTATCAATAAAGTCCTGTACTATGAAGCTTTATTCATTTTCATTCAAAGACTTCAGTAAAAATTCATTAGATTCTTGTATAGCAACCAATAGCTGAATGTGGAATATTGCATTCCTTTTCTCATCCATGCACCTACTCATCTCTTTTCTTTTTTAAACACAAACTCATAGCCAGACACACCTTCTAGAGAAAGAACTGCTCCTTTACCAAACCACACCAGCAAAGTCAGTTGCTTGGCAACATTGCCTCCAACTATCACACGTGGCTGTCCACAGCTCCACTCTGACAGGCACTGAGTCTCTACCTCTTTTTCTTCCATCGTCTACCAGAAATAAACACCTTTCCTGAAAAGAGGAAAGGAGCAATTGACAGTTTAAGGCTACTGAGATAGGTAGAATACAAAAACCACACAGATCAACTTCTCCCATAAAACTTGCCACCAACTCCACAAGCTACATCAGCACTCTCTATTATCCACATCTACCACAGACTAGCAGCACAAGGATGTTCTCTGTTCCTCAAAGTTCTTCCTCCTCTTCAGATCGTTACCTCAGAACAGAAAAGCATCTGGCTCCTCTGGTCAGAGGAAGACAAATCTCATCAGTATTTTGGATAAGCAGGAAACAAGGCAAGAACTCAGGTTCTCTTGATTGGGTTGTTTCATAGCACTGGGCAGGAGCTCCTTGAGAGTATGTACTCAGATATACAAGTTTATAACCTGATGGAAAGCAACAAGTGATCAAGACAAGACAGGGGAAGATAATCAGGAGTTAGCAATATATCACATAATCAGAGACTACTGTAAACAAAGATGATTATAAATAGGTATCCATTCAAATTTTAAATCTGCCAAGTTATCACAAAGAAAATAAAGCAATTTTGTTTGAATGGATTTTTGTGAAGCCATTTAAGAGAAAAATGTTAGGAGAACTAATATTGCTCAAGGTCTCAGCAAACATCAATCAGATAAGAGGCTAGAATGGAAGAAAAACAGGAATCTGTAGTTCATTTTTTGCCCCAGTCTTCCAGAGGAAACTGTTATTAGTCATTATATGGAGCTCAAACCAGTAGCTGTAGGACCCAGGGAAATTTCTGACACAAGGGACACTAGCTCTAAGCAACTGTCTACCAGCTCTACAGAGCAGTTAAAGTTGTGAAGGTATTCTCCTAGCTAGACTTAAACAACATTTCAGTCAACCATAAGATATAAGTAACCCCTCTACCATAGCCTCTCAATTCCCAGTTGCTTCAAATGGCTAGATTTGATCCTTTTTGTCTCTGGATGCACAAACCACAGCAAGATTTCTATATTTCTTGAAAATTCAAAGCTCTACTACAGTCTGTATTTACTACTGTTTAATCGCTTTCTCATAAAGGACTTCAACTTTAAACAAAGAATTTACTTTGAATCTACATAGGCTGATACTTGCACACTGGGGAGAAAAAAATTACATGGTATCTGCAGTGGGACACCATACCAGCTTTTAAGTGATACAACAACCAAAGTGGATCTGAAGTAGCAGTGACTGGAAGGGACCCTGGAAGATCAGCTACTCCAAGCCCTGCTGCTCAGAGCACAGAAAACACAGCAGGTTGCTTAGGGCTGTTCCCAGTCAGATTTTTGGTGCTTCCACAATGCATGCTCCACAGCCTCTCCAGGGAGCCTGATCCTACTCAGCCTTTCCTGGAGTTAAAAAAAAAAAAAAAGTCTTCTTATCTTTCAGTGGAATTTCTCATGTTTTAATTTGCGTTTGTTGCCTTTTGGTCCTATCACTGGATATCACAGACAAGTCTGTTTCCATAATGTTTACTCTCTGTCACGAGGTATTTATACACATGTGTAAGAACTTCTCTCCGCCAGGTTAAATAATCTCAGTGCGCTCAGCCTCTACTTGACTGTAAGGCACGCTAAACTTCCCCTTCATGCCACTTCACCAGACTTGCTCCAGTCTGTCCCTGTTTCTTTGTACTGCGGAGCCCAGAATGGGACACAGCACTACAGACGCAGTCTCACCAGTGCTGAGGAAAGGATCTCCAGACACTGACCACTCTCTTCTGGTCATTCAGTCCGAGGTGTTGTTTGCCTTCTTTGTGGCAAGGGTGCATTACTAATTCATGACCAGTTTTTGATCCACAGCATCTCTTCTGCACCACCAACACCCTCGCCCTAGGAACAAAGCTTTGCATTTCCCTTTGTTGAATTTTGCAACATTCCTGTCGGCTCATTTCTTCCACCTGTTCACCTGCCTGCTGCTGCCTTGCTGCTGCAAGTAGCAGCACATCCATCTGGTTTATCAACCACTCCTCCCAGTTTTGCATCTGTCAAGCTTGCCAAGGGAGGGGTCTATCCTGTCACACAGGTCATTAATGAAGATGTTAAATAGTGCTGGCCTCAATAACAACCCCTGAGCTACACCAAAAGGGACTGGTCTCCCGCTCAACTTTAAGATATTGATCACCACCCTGAGCTTGGCATTTTAGCCTCTAAGCTATTTTCAATCCACCTCAGTGTCTTTATCCAGAAAGCATTTCATCAGCTTATCAAAGACAAAGTTACAAGACAGTTTCAAAAGCCTCATGAAAGGTCAAGCTAAGAAAACAGCCACTTTTCTCATCCACCAAGCCAGTCATCTTGCTTGGTTCGGTGTGGAAGGCTATCAGGTTGGTCACACATTACAGCCCCTTGGTTAATCCATACCAACTACTGCCCATCATTTTTCTTCATGTGTTTTCAGGATTATTTGGTCTGTCACTTTTCCAGGGACAGAGGCAAAGCTGACTGGCTTGTGGTTCCCTCAGTGTTCCTTCTTGCCCTTTTCAGAGATAGTAAAGACACTTGCTTGAGTTCAGACCCCAAGACCCACCCCCCAGTCACCATAAGCCTAGTTAATGAGTCACCAAAAAATTACCTTGGGCAGCCCTGTCTCACTCCCGGCTGCATCCTATTAGAGCCCACAGACTTGTGTACATCCAGTTTCTATAAGCAATCTCAAACCTGATCCTCCTCTACTGAGAGTATGCTTTCCTTGCCTAGAATTGCTGAAAGCAAGTCTTACTAGTAAAGAACAAAGCTAAGAAGGCATTGAATGTCTCAGTTGTTTCCACATCCCTTATGAGCAGTTCCCCTCTCCATTCAGCAGCAGGTCCACATTTTCTCTATTCTTTTTTCTGCCAATTATCTGTAAATGCCTCCCTTTTTGCCATTTACATAAACTGGTCAGATTAAACTCCACATGGACATTGGCTTTCTGACCTAGACACATCTTTGCATGCTTGGACGATGTCTCCAGACTCTCCCTAGGCCACATGTTTCTGCCTCCACCTCTTACATGCTTCCTTTTTGTGCCTGAGCTTTTTCAGAACATTCGTTCAATGTGCCTTTGTACCATTTCCTATTCATTGCAATATGCCACACTAGAGCTTAAAGAAGTAGTCAACCAACCTTCCTGGCTTTCTCTGCTCAGAACTATCTTCCAAATGATTCTTCCAAAAAGATCCTTGAACAGAACAAAATCTTCCCTTCTGAAGATCGTGGTTGTAATTCTACTCTTTGCTTTGCTGTCTCCAATTCAGATCCTGAACTCTTCTACCTCATGACCACTGTAGCCAAGAATACTCCTAACCATTACATCCTCAACCTGTCATTCCTTGTTTGTAAGAAACAGGTCCTCAACCACTTGTATTGAGATATGGGCATCAATGCATGCCAGAAGCTTCCTTGATTACTTATTCCCTGCTGTGCTGTCCCCCCAGAAAATAATAAGGGTGGTCCAAGCCCCCTATAAGCATCAAAGCCTGTGAACATTAGGCTTGAGTTGTCTGAGGAAAGCCTCATTACTACTCCTGCGCATAAGCTCCCAACTGGCTCACTCATCTCCAGGTAAAGAAAGCTCCAGGCAGCCCCACTGGTCTCACAGCAAATGGCAACTCCCCTTTACCACCATCCCAGCCTGCCCTTCCTAAGCACCTTTACTTATCCATTGCAGTCCTCCAGCTGTGAGATATCCCACTCGGCAAAGCCAATAAAAATCATAGCTCAGTCCTAACTCATTTTACTCTGCCATAATACCTGAAAACAACTTGCTGACAGTACTCTGAGGACAGATTTAACTAGTCATGGGTTCATCAGCCTAACTCTTCAGAACCTCAACGTGGAAATAAAGATACCAAACAACTTTACCTATTCACAAGGCAGTCATTATGTCTTGGAGAATTTAGTTGTGGCCACAAGAGAACACTGTGAAGCACCAGAGTTCCTAAAGTAAAGCTGAATCATGCTCAAATGAATCTTACTGAGCCAGTCTAAGACAATGTGACACCTGAGCTAAATCAGCTGCTGACTACTCCCTGAGTAATGTCTGATAATTGACTCTCTCAAATCCTATAGGATGCATGCATTAAAGAGGGAGTCACCTTTCCAGGAAAAGGTACCTCCCTAAAAGCCTGCGTATCACAGATATATCTAATTGCTTCCTCTGCATCATGTGCAAGGATATCTTAAGGCAGCAGCACAGCTTCTCTTTCTTTATAGCATTCAGACCAAAGAGGGAAGAGAGCATCGCTCTGTTCCACAAAAGAAAATTCAGGAACAAAGCAAAGACCAGTTGGCATAAACAGCATCCTGCAGCAGCAGCTTTTTCGTGTCACTAAAGAGTGGCAGAACCACAGCTTCAGGACCATTCGAAGACACACACCTGTAGCCCTGACCAAAACAACTGGGGTGTTTTGCACTTTAAAAAGGCAAGAGCATGGTCTCATCAATAGCAATACTCACTTTTCAGGAACTGTCCCACCCTTATGGTCCACACAACAGAAACAGCTTAGACTGCCAAGAACTTCTGAACGTAGGGCAGCAAACTGAGCACGTAAGGATTTCTGCATCTGTATAATACACCTCAGGGAATCTAAAGATTTGCAACATAATAAAAAAATTAAAAAAAAACAAGTCCCACAAATATTTTGACTAGTAGTCACAGGAATAATTAGGTTGAAAGGGACCTCTGGAGGTCACCTAGTCCAGCCACTTGTCAAAGCAATGCTAAACTCAAAGTTACATCATGCCACTTTGGGTCTCATCCAGTCAAGTTCAGTTAAGTCCTGAAGAATGGAGATTGCACCCACTTGGGTAAAAAGCTTTCAACTTTGCAAATAACCCTGTTCCATACCAAGCTAAACATTTTTCCTGTGACTTATTTGAAAATATTTTTCTGCACTGTAAGAGTCAGGAGATGGAAACAACCCCCTTTCTTACAGGGGCCACTAGCGTCACCAAACACTGCAACACCCCATTCACAACTCCTAAAATAAGGCTGCCATACTTTTCTCCCAGCAAGTGAGGTGTCTTAAGGGTTCTTCTCTTCTGGGAGACAATTATTGTTCTCAGGGCTGCAACAGCAACTAATTCCTAAGTTTCAGTCTCATCCAACCAGTGTCAGCAACAGGGAAGAGCACATAGAACAAAAACAGAGCATTAAGGTAATTTTATTTAGTAGCAGGGAATTAGGAAAAAAATCCTGATTATACAGCCCCAAGAGAGACTGAAGTGAGTTTCTGGTCCCTAAGGGTCTTTGAGGCACTATCTTTGACAAAAAGGCCAGAAAACTACCAGCTAAGTACCAGATTATCAGTAGGACTTCTAGTGATACAGTTCCTTACTATTATTAGAGTTCAAGATACATAATTCCATTTGCTAAGCTTAAGTAAGAACAACCCTGAATCAAAGTGCTTTGCCTTCATTATTCCTTATGGAAGGATATTGCAAAGCCTCACTGGACAGCCAGAGGCCTCCAGTTGTATCTGTCAATTCATATTCCAGTCTGTTACACTCACATGATCTTTACCAAGCTGATCTCACAGAAGCAATGTGAACCCTGCAACAGAAACACACAAAGAAGTACTAGCAATTTCTTGATCCAAGAGACCTGCAGTAACATCTGACATTTGCAACAACTGGTACAGAATATCCATACAGCACAATCAGCCATTAGTAAGCTAGTACTTCGTGTTTGAACTTCAATACAGGGCTAGAAGTTGCGCTGGAGATGACACGTGAAACTGACCTCCAGCATAATCCAACTGTGTTCTATTCCCCCTAGTGTCCTCTCAGGAGTTTCTCCACCTTAGGAGGAAGACAGGAAAGATCTTCACCTGAGGAAGTACAGCAGCCAGTGCCTTGCCCTAGTGTGAGCTCTGTCGATGAGCTGTCACAAAGCTTTCTTACACTGACAGTGAGGCAAAAGCTGATGCCTTGCACAGGCTGAGGGCAGTGAGCTCTAAGAGTTAACCCATCTGCTTGAGGAACAACTACATTACCTATTAAAGTATACACATAAGATTAAGACAGTTAAAAGACCAGACATCAAACAAGTAAACAGCCAAAGCAGCTTCACAAAAAGTGATGGTCATACACAAATATTTAAGTTGGTCTCCCAGACAAAGAAGAGATCATATGCAAGACTTAACTGTCTACATAAAAGTCTGAACAGCTGTAAACATACCTGGAATATTCCAGATTTCATTTGATAGCTAATTTGCCTACTTAGTTGAACTATATTTTTTTCTCCCCAACTGCTAAGAGACACCGTGGTTGGGATTGGTTAGTTGTTAGGGAAGTAAAAGTTAAGTTCTACCTACACAAACATTGACACTGCAATCTTTCCTGTCCAGTCTCTCTCCACACTCCCAAGAGCCTGTACCTGCCACTCTTCAGACAGAAGGCCAAGTCTGCAGTCACATACAGGTATTCAATTACTGTACAGTACAACTATAAATACTGAAAAGGACTTTTATTAATATTATAACCAAAGTAAACCAATTTTAATCTGGTTCAACAAGCAACAGTGTCAATGTGCTTCTTTGTACTAGGATTTTTGGTAACAGATCATTTAAACAGGCTTCAAGCACTACCAGGCATGAAGTAAGTAAACATTTTAAAATAAAGAAAAACAACAAAAAAATCAGAACACTTCCTCTGATACTAAATTTATTCACCTTTTCTGAAGGCCCAAAACATCTACAATTGTTTATACTAAGGTCTGCAAGTTTCCAATTATGTTATTTTAACTTGATTACAGTTTAAAAAAAAATTCTAAAGCAGTTGACAGCTCAGGTAATTGCCTTCTTGATAGGGAGATGAATTTACAGACTTCAGTAGTCAATCCATTTGTAAAGATGGCATCCAAATACTAGCATAACAGACAGAAAAGGCATGTCAGAGAACATTCACGTTTTTTCTTAGAAGGGGACAAGATATTCAGCAGAATCACAGGACTGTCCATCTAAGCAAACAAGCCTGTAAACTGAAGGCAATCAGTCACGGTCCAGTGTGAGTGTCTCTGTAAAAGGGGAGCATAAGATTCTGATTACTGTTCCTAATGATGTTTGAAACCAATCTCCTTTGGTGCTTCATCACACACTTCAACTTCTAAGTACTTGATTCAGTATTTAATATCAGCATCTTACCAACACCAGCCTTGCTGCCAAGCAATAAGAACACAAGTCTAGGAGACTTCTAACATGTTATAGTAGGTACTAACTGAATAGAAATAGCAAGTTATAGCCCCTATAGTCAAAGGGTCCCTGACTGATGTTAACAGTTTGGGGTTTTTTTATTTTGGCTTCATTTGACAGATTTCTAAGAGGTGTAATTGCTTAAGGGATTCAAATACCAGTATTGAAACAACAATTTAAAAAATGCATTACACCCTCCCTCAACAGTGAAAAGTAAGAAAAATCCAAATGCTTTACAATAGCTTTCAGCATAGTCTACATACCTGATACAGCTTCTCCTATATCCTTCCACTTCCTGCCAGCTTTACTTAGTTACACAAACAAAAGGATCACAAAGGAATTTCAGTTGCCTCTCTTTCAAAACTTCAGGGTGACTTAAGTTACTGTCAACATACCCTGCTATTTCCTACAAATATCTGAAACAGTAGTGTAACTTCTTCCCAGCAATATAACACTGGGAAGACATCTACTGCCTTATGCAGACAGCTGTTCAGATAGGGATGTAAAGAACAGGCAGTACAGACAAGAACTGCCTTGTCAAATGTCATCCCAACCTCCTCACTCTTCCAAAAGTCTCAGTGATTGCAAAGACAGTTCCAGAACCTTTGATTTTCAGGCTTCTTTCACACAGAAGTATCATCTAGTCTTTCTGACAGCTGCAAGATTTACAATTTTAAGGTGACATATGGTAACTACCGTATGGTCCTACAATAGGTAGTTTCCAACACATTTTAGCAGCAACAGTCAGATTCATAGCAGCTATTTTAACAGGCAAAAGGCAAATACAGAACAAAAACCAGTTCCAGAAACTGTTGCCAGGGCCAGCAATCCTAATTATTACTTAATGCTACCCTGGCAGATATGTCCTCAGCTGTATTATTCACCTTACAAAGGCATCCAATGTACCTGCATACCTCACACTTGAAGAAGTAGACCACAAATCAAAGGATGGATTTGTTCTTGATACAAGACCACTGCTAATGACAGAAAGATTATTTTGAGAATGACCAAGAAATAACTTTTTTTAATTCTTACACAGGGCAACCATGCAATAAATACTGGAAAGGTTCATGCTTCAAACTTCTTTGCAGGCAATGCATGTGGTGGCCCTATACCTGGGCAAGGAAATCTAACTCAGTAACTTAGGAGTGATAGGATGGTAGTGAGATCCTGTATCACGTTTTTGATGCAAGAAGTAAAAGCCAGCAGAAATGCCTTATTGATATGAAGGAAGAGTTCAACAGTGGCATTACAGTAGATGCAATAAAAGTAGTAAGTGGTAAATATGTTAATAGGACCAAATCAAATTTTTAGGATCAAAAGGATATTTGTAAGATTTTAAATTATATCTAGCTACTTAAGGATTCCCAGAGCCTCAAAGAGTAGCAGTTAAAACAGATATACAAGCATAATCTGCAAGATTTCCACAACCTTTGGATACGACTATCTGAAAAGAAGCCTAGGGTAAATATAATACTTCAAGTTTAAAAGATACTACAATATCTAGGAGAGAAAGGAATTAGTGATGACAGCCTCTTAGTTTCAGTTAAATGCCCATGCTAAACTGACAGCTATCTGACAGACCATACTGAAAACAATGTTTTTAAAAACTGCCAGAATAAGACCCAAGACAACTGCAACTCAGTTAAAACAACCAGAGCTAATCATGAAGACGTTACCCCACAACTAGGTGAACAGAAAAAGAAAGAAAAAAGAGACCTTGGAGGGTCCTACTGAGCAACAGAAAGGAGAAGGACAGACAAAGGAGCAAAGCTCACACAACAGAGGAAAGTAACAGAAACTAAAGTGGGCAACATTTCAAAGAAAAAAGAATAACTTACATTAAGAAAAGTAAGAACATGCTGAACTAGGACTGACACGAGAAGTCCTAAATATTTCGTCACGAATGGCTTCATGTTAATTTCTGCAGAATCCAGGATGAAGAGGCTCTCCAGTGGAACTGACCATAGGGAACTCCAGACTAATAACAAACATGACCAGAGATGAAATGGATGCTGTTAGTGTTGCAAGAGGTGAAGGAGACTGTCACAGGCTGGGGAAAGCCAAACAGCTGGCAGGCTCTGGTTAGCTAACAGAGACACGTTAATAGCTGCTGCCTCAGACAGCTCTGCATTCCAGGACTAGCAAAACTACAGCTTTGCCACACAGCAGCAAGTCATGAGCACTCAAACACCATGGATTAAGCATGAAACATAGTAGGAAAAACAGCTGGCTGTAGCCTTTTCACTTCTTTTGGTAAAGAAGTTTCAACAAGGACTAATATAATAAGCAAGAGTTCAACAGTGGCATTGCATGCTCATGACAAGCTTGATTTTCAGCTAAACAACTGATAATGTCTCCTTTTTTCTGAGCTGTCTTCTGGAAGTATACAGGAATCCAGACTTCAGGGTATAGTGGAGGCATCTCAACATTGTTCACACAACTCTCCTTCCAAGAAGGAAACTTCCTAAACTTCAAGCAAGAAATTGGCACAAACTGTGTATATATGGCCACATCTCAGTCAAGTGCCTTTAGAAGAGCTGCAACTAAAGAAAGTTTATCATTCCACACTCTTCCTTCCAACTATAAAAAAACCCAAACATACACAGCACAAGCGAAGTCAGAAAGCACTACAAAGCTGATATGATACAAGATTTAAAATAAAAATTGCCAGAACAGGATGAAGCAAATGCAAATTAAACTTGAAGGCAGAAATAGAATAAATGAAAAAGAAACCGCCAAACCACAAGTCCCTCACATTGCATCACCCAGTGTTTTCATGCCAGCTTTCCTGGTGAAACAAGCCATGCTTCTGGCATACAGAGAGACAGCAAAGAGGAAGCTGAGCAAAAGAGAAAAGGAAGAAGGTTTCAGAAGTGCCATCAGATTTTAGCAGGCAACTAAGCAAAACAGTCTGCTAGAAATACAAAAACTGAGTTATATGTACTAGCAGAAGACAGCCTGGTCAAGAGACTGGTAGGTCTTCCAGAACCTGAACAGAAAAAAACCAAATTCAAGACACATCAAAGCTTGATCTTACGAAAGAAAGCACCAAGAAAAGAACAGGAAATAAAAATACTCATTAACACAAATATAAGGAAAAGGAAGCTGAAAGTGTCATCACTGCTGAACTGAAAGGGCAAAAGATCACTGAGGCCTACGGAAACTTACAAACATTCTAAGTGAGAGTTAGAAAGAGAAAACTTGGAAGACAGGACAAGAAGTAATTGGGGAATTCCGGACTCTAATCTTGAGCAACACAGCCCAAAGGCCGATGCTATAGAACAACACACATATGGAATTCCATCTGCAAGTAACTCCAAGCAGCATTCAGCACAGAAATACAAAGTGCCAATAATACATAAAAAATACAAACATGCTTTTTCCAGGAATTCACTAGTTATGAAGAGCCTTTTACATGGTAACCAGCTGTCAGGGGGCAAGAGGAGCTGTGTGAGAAAATGGTTAGGCAGAGTTACTTACAAAACATAAAGGCCCATTATCTTTGGTGTAATCCATATTATATACTCCTAAGAGTTTATATTAGGAAAATACAGTCTTCTTTCTGACTGTGTACTGCATGACTTGCGTGCACAGTGAAAAAAGTAGCGCACGCAGATGGGAAGAGAATTTACAAACACAGCACCATTTCTGGTTGCTCAAACGAAGCTCACTCATACTTCACCTCCACTCGATGTGGAGAAGGACTGAGCAAGCCATCTCTGGCATTAATCATACAGTGTGAACTCCTAATTGTTATTCAGGAAGCATTACACTTAATAACTTACTGTGCAGTCACCTTATTTAGAGTAAGATCTTAATAAATTGACTCTAGATGAAAGAGGGATGTGCTATATTTTTCCATTTGAAAGCCACAGAATCCAAGGTAAATAAAAATGCAAATATATGTCTACTTTTGTGCAGGAAGAAAAATCAGACTAAAGCACTGTAAGATTTGACAGTGATATAATCTTTAAAATTCCATTCATCGCCAAAGCCACATCTGTGACACATTCAACCAGACTCAGACATCCAGATTCACAGAGCCTGGTATTCTGACTGAGTCAGCATGGCAGGGTATATTGTTTTGGACACTCGACATTCAACTCATCTGGCATCTACCCCTGGCATCGGCCGGTCCCTTCCCGAAGGCCACAGCCCGCTCCGGATCGATACCTGGCAGCGCAGGAAGCGGACGCGGCCGTGAAACTTCAGGAAAGGGCTGGGCCAGTCATTGCATAAAGCCCCGGCTGGGGGTTCCTCGCCGGAGGACGGGGCGGCTGCAGCCCGGCCCACGGACGAGAGGAAAGCGGCTCCCACGGGAAGGTCGGGCTGTCT
>VWZT01004477.1:526449-541728 GCA_013397055.1 Pachycephala philippinensis | reverse complement strand
CAGCATTGTTTTAATTAATCAGAATTTTTCAGCAATGTACTTTGTGTAGGACAATTCCTGCACAGCTCTAGCTCTGGCATTTTCAATCAGAAAAAAAAAAAAAAGAGGAAGCCATAGTAACATCACATTACATGAAATAACATCTGTATCAGAGAGTCTACAACTATACCAAGAGTTTCCACATATATTCTTTGTTTAAAAAGAAAAATACAGCCCTGAAAACAAACTCAAGAGTGTTAAAAGATTCAGTATTTTTTTCCAAAAATTCCCAACAAAACACAACAAACCCCAGCTGCGGAAAATCAGAAAGTTTCGTTTTCAAAGCCCAATTTTAAACCTGCCGTGATAAACCTTCTTAATGTTAATATACAAAGTACATGTATATTTAAGCATAATACATTAATTTATGCTTTACAAAACCTAAGCTATATAGGACAGAATATATTGATGCAATAAAAAGAATCCTTATACAATGCAAAAGTTGTTGGGGACACGACTTTTGAAACTATAGTTGAATATACTGTGTACACAGGAGTAACAAGATCATATCTCATCATCCCCAAAATGAGTATTATGTGTTTGACAGCCAGGTAGGGTCACTGCAATGGGAACTCTTGTTGATAAGCATTGTGGGCTTGCCCCAGGAGTGGCACGAGTCATGTGTTGTTACAGTTTGAGCACTTACCACCTGGCCAATGAACCAAACAGTGATAGTGTCACTCCTAAGATGGTTAAAA
This sequence comes from Pachycephala philippinensis, assembly GCA_013397055.1. Classification (NCBI taxonomy): domain Eukaryota; kingdom Metazoa; phylum Chordata; class Aves; order Passeriformes; genus Pachycephala; species Pachycephala philippinensis. The sequence goes on along the minus strand of VWZT01004477.1, from coordinate 540,991 downwards.
CATATTAAAGGACCAAGATTTATAGGTGAGACTGCATTTTCAATGAATTCTAGTTTCTGTACAGCAACTTGACTGGAGAGATGAGATATTAGAGGCAGTAAATCTTTCCTCCGGTTTCTTGGTTCTTCCTTCTATTCAGAGACCAAGCACCTGGTATTAGATGAATTACTGACATTATAACATTCCACATAAGGCAGTCTAATTTCTATAGCTGTTGAGCATTTGAAATACACTGAAAGATTGTGATGTGACTGCAATTCTGAAAATTGAGACAGAAATTCTGATGCTTCACCAACAGTCTTGTTTTCTTGAGAATTATTAGTAAATCTGCATTTTAATTGTAAATACAAATTAGTACCTGAGGGGGAAACTGCAAATTAAATAGAAGGATGACTAAATACATTTCAATGACCTTTGCTGTCAGTCATAATTGTGTAAGCTCAGGAAAAAAAATACCATACTGTAGAGCTAATATGCTCTATTATGTTTTGAACTAGTGCACGTATTAGACCACTATATTCTCATGTGAATTATAATGTAGGATAGTGTAGGTGTAGAATATAAGGAAATGTAAGCTCCATATGGTTCCAGTGGAAGCATAGAAGAGATCCTAAAAATTAAATGCTTTGCACTTTCCAAGCTCATGGTGTATCTTCAGTTATTTAAGGCTGTTTGTATGTTTCAGACTGAGTCTTCTCATTTCAATTAATCTCATTTTAAGACTGGGTTTTCTGAACAGAGAAACTGTTAGATGGAACTCTGAGTCACGCATTTGGCTCAGCTGGGCTTTGAGGATAAGAATACCAGCCTTAGGTATCAGCAGTCATTGACATCTAGCCAAGAAGAAGAGCAATAATCAGATGTAAAATCAGTTGCAAAATCATAAATTTGAAATACTAGGGAAAAATAAGAAAAGAAAATAAAAAGAGGGGGAGCTGAGCTCCGCTGTTATTACTGTTTTATGTCCTACTGTGCAAAAGGTAGTCTTTGAAGCTTAAAAATGTTTTGTTGATAGGTAAACGACTAAATAGACACTAAAGCTAGGACAGTTTTTGATCTTCACAAATCTTAATTTTAGCTCTTCAACAATAGGAACTGTGATTCATGTAGTCCATTTTCTCCCCTCCAATGAAGTAATGAACTTGCAGAGAGTGTGGGTTAAGGACTAGCTGATGAATTGCAAGCTTCACACTGTTGCAGACAAAATAGAATCTAGACATACATAGCATTTGAGGTGTATTTTTTCCTCTAGAACATTACACTTTTCCTTCTCTTTTTTGCAGTACTCTTTAAATACTGGTGTGAATAAATCAGTGTTTATCTTGTCAATGCCCTTTATGATAAGGAGTAAATAATAATTGCGTGCTGTAGCTTACTTGTTTGGAAGTCTGCAGTGGTCCTGCAAATTCTACCGATTTTTGTCTTAGAATCATCCTCAGAAAAGTGGAAAAGTTGAGGACAAACATTTTAAATACTTCTGTTTTACTTTTTCTCCTTTGAGATAATCTCACACCGAGGGAGACTGAGGGGGTAGAGTTATAGCAAATCTCACTGGCTTCCAAATGCCTCTGCAGTCCAGAGATGCTGAAGGAGAATCATTTCTACTTCAAAAGCTGGATATTTTTAGTGAGCAGTGAGTCTTTTATCAAGAAAAGAATGTCCGTAGCACTCACAAGCTGAGCTTATATCTGCAGAAAAATGTTTTTCCTCAGCTACTGGATACTCAAGAAATGAGAAAAGTGATTTGCTGTACAAAAGAAAAAAAAAAAAGCTCTTCCTTCAGTCCCTCTGTGATCTATCACTTGAGAAGAAACATATTTGGATGTGTTCCCAGGGCAGTGGCTACATCTGGCATAAAGAAAACATCCTGGGTTTCTGCCTCTTGAAGCATGTAGTCAGTGATGGTTGATGTGATGTTTTCCTTGGTTTTTGTACAAAACTTGCAGTTGTACTGCACAGGAAGTGTGATGTCAGGAGAATATGAGCTCTGACTCCAAGAATTTGCAGCTCTCAAAGAGTTGCACGGCCCTACACAGCGTGAGCAGGGGAACAGGAAATCTCTGCACAGGCATCTGACTGGGACTCCCCTCAGCTGACTAGCTGGCTTCAGCTTTTTACTCCTGGCTTTAGGCTGACTTTGGAATTCTCTCCAGATCAGATCAAATTTTCACAGAATAGGAAATATTTTGTGGAAAGCCCCTCATGACTGCATTGCTTTTTGAAGGGGAGTTTTTCTCTCCATACAGAATCTGTGCTGGTCCTTTGCCCCTAGCCCTAGTCCTAGTCCTAGTTCTAGCCCTAGTCCTAGTCCTAGCCCTCCCCAGTTACTTCTAACCTGCCATTTTTGTCTTTGCCGACACAGGCCCACACTTATACATGTCATGTAAAAAAGAAAAATTACCATTGCAATGCCTGTGCTGTTACTACTACAGCTTCTTTGATACCAAAGTGCTGCTCAAAATACTTGTACAGAAAAGCAACAGGGATTTTCTAAATGCAGTATTATTTTGATAGTTTAAAAATAGGCTTCTATCTTTAGAAAGAATATTGAATTTTGTCTTTTATAGCTTCGTGATTCATTGTTATGACAGACTTAATCAATCTGATGAGTCCATGTTCAGTGTTCTGGCAAATGTAATCAGCCCTGGAGTGTTTTCTTACTCCCCAAAGGCACATTGTTTCTGTGTTTATTTCATTCTGATGTTTTATCTGGAAAACATATTTCTTTTTCTTGAAGTGTACTGTTCTGAGACATACATTGAAAGCCATGTGTTTAATTTACTGAATATGAAATGATCTTTTTATTTAGGAAGTCAAAGGAGAAGGTTATTGAACAAAAAGTCTAGTATGGTAATGGGTGCAGAAGTCACAGAGAGAAATGGGAGAAGATTGATCTTGTAAGAATCACAGGGCAGATTTGAAGACAGTTTGTAGTAATAAAAAAGACTATTAGAGACTCCAAGGTAAGTCCTATGCCTCATTTCTAAAAATGATCTACAAAATTTACACCTGTTTTAATGCAAGATCAAGATCTATTTTCCACAACTCATTTCTTGCTTCTGAATCTTCATTTTGTGTTCTTTAATGTCACTTGTCTGCCAGACTATTCTAGGGCCTTTGAGGGGCAGAAAGAAGGTCTATTTTCAGGCTTTACTCCCATGCATAGTTCCAGCATGCACTGCAAGTCTTTGGGGGTGGGATTTATCTCCTAAAAATATGGAGCTTGTAACGGAGTTAAAATAATGAATAAAATAGACAGCAGAGATATTCAAGACTAAAAAACCCCAAATAATATATCTAATATATGATGTTGAGACTACTACTAGAGAGGATCATTTAACAAGCAAGCACTGCCTTTTTTTTTTTTTTTTTAATTTCAGTACCTGACTCTGTGAAGGCCGGTGTAAGTGTATGCAGCAGCAGAGATGACCATTGCTTTTCCTCAGCAAGGGCAGAACAGAGCCTGTGCTACAGAGTGGGGTGTTCCTTTCCTATTGCAGGAAAGGCAAGAAAAAGCTACGCCCTGTGGTAGCAACTGCTGCTTCATACCAGTAGCTTTAGTGCGTTGCTACACCCAGCTCATTTCTTGGATGTTGTGCACGAGGGGTCTTTATTAATCAGATCAGTTGCAGAAATGACCTGGAACATGCAGAGTATTGAAATAAGGTATCCCACAGAACACATGAATACTTTGTGTGTCAGGGTAATTTAGACTCAGAGCTCTGTTTAAATGTTGTTGTAACACCGCGCACTTAATAACAGTCTAGTGCTAGGCAGAACATAATTACTTGCTCTCTAAAGCACAATATGTAATAAGCAATGTTGTCCTTACAACTCTGATGACTGAGATCATCTCTGAATCTTCAGCTGAAATGACACACCCAAGTTCAGCCATTATCTCTATGTATTCTGACTATCATAGTCTGATAGGAATTGTCTTTAATATCCATGCATAGAGCATTCATGTCCATGACAGCTCTTTAATGCCAGATAAGACTTTTGGTATTCTCTTTACTAGGCAGTAAAAGTGGTTAGCCGTAGCAGAAAGCTCTTAATAAGTGAATTAACAAGGTTAAAATAAAATGGTAGCGTATTTTAAGTGATGTCAATTTAAATTTATAGTTCTAACAAACCTTAGATCTTTCCAAACAACAAAAGTTCTTAAATTCTGATAATCATGCAGCCATGTAAAATACCATCTTTTTTGACACTCTATTCCATAGAAATCCTAACTGGAATGCTAAAATAGACTGCTGATCCCCTTCAACTCACTCAGGGGAGACTATGATGATAGTATGACTTTTAACCAATGGAAAAATGCAAACCAAAATTTTGTTTAAATCGCATCTGATGGAAAGGTATTGTTGGACTGGAGTCTTCCTCTGCTATTTCCATGGGAGGCGATTTTTAGTTTGATTACACTTGGATGTTAATAAACATTTAATTTCATTTCTAGCTTGGGGCTCTTTTCCATGAAATCTCTCAAGATCAGCAGTAAGTAAGGTTTTTCTGTGTCCCTGGTGATTCTGAAGTCCTGATAGTCAAAACATGGCAAGCAATTCACAGCTTCCTCTGGTTTTAGCTGAATTTCACTGCCTGAGCCTCAGATAACCATGCAGCAAATTTCCCTGCGTGCCGCTCCAGTATTGAAATTTGTCCATGTCAGTATTATACAAGTTCCTTATATTCTTGGTGACTTTCTCACTTCGCATTTCAATAGTTAAAGACAAGACTTCATGTCCTTTGAGCTGCAGCCTTTGGAGACACGACAGATTAACTAAGCTCTTTAGGTGGCTCTCTAATTTCAGGGTGAGTTGCATGACATTGACAGTGTAAATTAAAATTACAATTCTGAGTTTTAAATCTTTTTTTTTTCTCCCTAGAACACATTTCCATAAGCTACTTGTATCATATGTGAGAAAAAATAATGTCCCATGGCTTTCTTTTTGACTGAAGATTTAACTCACCAATTGCATCAGCCTCCCTGCTGCATCTCACAGTAATGTAACCAGGCAGATTTGTCAACACACGTAAGTGGGTTTTCTTATACTTTCCTGTGATGTGTCTGGTGGCTGTAGTCAGAGATAGCACATTTTCTGGATGAAATGGGTCTAATCCGACACAGGCAGACCCAGATCTGGTTTTGACCATGTCATTCCACCTCCAAGGGCTTAGTTTCCCCACGAATACAATAAACATAATGTACTGGTCTACTTTTAACGTGATACCAGATTTGTAGAGGTGAAGTGCTGCTAAATAACATTTTATCATCAAGTCCTGCATCCCTGGAGCATGGGTTAAGGAGAAGGTGTTTGCCTGGTGTTCATTTGTTCTTTCTGAAATATCTATCTGCTTTGCATTTATTTTTAGAAGATTAAATGGATTTTGAGGTTCAAGGAAACACTTGCTTCCTCCACTTGAGAGCAGCTGCCTCACTGTGTTGACCCTTTACAGCCTTAAGATGCCTTAGCTACAGGAGAGTTTCTGGCATGACTCATCCTGGAATCGAAGCTCCCAAGAATACACATCAGGGAAGCAGAATTGGAAAGTAAGCAGGTTTTCCCACTTCTGACTCTATTTCTGGCTGAGGTTGAATACCCCATGTGTCTTAGATTCCATATCTCTTAAGCTGAAGGCTCCTTGCGCCTGAGAAAATCAGGGTGAAGACTGAAGAGCCTGCAGAGCTGGTCTGCAGCTGAGCGATGCCCAGTGGGTGGGTACAAGCTGGGCTTGAAAATGCATTCACTGGATGCTCTACATGTTTTGCTTTAGCTGTGGGGCTTATACAGGTGGAGGTAGAGCCTTCTGTTTTAGTCCTAAAGCTGCCATTTTTTATATGTGGTCAAAACAAAAGAGTAATGTTTTCTGCTATGGAAAAGCTCCTTTCTAGTAAACTAAAAATAGATCATAGATATTTTTAAAGTATTTTAACTTTTGTTAATACAAATGTAGGTGAAGGAAAACATTTAAAGATGTACCAGATGAAATCTACATGGTTGGCAAAATTTGAAGCTTTGCTAGTAGTGAGTGATTGCTGTGAGGAGTCCTACTCTTTCCCTTTAAATTTTCAAAGATAAACAACATCCACAGATGAAATTTGTTAAAATTGTACTTATAGCATAAACACTATGAAAAAAAATGTTGTTATTACAAAAGCAAATAATTTGATAGTAAATTTAAATGAAGAAGAAATGGGATTTCTCCTCCTTCAAATAACCTGATTTTAATGTTAATGAAACCTTGACCAAAAAAAAATCTCCTGGAAGGGTAAAAACTGAGAAAAACTATTGAGTATTACAGAAAAGAACCACTTCAAAGTGGCCAAAAGAGCCTAAGGTGATGCACAAGCACTGACAACATTGCTCCTTCTGAGTTTATTCTGGTCACGCACACATGTACTCGCTCTGAGCAAGGCGTGTAAGAACTGACAAAGTGTGCACATGCTGCAGGCAGTCTGAATGTGACACACAAGGTTTAGTGTGTTAAAATCTGGGGATTAGCTGATCTTTTCAAGAGGTCACTTGCCCAAGGACAGCATGTGTTTGTTTCCACCTCTGTCTAACCAAGAGATGCAGCTAATTGGTCTCTTCCCACGTTTTTCTCATCCTCTGTGGCCTTTAGTGGAGGCCAGTTACGTACTTTTTTCTGACATAAGCCCCTGTGCTGTATCAAATAGCCTGCAGATATTGACTGGTAGGGAGTCTGAGAAGCAGACTCCTGTCACAAACAGACTGACCTTCACCTGGCTGAACAGTGTTATCTCGACTTTTGTTTAGATGTCTCTGGTTGTGCAAATTGTTGTTGATCTTAGGTATGCTGGGACGCTTGTGTTCATCATTGATTCTCTTCAGGTATTTCAGCTTGCATTGTCTTGCATGTGCACTGAAAACAAGCCTTTCTTCTTTCTGTGAGGGTTTAGGTGAATAGTATCTCTAAAATTCTCCTGATACCTATTCCATCTTTGAGGGACATGTTGATGTTACAAATAATACACACAAAGAATGTCAGCAGCCTGGGGTGCAGAATGGAACTTCAGCTCTTTGTCTTTGCTCTGGTGCTTTCTCAGGCTACATACAGTGTCCACAGTTCTCTGCCTTTAATATCTCAGATTAGCATCCAAGAGTATTAATAGCTGTACACTTTGGAGAGGTAATGTATGCAAATATATCATATTTGAGTTGATTCTTAGTCAAGAAGTAAGGGATATGGCACAAGAATATTTCCAAAGAATTTTTTAATTACTATTGTCCTCTGCACTAATTGCTTACTCTGTGCAGTAGCTGGCATTCCCCACCATCAGCCAACTATAGTAAATTCACTCACATATACAAACATCCTTGAAGTCTTGTTTTTCTAGTTCTTAAAGACACTTCAGCCACGACTGATGTGGTTTGATTCATATGACACAGCCTCTGAGCACTACTGACCATAAACTGACAGAATGTTGATTATCAAGTATTAGGCTCCATGTATTTTCAAAATTCTTCCCATTGTTTACTGATGATGCAAAGGCAGCATTCTGTGCCAATCCTGTGGCCACTGCAGAACAGCAGTACAAGTAGAAGAGCAAACGCCGTGAGGTACAGAAGCTGCACAAGCCTCAGCTGGATTAGAAGAGTAAGAAATATGCGCTATAGTTGGTCAGAAGTTGTTTTTTAATGCCAGGGATACAGCAAATTGTGCATACCTGAGGAGAAACCAAGAATAACACAGTCCTCCATCCTCTTGTTTTGGCACATGCAATTAGAAGGTGGGATGCAGATCACAGAAGTTAGATACTGTTCATATTAGAATTTCAGGGGAAAATAAAAGTCATAAAATTCAATAGGCAAAAGCAAGGATTCACTTATGAGTATAAATTTTGAAAACAGAACTAAGCAAAAGACTGATATACTCATAGAGATTTCTCCACTGAGAAATATAACTGCATCTGGCAGCATTTCAAATTTTCTTCTCCCACTACTCTAAGAGCATAATAATGTTGTTATTACAAATGAGAAATACCCAACATGCCTTCTTGTGGCTTCAGCTGAACATTTGCAAGGAGGAAAAAATATATCTTTATTCACACTGGATTCAGTCTCACATATGTTAAAATCACTAGAAATGTACAGCTGTTTAGGTCTCTACTATCTTAAATTTACCTTCTAAATTACTTTCTTTAATGATTTTTATCTTTTTATTGACTCTCTTTTCCCACTCAGTAAACACTACAGGTCCTCTTGACTAATTACAGCATTAAAACAACCATTAGAAACAGTTTCAAAGGAGCAGCCGATCAAATGGTCCTTAAATGATTTACAAAGTTAATTTACACCTTTTGTCTATTCCTGTCTCTAGACAATTTATTTTGTGTAAAAGACGTAGAACTGCTTGAGAACACAGGGTCTGAAAGAGAATTGTATTGAAAAACTACATAGACTTAAAAGATAAACTATCAGACCATGGTATGAGATAACGGGAGACTGAAACCAAAGATTTCCCACTGATGTTCCACAATCTCTTCTACAAGAGGACTTCTACCAAAGCACTTGGTGATACCTTTGTCAGATGAAGGCTGCTGGCCTAGCTGGATTTTGGGCATAGTTCTAGCAGACATTATCAGTTCTTTTCCAGTTTGGTGTATTCCACCAGGATTCCTCTTTATTAGTCACAAAAATAGGCATTTGCTAAACAGCTTCTCAGAAGTGGAGAAGAGACATTAGTATTTGCCTTTTAAACCAGTCTTGATCTGTCTGTAACTTTTTCGGTTTTCAAAATTCTATAGAATATTTATAAACTCCAGAAGAAACACTATTAGCTGTAGTTTTACTACATAGAACACTTTATTATAATTGTTATCTATGAAGCTTTGATGCATTGTGAAATGGTTTCATAAAGTGCCAACCTCCCACACAGGGATGAAACTGGCAAATGATTCTGTATTAGGGGTGTGTGTGTACATATATAGATATGTGAATAAGGATATGCAACTGTATGTAGATATTAATGTTCTAGAAACAGTTACAATTTTTATTTTCAGCTCTGCGTGGGAGGCGGTTTCATTCAGATGCGTGGAGAGGAACACACATCTATTGACCAGAGAGGAGAACCCCACTAGTACTCAGCAGGAAATGCCGGGAGTCCAGACTGCTGCCTGTATGGTGTCTGAGAGGACAATGGGGGCTGAGCAGCCTGCAGAGCCCTCTGCCCCGAGAGGACAAAGCTGGGATGCTGTTAAGCAAGCCTGTGGGTTATCCTGCACCTACATGGGGCAGCAGGAAAGCAGGGTGACCCACACACTCTGCAGCTGCTTTTGTTTGCCCAGCTTGTAGCCAAGGAAATTAGGGAGAACAGCTGAAAGTACTGGGAGAGAGGTGACGGGCAAGGATGAATTTGCAACTGGATGCAGCATGGAGGGCGTGTGAGAGGGGTCTGTGACAGCTGCATGCTGGGTCACACTGTCCATGCCTTACTGTCCACAGGAAACTCAGCTGACTGCCTTCCCACAGAACTCGCTCTTGCTGTGAAGCACTGCAGTGCGTTCTACTGCTCATGGACTAAGGAAAAAGCCCTGCACGCCAATCAGTGTCAACCAATTACCAAGGCATCAGTACTCAGTCTCCAGCACACTGAACCCTTCCCACAATCTACAGTAAATCCAGGTCTCTTGTCCTTGGGTTTAGAAAAGCAGCATATTCATGCTAAAACTGCTTCTGATAAGGGAACTTCCTTGGAGACAGCCTAACTTTTAAAAAACAAAACTAAAAATGGGCAAGACACAGGCTTAAGGAAATGTTTGTTGTGTGTCCAGAACACTACGACATCCAGACCACTACTGAAGTTTTATAAATACATGTCTGGCTGTTGAAGTACTGCAGATAGAAAGGGTTCTGTGGACTAAAAAGTGAAATTTGGGCTGCCATTCCCAAATTAGGTTGGATGAGAATTTCCTACAGATGAGGCAGCTCAAAATGTTAGAGGGATTTCTCGCCAAATTTCCGTATCCCCACTCATCATCTATTCCATACCTTACCATTTCTCTCCCAGCAACCAGGAGATGATGAAGCAAGCTCCATAATACGTTAGTTTTCTCCTAAAGGCAAGAAGGAATTGTTCTTTCCTCTGCTCAGAGGTAACAAACCAACGCCATGTTTTCCAGTGACACTATGGTCTAAACTAATGCGAGCACTATCATTAATGCTGCCCTGCCACCAGTCCCGTTTCAACACAACCTGAAAGGACATAACCATTTTTTTGTTACTATAAACTGAAAGAAAAAACACACTTCTGTGACAGGAAAAAAATCTTGGAATCATGTCAAAGCAGAGATGGAAGAACACATAAGAGAGCTGAGAACTGAAACTTCTATTATGATATAAAATAAATAAGTTTTCCATTTTCTGCTGATGATCAGACATGGAAGGTATGCAGCAGCACTGCAGGTCATGGCCATTCTTAGTGAGGGACAAGGGATCACCTACCTCCACAAGCTGCCAATTCAAGGGTTCAAAACATTTTGGGCTAAAGGAGGTACACGGGGAGGGACCTGCTGATGGACATGCTGAGGGGCTTTCTTGGTCAGCCAGGGTTTTCTAAAATGCAGGAATCCCAGCCAGACCAGCACTGCAGGGCTTGCTGCAACAAAGAAAAGGCTGTAAAAAAAATTATTTAGATGTTACAGTGACCTTGACATACAAGAATGGAAGGAAAGACTCCAGAAACAGAGACCTATTTTCTGGGGCTCAGGGTCCAGGTTAAGCCCAGGACTGATGCAGTTCATGTGGAGAAGCCTACTGCTGCCTCCCCTCCCCTCCATAACACAGCACACTACTCGTCACCTCATTCTCAGCTACCCTTATTTCAATAATATGGCAAAATCAAAATACTTATTCTTTGCTTGCATCCCTGTGCTGTTTTGCTTTCTGGCTTCCTTTGAAGCACCAGAGTAGCTGCACAAATCCTGCCCCAAGCATTCTGTTTTTTCCCCTCACACAGGGTTTGTGGAGCCCAGCACGCCTCTGTGACACACTCAGTATTATCCACAGTTCTCTACAAAGTGTTTTATAGGAAGGACCATCTGGTGGTCAGCTGCCCAAATGCGCATTTGCTGCCTCCTGCACCTGTTCAGTGTCATTCAGCCTCTCCCTGACAGGTGCTCGCCCATCAGAGGTCTTCCTGAACAAGGGGATAAGAGGATGCAGCACATCTCCTGAAACAGTGGCAGGTACAGACACCTTTTTGAGATTGCTGTTCTTAAGAAGGAATAAATCCCAGCTTATCTTCAAAATCGAGATGATAATAGGACCAGAAGGTAACCACCTGGCTCTCTGAGCCCTTTTGCTCAAATCTCTCTGCCATTTCAGAGATGGTTTTGATGCCCACAGTCATTCACAGGTGAGCCTATAAGGCACCTACCAGTCAGATGTGTACTATTTTAGCATGGGATTTCTCTGTGCAAACTAAGACATCAAACCATAAAAGCTTGTTTTGGGACTGTCCTGACATACCAGAATGTCCTGACTGGACCACAGCCACATGCTCTGAAAAAAGCTAAATAACATAACCTAAAAGCTCAGTCACCTTCACCAAGGAGACCTTGGAATGAGTTTGGATTTATGTTTAAAACTTTCAGGGAAACTGATGCTACTTCTTAGAGGCATGTCTTTCTCCCTCTTTGCATCTTTGACTTCCCACAAAAGCTAGATTTTGACAGAATAACAAACTTTGAGAGTCAAATGCAACTGGAGAAGTTCCAGTTATCTTTCTTGACTGTCAGTAAGATCTTCACATACAAAAATGCCTCATATTATCAAAAGATTTCCTTCAAAGAAAGGAAGCAGAGGGAGAAACACCTGCAATTTGTGATTCATTTTATGAAGAGCCCTGTTACTACTACAGAGAAACTAAGGGTACAACCTATCAAAAAAACACTGCAAGGATGGCAAAAAGTAGAAGTGAAATTAAATAATATGCAACTTAATAATAAAAGAGCTGTAGCTGTCATTATCAGGTTGAAAAAAAAGCAGGGAGAATGAAACAATATGCCTGCCAGACCAAACAGCTACTGCAGTCTTGTCTCAAGAAAATCATCTGGTAAAAAAATCTGTTTAAAGATCACACATACATACTGGAGAACTTGTAAGTGAAAGCCCTGGGGTAAAACAAACTAAAAGCAGGATACTCCCTGAGCTAAGCAACACTTGCTCGTCTGTCTTTTAAGACATGGTGAAATTTTCCTCAGCTTTCAAATGGTAACTGGAAACACACCATCCTTTGTTCTTTAGCCTCTCACAAGGAAGTCACACAGACTAAAGGTTTGCTGAGCAAATATATGATTTTTTCCTAGTCTGCCAGTTTTATTTTGATATTTGCTCCCTCTCAGCAGCACATCAGATAAGACTGCTTAGTTGTTAGGTTGATGCACTTCACCCTTATTAGGGAAAAAATCCCAACTAATTTGTAGGTTTGAGATACTTCTTGTCACCTGAGTATAAGTATATTCAGTGTTACCCTCCTGGCTGTATCATGCTGTAGGCATTTACTTGGGAGATGGATAAGCAGAAGGAATTTAAAGTACTAGCTTCAGCCTTTTCCCTCTCATTTTAGGACAATGTAGCTCCCTTTTACAAGGTGTCTAAGAGCTGGCCCTGGACATCCCCTTCCCTGCCAGCAGCGTTTGGGAAGGGTGCAGGCAGCAAAAGCACTGCAGGTCCTTTTGCCTCACTGCAACCTTCCCCTCTGAGGAACTGAGTAGTTCACACTCAGTGACACCCTGCCTTCCCTGGCGGCCACCACCAAATGCATCTTGCTTAGGACAGCTTTTTAGGCAGCCTTTAAAGTCAGTAGGGAGGGTGCCTTTAAAACATCCCCATTAACCATCTCTAATGACAAACTCTCCCCATACTAAGATAAGACTACCTTTCAGAGGCATCTCCCTGCATTACAACTAGGAAGGAAGCACAGATGGCTACCTAAGTCACTTAAGTTTAAAACAGTCGAGTAGGAGAGTGGAAACTATAGTTCAGTATCTGGCTTCTAGAACTAACCTGATCACCACTGCATAGCTCACCTGACTTTGTCAGAGGCTAACATTTGAGAATTACAGCTGTGTTTTGATAGGCCATGTATGTCAGCTTTAATATAAATTATAGTGTTAAGTAAGGACCTTAAAGAGCTGCTTTGAACACTCTCACCCTAAAAATGGCAATCACGTTAAAATATGTTATTTTTTTACAGGCACAAGGCTGTAGCTGACTGGGAGATTTATTGCCTGGAGAATGCATGTCAAAGACTTTCCCACTGTAAGCTTTAATTGGCACTTCTGATGTTATTTGAGGGGAAAAAAATCCATCCTCACAGCAAAAAAATGCAGAGAGATGCTGAATATTTCTGAAGAAAATACATATGGTCAAAGTCATTCAGCAGCTTGGTTTCCAAAGGATGGGAGGCCAATATTTGTGCTGCTCCCACACTTTCAAAAGTCAGTGACTCCAACATATTCTGAAAAGGTGTCAAGGAGAGACATTAAGAGAATTAAGCTCTCAAAAGCTCTGTGGAAATCAGTGGCTGGGAAAGAGGTCCAAATAATTCCTCTCAGGGGGAAAAGATGGGCAGAAAGATGCCCCATCTCTGGCCTAAGGGAGATAATGTCAATCAACACAGGAACATGGGGAAAGATGCTCCATCTGCAGAAGGTGTAAGACATTCATAGGAAACAGAACTTCCTTAGTTCCGCCCCGCACAGCACTCATTTTAAATAGAGCTCTTTTCTCAGGATTTGCCATTTTGTAACTACGATTCAATTTCTACTGGGACACCCTTTCTGCAACAAAAGTGTTCAAGAAGTGTTGGTGTTTCAGGAGTTCTCCTTTTGTTTTTTTCCTCTTTTCTCTTAAAGAATTTTCCCCATACTTGTGTTGCCAAGAGACACTAAAGACTGGGTACTTAAAAGAGATAAAAAGACCTGGCCACAGGGGGAGGTGTCCAGCTGGCTGCCCTCTTTTACCTGGGGTTTTCTCATGTAGGGCAGGGATGCTGTGAGATTTGAACTGGAAAAAAGGGGTTGCGTGCTGCCCCTGGCTCTCTTGTTCTCTCAGCATTCGGAGGGGAGAGAGGCTGCGGTTGCTGCAGGGAGAATTCATCGCCGCTGCAGAGTTCTGCCTTCTGCTATCTTCCTTCTACTGCGAGGGGGGGCTCTGCTTGCTGGAGCAGCAGTGGCACTGGGACCCTATTTAACACCCTACCTCACTAAAAGAGGGACCTTTTCACCATCTGCTCAGGTGCCTCAGGGAAAAGAACCCGGGATCCCAAGCCCGCCTTTCCCTGCCTCGCTGGGAGCCGGCCGCGGCTGCCCTGCCCCCGCCGTTCCTTTGCCACTGCTTCGAACCTTTCTCTACACTGTAGCTCCGCAGCCCCTGCTGGCCGAGATGTCCCGGGGTTCTCTCTGCAGCTCCGGAGTTTGATGCATCTCGTCTACCACCAGAGATTTGTGTTCGTCCCTGCTGTTCCAGCCTGCTGTTCCCGAGGATCCGGCTGGGCACCGGGATCAGCTGCCCAGGGG
>VWZT01004477.1:515665-526331 GCA_013397055.1 Pachycephala philippinensis | reverse complement strand
CTGTTATTCCTATTCCTCATATCTTTGCCTGAAAGCCCCTTAATTTCAAATTTATAATAATTCAGAGGGAAGGGGGTTACATTTTCCATTCCAAGGGAGGCTCCTGCCTTCCTTAGCAGACACCTGTCTTTCAAACCATGACAGGAAGATTACACGTGACTACCCCCAAACAAGCAGCGGTTACGGAGTTGGAAGAGGGAGCACAGCCATACCCACATTAGAATGTAGCCTGCACATCCCAGCTGGTCTGACACGGAACACCAACCACCAGCTAAGCAAAGGTATTTTATATTGCACTTTAAAAAAGCAAGAAAGTGACCACTAATGCACATGGTTTTCATCTCCATCAGCACATAGAGACACATTTCAAATAATTTCCTTATTGCCTGATATGCTTGATGCTATGCTATGTTATTGACTCATAAACAATTACAAAAAACACAGAACTACCAAATCTGCTTCTCTTATAAATGAATGCAGTTTTCTTCCTTTTGCTGACATTTCAGAACAAGATGGTGTGGTGCTTTTTCAATAAGAATACCAAAATAAGGGTCATAAAAAGGCACGTAATGTATCTGTCACTACAGACCACTGGAATTTGTCATCATTTATTGCAGTCAACTGAAAAAGTAGTAAATATTTCTAACAACATTCTGTGGTCCTTTACAAACATATACTACCATCCCGGGTAGCATATGTTTTACGTATAATACATACATATAATTTTACTGTGATTCTATTATGTATCTTGTGTTTTAACTTAATAAAACCCACACTGAAATACATGCTTTCCAAACAAGGCAACATATAGCAAATATTTTCTTTATCTGTAAATTGAAACTTTATGTATTTTGTAATAAAATAATTATGGTGCAATTCCTTCAAACAATAAAGGCTTCATAATTTTAATAATGTACCAAATGTATCTATGCCAAGTAGCAGAAACAAGTTTAAAAGAGGAAACCTGCTGCAGAAACACAACATACAGATTTTTAGTAAAGAAAACGAAACAGAGGATCAAGCATCCTGCAGTACTGCAAGAACGTGCTTACACACACAGAACAATTTTCCTTCGTCTCCCAGAAAGTTAACAGAAAATGTTAGGACACAACCCCTGCTGCTTTTCACTGTTTATACTAACAAAAAGAGCTACAAAAAAAGATTCAATCAGTATTTATGACAAAAACACATCTATGGTTGATCAAATAGCTAATGCCCCAAGCCATTTTCTTACCCTAATGCTAAATTCCAGTGAATTGCTAATAGTTATTATCTGGGAAGAGCAGGAAGACGGCTCCAAAAAAGTGCTTAAGTGCTGCTTTCCTAACTGCAGGTGCTGCAAGAAAACAAAGAGAAATGATCATTTATACCCTACAATATCATTGTATCATTTGTTACATTCAAACTATGATTACTTTTGACAGGTACCAAAAGAGATTTTGCAGTACCAAAGGAGTTTGTGCTTAATTATTACCAGAGCCCTGGGCTCCACTTTTTGGCAAATGCCAGATTGACAGAAGACATTAGAGGGCCCCTTGGCATCCACTCTTTGGCTCTTACACATTATTTTGCCCGAATGCTCAGTTTCCTATGTCTTACTGACACATTCCATAAACAAGTTAAGCAAATACTTGGTGGTTACTGGCACCAACCTGGGAGGTGTTTAAAAAGGCCTGAAGTTGCTCAAGACCGAAGTGGTATCCTCTGTTTCCCACGCACCAACTCCTTTTCAGCTATTTATAACATGGGTTAACAACAGCCTTTCTATTTTAGGAAAAATTCCTTCAATGAAAGGGCTGTCAAGCTTAAAACAGGCTGCCCAGGGAAGTGGTTGAGTCACCATCCCTGGAGGTATTTAGAAGATGTGTAGATATGGCACTCAGGAACATGATTTAGTGGCAGACTTGGCAGTGCTGGGTTAATGGTTGGACTCAGTGATCTTAGATGTCTATTTCAACCTACATTATTCTGTGATTCTGTTTTTTGAAGGAAAGCAAAATCCCTGCCTTTATGAGACACTCTGTCTTATTGGTACAGATGACAGTGGTATGAGAATTATCTCCCAAATCCAGGTACTTCATGGATAATGGCAGGGAGAGTCTAGGACCTGACTGAGCTCTGACAGGTAGGACTACCTGCCTGTGGCTCTGACAGCAGCAGTCATCACCTGCATAAAAGAAGACAAGCAGGGGCCTGGACAGCATTTGGGTCAGCCCTTCATCACAAAGCTGAGGAAGACGGAAGATAACCATCTGAAATGCAAGGAAAATGATGGAAAAGTGAGACCAGTTCCTTCTATGCTAAATCAAAACAGCATAGTTCTGCATCCAGGGAGGAATGCACCTGCACTCGATACTGAAGAAAGCAATTAGATTTGAAAATCAGGAATACCAAGAAGTGGAACTAGGTAAACATTCATGGAGTGCGTGCTGGGAAGGGTAAAACCTGGTATGTGAAGATAATGAAGTCATGCAACAATCCACAGAGAAGATTTAGAATTAAAAAATAAAATATCTGCAGTATTTTACCGCCTCTTTGCAAATTAAGAAGTTAAGCCTCTTAATAATGATGCAGAAAAGGCAGAAGCTTCCAACTAAAATTTCCACTTCCTATTTGAAAAGGTGATGTATTGTGTGAGAAACTATTTTCCAACACACCAGCAACTGAAAAGGCAAAACATTACCAGAAATAATTAACAAACAGCATGTATTAAAGATGGCTGACCCAGCCTATCTTTAGGTAACTGAAAATGTCAACAGATTTTGGAAAGATCTGTCACTCTACAGAAGGGAAACTAAAATGAATTAGATATAAATACAAACCAATTTTCCAATATCCACACCATGCTGCAGAATTTAAAGGTTCAAAATGTAATTACCACTAATTAACAACTTTTATGAGAAACAGGCTTTCATTAATCTCATTTTGCTTGTCAGTGAGGTATTTGGTTGATAATTGTACAACTGAACAGGTTCAGTATTTTTGTAGGGAATCATCACAGTGAGACAAACATCCAAACTCACAACTAGAGCAAGACTATGTCCATAACATACGCACTGGATACACAGACTGTCGGATGTCAACAAGGAGCTCCCGCACTGGCTGCCAGTCAAGTGAATTTTAGGGGAGGCTGCGCTGATTTGTGACAAGAGCAATGCGCTTTAATGCTCTAGTTAAACCATGCAAAGTTGGGCAAAGCCCACACAAAGAACCAGAGTAACGCAAACCCCACACCTCTCTCTGATTCTGTGACTAGAGAAGATCCATTTGTTCAGGCTATCAAAAAGAACTTGCACAGAAATAGAGCACACATTCACACATTTCAATATTGACAATTTACTCTCATTAGTTAGTACCCACACAAGTGGTAGATTTGTACTCTACTACTCCTCTACTACAGTAGTTATGACTAGGCAAATTCTTGAATGAAGAACTGAGCCCAGTCTGACTGAAAGATATTTAGTTTGATGCCAGATAACTTAGTTTTAAGACTTGCAATATTAGATCATCTAACAGAATTTGTCCCCTTTGACCATAAGGTTTCAGACAGTAATGTTGCATTTTTCCCAAGCAGCATTTAGCCCATGTGCAAAAGGGCACGTCCACTTACAAAAGAAAATGCAAATAGCATGAAGAAGGCAGGTGATAAAGAACAGTGTTCTAGAATTGCAAATACAGCACCTCTACACTACTTCCAATCAAGAGCTGACCCTCTCCAAATTAAGTCTCCATTTCCATTGTGCTATTTACAGTCCTCAGAGACAAGTCTGTCCCTTCTCTACAAACAGGAAAAAACACCCAACCCACTGCAATGGGGACAGAGGGGAAGGTTCTTGAGTAAAGGGGCTTTTACCAGGGAACCACTGTGTGAAATCAGTGACCTACTGATCTCCTCAGAGCTGGTTCTACTTTTGATGAATGGTGTCCAGGTTCATGAAATGCGAAGTTCTTTCAACACTTTTACAACACCACATAAATCTTTACATTCATGAAGGAATACAAATCCTTATACATCTCAATAAGCTCCTGACTACCAATTTCACACCACTATACTTGCATTTATACTTGCACAGTGTAAATAGCATTAAAGATCAGGCAGGCACTGAGCCACTAACAGCTCCATAATCTGAGCTGCAGCATTGTGTTTAATTACATTGTGTTATTCAGAAAATTCATCACATGACAGAATGTGGCGCCACAACAGAAACAATAAGCTCCATGACAAATCCAGGTGAGATTTTTTCCTGTACATGATATTTTTCAGCAACCAGACATATTTTATTAGCAATACAGATATTTAAATATTAGAAATCTATACAACGTCCTTTTCTCTCCCAGTCTCCAAATCGTGTAGGTTCAGGGCCTCTAGGTCCACCCCTCTCTTTTGTAGTAGGATTGATTCCATCAGGGAATTCTAAAATAACACGGAAAGTTCATTAAAATTTCTATAATGTTGACAAATACAAAGATGTCATAATTTATGATGTTTTCATTTTAGTTTCGTTTTCAAATACAAAATCAATTATTTTTTATTTTGAAAGGAAACCTTGAGTTAAGCATTTCCCAGAGTCCTACAAAAGTAATTTCAGCTTTTTTTACTATAATCAGCAATATGTATGATCATATTCAGTTCTGCAAATAAAGAGGCAACTGAATGTCCAGAGGCATTAAAGCACCAGAGTTTCTCAAGTCAGAACTTGCATCATTCAGGTATGCTGTACTTACATTCACTAAATCTAAAAACCCAGGTCACTTGCTGTTTGTTCAGGTCTCTAAATTTAAGCACTCTATTTTTTAATTTTAGCTTGAATTTTAGTCAAGATTCTATTAGTCTTGTATTTAAAACATCCAACCTAACCTTGAACCCTTCCAGGAATGGGGCATCCACGGCTTCACTGGGCAGCCTGTTCTAGTGCTTCACCACCCTCACAGTAAAGAATTTCTTCCTAACATCTAATCCAAACCTGCCTTCTTTCAGTTTAGAACCATTGCCCCTTGTCCTGTCACTGCTTGTATGAAAACTCCCTCCCTGCATTTTAGAAACCCCCTTAAGGTACTGAACCCCCTTCAGGCATCAGAAGGCCACAGTTAGATCTTCCCAAAGCCTTCTCTTCTTCAGGCCGAACAAGCCCAGCTGTCTCAGCCTGTCTTGGTAGAAGAGATGCTCTAGCCCAATGATCATCTTTGTGTCCCTCCTCTGGACCCATTCAAACAGGTCTATGCCTTTCTTGTGCTGAGGAGCCCACAGCTGGATGCAGCACTCCAGGTACGGTCTCATGAGGGCTGAGTAGAGGGGGGAGAATCACCTCACTTGACCTGCTGGTCATGCTGCTTTTGATGAAGTCCAGGATTTGGCTAATTTTCTGGGCTGCAATCACACACTGCCAGATCATGTCCGGCTTTTCATCCAACCCCCTACCCTGCTACAAAAGAGAAGCACCCTGCCAGCTTATGCTACTTTCTTAAACACCACAGAGCTTTCTGCACCTCAGCCAGCATTCTTACACTACTCAGTGCACCTTTACTCACGGCCATCTCCTAAGAATAGTTAACTCAGGCCACCAAACCACGAAGTACTTGTGGCACAGCACCATCCTAGGCTCAGTCTCATCCTGCACTGGACTGTGGGGCTCCCACAGACTCACAGTACTCCACATGCCCCTCGCAACACTGATTCTCCAGAGCTTCCCATATATACACCTAACCTGGGACTCCCTCCGTCATATCCCTAACTCAGCCCTGGTGGGCAACACAAGAAAGGAGGTGCAGCGTTGAAAATGAGAAAAGACAACAACGGGAATTCTGGACAACAGACAAAAAGAAAAGTGATGGTGGAAACTCATGCAGCTACAGGCTATACAGGATGACATACTGGGATGCCTATTTCGTAACTGATGCAGACCAGGAAAAGAAATGTCAGTATTTGAGCACCTCTGGCAGTACAAGGAGTGCAAATGCACCTAGTATTATTTTGTACATGTCATCATCCCAATATCAAAGCGCTACTGATGTGCTGACAATGGATGCAGATGCTCAAAAGATTTCTCCATAATAGCTACAGAACAGTGGGAATTCTAGCATCCAGCTTCAACCCTTAGTTTTTCCTAATAATACAACAGGCAGTTTGCAAACTATTGCTGGTGTTACATGTAAAAAATACAGGTGCAACTAAAGAGACCTTGAGTCTTGCTCCAAACCTGGAATACCTAAGCAAATAACAAAAGATATTGATTACGAATGTTTTAAATGAAGCGCTGATGGTTTAAATGATGGCACTGACTTTCCTGGGAATAAAAAGATGAGAATTAAACAGCTGCTTACAGTAACTCCAACTGTGAGTTAGTTCTCAAGTGAGCCACAATCTGAAATTGTGTGGCGATGATTCTATAATACAAGAATGATACAATAATATAATGACAAACTTGCTGAGAAATTTGCGAAAGAAGGAGAAGCAGAAGTAGCTTTTCACCATGATGCAGCTTTCCCAATGGCCGTGGTGGCCTCAGGGTAATATACTCTGGAGTTGGAGACCTTTTTTTAGCTCTGCTGCACAAAAAGTGCTGTTTTACCCTGTATGAAAAGAGGGGACTTCTGTGGAAGAGTATCTGAGGATTTTGGATATGAAATTAAGGATTCTAAGGTGGAAGAACAAGATCAGTTTCTTAAATGAATGTCAGGAATGATTTGTCTTTATGCTGCTATCATTCAGCTCTGGTGGCCTTATGGAAATAAATAAGGGGCACATCGTCAAGGACTGAACTATGCGTGGTGCTGGTTTGCTTGGATGTTGAATATGAAACCTCTGACAGCTATGCTACTTTTTAATTTCCTGGAGGTGAGTGGTAATGCTCTTGTGAAACAGTATCACACCCAGTTCTGGAAAATGACTTTATCCAGGTTTATGCAAGAAGACTACATCCCAAGAATTGAAGCAATTACCAGCTCTGTTCAGAAGGGCATGTTAATGTGTTTGAAGGATTTAAAGAAGTACTGTCTACAGATGAAGGAAATTCTGCTTCCAGTGGGCACTCTGTTGCCCTCCTTCTGGGGACTATAGATCAGTCTGTATTTCTTTTCCCCAGGATGTTAGTGCTTTCAGACCTGGCTTCCTGTTTACATGGTAAGGCAGAATATATTCTGTATATAGAAGAATGAGAAGAAAATATTTCATCAACTTGTTAATGTTTAATTCATGAAGATGTTGGGCAGAAAAAACTTGTGTTTAATTTGCTGCAAATAGTTTATTCTTTGCATTGCCTCTTTGTAAGTTCTTGTATCAAAAATATTTGTTTTAAAAAAAAATAAAAGTAAAAAAACCCAAACACCACCCAGAGTACTGTGTTCAGCTGTGGAGCCCCAACACAAAAAAGAGGTGGACCTGTTGGCACAAGTCCAGAGAAGGCCACTAAGACTATCACAGGACTGGAGCACCTCTCCTATTAAGACAGACTGAGACAGGGCAGAGAATTGGGATTCTTCAGCCTGGAGAAGAGAAGGCTCTGGGAAGACCTTTTAGCAGCCTTCTTGTACCTGAAGAGGGCCTTTAAACAAGCTGGAGAGGGATTTTTAACAAGGGCATGTAGTGACAGGAATGGCTTTGAAATAAAAGAAGGTAGGTTTAGGTTAGCTATTAGGAAGAAATTCTTTATGGTGAGGCACTGGAACAAGTTGTTCAGAGAGGCTGCGGATGCCCCATCCCCGGAAATGTTCAAGGCCAAGCTGGACTGGGCTTTGAGCAGCCTGGTCTAGTAAACGGTGCCCCTGTCCATGGCAGGAGTGTTGGAACTTGATCATCTTTAAGGGCCTTTCCAACTCAAACCATTCTATGATTCTATGATTTTTCAGTCATTTTATCATCTGGATATTTATAATAATCTATTGATACACTAAAAAGCTTGTCCTAGAGACCTCAAAATAAACACAGGTTATTGCTACTGATGAACTGTAGCAGAACATCACACTACGGTGAGTTATACAAAGCATGACCATCGCTTTTAGTTAAGTGAAGATGGCTAATTAAGAAGGCACCTTTGGCAAGCACTTGGCTCCAGCCCTGCTCAAGGCAGGGCTGGTACTAAGTTAGGAGAGCCAGGCAAATTTGCCTGTCTTCAAGAGCAGATGAATCCCAGGTCTGGGTGACTTGTTACAATGTATGATCACGGCTGTTCTGAAGATTGGTGCACCATTTGCTGCAACTTGTGTCCATTGCCCTACCTTTCTGGTTTTTTTTCAGAACTAGTAAGCTTACAAAATTATTCTAAAGAGTGCTGAATGCCTGTCATCTTCTTAAATTGATATCAGCACAGCATCTCACAGTCTTGCCTTTAAAACACAGCTTCCAATTTTGTGAGACATTACTTACTTTCCAGGGGTTCCTTCTCTATACTGGACTCTTCTGGTTCATCAAACCGACCCACTGGTAACTTTGGTTTCCTAAGTGGCTGCTTAGCAGGTTCAGATCTTCCTCCTGGCTTAGAGCTGGAGCTGCTCCGCAAGTGGCAAAGAAGTGATGACTCTATCAAGCAAATGGACACGTGTAGCATAAATGTGGGAGTTTAACACTGACTAACACTGCGACTGTCCAGAGCACCTCTGAAAAAAACCTACTTTAGGAATGAGGGAGGGGAGGACAGGAAAACAAACTCTAGAAGTTATTTAACATTCAACTCATGAACACCTCAGAAATCAGCACAGATAATTATTTTTGGCCCTAGAAACATATGTAGGCAAAATTGTGTTAGTTGTATAACTCAGTTCACATAAACAGCATATTTTAAACTGCTTGAACTTATCTTTGCTGTTACTTTCTTGTATTTTAGACTCTTAAACAGTAATTATGCTAGCATAGACCAGTACATACTGTTTTCCGGGAGAAAGCCTAACCTCCCCCAAGAAACCTGCTGATTTCCAGGTCTTGGCTCATTTCCAGCAGCTTTTTAGTCAGGAAAAGCTTCTGCTTTCCCAAAGGAAAGTTTAAAAAAATAAAACGTTGTTCCCTTAGTAACAGATTTCCCAGAATGTCAGCAGAGGGTAGCTGGGTTTCCCTTAGGATGGTAAAATAATTCAGCTGGTAGTCAAAAGCAGGAAAAACTTTGAGCATGTTTAAGTTCAATTATGTAACTGCATGCAAATGCTTTCATTAAAAGCATTAACTTTTTTCCTTTCGAGTCCTACTAACCTTTTGGTTTAAAAGCCAAATGTCCATAGTGAGCATAAACTATCCACTAAAAATATTTTGCCTACAGACACGTGCCTAAAGCAGCTCTGACATTTCTTAAGAAGCACGATTTTCAAACAGAAGCCCTCCCTGTACCAGCTGGACACAAAGTACCTGAAAGAACCATTATTCTACCTTCCTGAAGACTGAATCAGGAAGCCTTCTCAAGCACTGACAATTTGACTCACCTAAATATATACCAACTAACAATTCACCTGTGTTCCCAGCATATTCATTCATTTTAAAATACCACATTTTTAATATCAACCCTACAGCTACATAAACCGTATTATGTCTGCGAACTGCTGCCAATGCCCCAAAGGAGTAATTTTTATTTTTTTTCTTTAAGCATGACATAACAAACCATCAAGAGTAAAGGATCTAATCTATTGCAAACATTGGGTCTTTCTACTCCTGCCAAGCTTCTTGTCATTCTTCAGTAAGCTAAAAGAAAAGCTAGCTAGAAAATTAAATTATAGCTGGTATTCTAGTCCAATTCAAACAAAAATCAGATTAAGGTACTGCTATAATTATTTCGGTCACCACAGAAGAGGCAAAACCCATTTTCCTTGATAAATTTACTTGATATTCTTGACCAAAATACACTCTTCTTGACAGAGAGGTGACAAAAGTTCAACATTAAACATCTCTGAAAAAGATGAGATGAACTATCAACTTCAACAGTAAACCACATTCTACAAACTCATCTTTGATTCTCTCTTTTACATGCTGTCACAAAGCCCTCCCATTTATTAATTATATAACTGAACTT
This sequence comes from Pachycephala philippinensis, assembly GCA_013397055.1. Lineage (NCBI taxonomy): Eukaryota > Metazoa > Chordata > Aves > Passeriformes > Pachycephala > Pachycephala philippinensis. The sequence continues at coordinate 516,342 of VWZT01004477.1, read as the reverse complement.
AAAGTTGAAAATCCCAGGTCTTTAAAGTTGCTGCACTGCAATATCCCATCTTTTGAAGTGGCCCACAGACTGATTTATCGTAACAAAGCCATCCATGCAGTGGGACCTGGGCACACACTGGGATGCTCAGAGGATCAGAGCATCAGTGACATCATGCCATGAACCTGACAGCTAAATAGAGGACAAACATCTAACAACAATTTTTCAACAGATCTTCCATTAACATACAGCTTACTGGTTTGTTTTAGGAGTATTGTCTCAATAGCATCACAGAACCGCAGCTTTTGACACAGACGGACGCACCCGACGAACGGCCCAAGCTGAGGCCTGTGGGACAGGTTCTTTTATCCAGTCTGCCTTACTTCTCTATAAACAAACCACCTGAATTTCCTCAGGTGAAGGGCACGGACCAGAAACTTCCAGGATCACAGCACGTTTCCTCCAGCTATTCTCCAAACGTCAAACTACTGTTTAACATTTTACTGCCGTTAAGAAGTATGCAGCAACGACAGGGCAATAAAACCTCCGTAATAACAGACTTGCCCGATAGCCGTAGGTTTGCAAAACGGGAGAATATTATTACCGGGGTGGCGGGTGGAGGAAGGGAAGGGAGGAAGAGCAGGGACACCGTAGGCAAATGAAGGGTGTGGGGAAAGCTGTGAAAGCCCCCGGACCCC
>VWZT01004477.1:431759-515512 GCA_013397055.1 Pachycephala philippinensis | reverse complement strand
GGCGGGGCGTGCCACACTCCTCACGCGCCGCCATCTTGGGTGCTGTCCAGCCCCCCCAGCGCCGCCAGCCCCGGGCTGCGGCCGCCCCGTCCCCTCGCCCGTCAGTCCCTGCGGGAGGAAGGGCAGGGGAGCCGGGGAGCCGGGGAGCCCCGCCGCGGCACAGCCCGGGCCCTCCCGCCCTCCGCCCGCCTCTTACTCGCTGCCCCGGGCGCGCCGCGCAGCAGCCGCAGAGCCATGGCCAGGCCGGAGCCGTGAGGGGCGGGCAGCGCTGCCGCGCAGGCGCCCACGGCGGCGGCGGCTCCAGCCGGGAGCGGGCGGCGAACGCGGCCCCGGCCAGGGTTGTTTCAGGCGCCTCACAACCCCGCCGTGGCCCCGGGCTGCTCCCCGGCTCCGGTAAACAGAGGCCAACGGCGCCTGGGGAGCCACGGTCCCGATGAGGGCAGCTACGGGCTCATAGAGGTGCTCGAAAAATACGCTGTAATTCTTCTCTCCACCCCTCGCCAAAGTTGGAGCAAAGACGTCTTCTTTTCTTCGATGCAGTGAAGAGTTTAGCGCTGAAAGAACCCGTTTCCCCCACAATGTGTAGTGCAGTCCAGCTAAGGTTTTTGTTTTTTTTTTTTGGTTTAATAATAAAAAATTGTACATTGTTCAAATAATACACAAAGGCTTCTTAGGACATGAAGGAACATTGGCTAATACCATAGTGATGTACAGAGAGTGTTTGTGTTTTCAGACGGCATCGTTCCAGTTTCCGAGTTTAACCAGTGAAGTTGCTTTTAACACTCAGTATAAACCTAACCCTGGGATAAGTAACACCTGTGTTCACGTAGTGGCGCTCCAGTTAATTAGCCACAGTTAATGTTTTGAATATGGCAACTTTTGCTTTTTGTCACTCTTCAAACTTCTCCAGCTAACCTTGTTCTTACATAAAACAGAATTCATTCTGTCCACAGATACCAAACTGCAGAATATAACTTGGAGATGTGAATCTAAAATAGCATTTCGTGTTTACATCTGAAAGGTTTAAGAAAGTAAATCTTGGTAAATTAAAGAGCAGCAGCACTCCCTGGAGTTTATTGCACTACATCTGGCAATGCCTACACACTGAAAGTGATTAAATTTAACTGACTGCCTTACGAGTGACATTTTCTCAATCAGCCTTTTATAACACAGTTAATTAGACATTAGAGACTGAAAAGAATGGAAACCCTTTCCTTTATTCTAACACCAAGATGCTGGGCCTCTACATCAGAGAGAATAAAGATGAATGCAGAAAAAAATGCTCTGCCCAAAAGTAGCAAGAAAAAAACCTAAACAGATCTCATCAGAGTTCAAGAACTTATCATTTATGTGTTCAATGCAATAAAAACATGAAATCCTTCCCTTGAAAAAACTTACCAAGCTGTCTGCAGACACTAAGTAATAGTAAGCTCTGCTTCTACACCACTTAATAAAATCCATGAAAAAATCATACATGTATGCACACACATATGCACATGCATACATGTCAAATTTCAAATGGTGAGAATGAAATAGCAATGAAAGATTAAGGAGGTACTGTTTATCCACCTAAAAATTAACTGTCTTCAAAACATATTTCTAGTCTTTATTTATTGTATTGCTGTGAAAATGCAAAATTCCCTTGTAACTCCTGAATTATTCATTTCTAGATCTTTTGGCTAAGGAGGTAATAAATCTTAACATTGGTAAAAACAAATGTAGCATACACCACAGGAAGTTTCTACTTTGTGATTAAATTGTTTTCTTTTCTTGTTTTCCTTCCTCTGTTTACTGATCATTTATCTCTTGCACTGCAGCTTGCCTCGCGAGATGACACAAACAATATTGCATTTAGCTTTGCTGTTCTAACAAGTGGGGAATAAAAGACTTACAGCTAGCACAAAGCTTGCAGCAGGTCAGTTCAGATGAGCCAAATATACTGGTGTTGGGGGCTATCTGGAAAGCACCAGAACCAGCACTGCCCTGGGCAGCAAGTGTACTGATCTTGCCTAAATGCCACCTCTGCCTCTGAGACCATGTCAAGAACCTTGGTTATCTGAACACCACACCCGGTCAGGGCTGGGCAAATAAAACTGGCTTGGAAACAAGGTTGTTCTGTGGCTACAGGGTAAGTTTTCCATCAGCATCAAGTCTCTTGGCTCTGCTGCAAAGCCTGGTGATTTCCAGTATAACGTGAGCTCTTTTTCCAAAGTAGTAGCAATTCCTAGATCTACAGGAACAGAAAGTTTAGTTTGTATCAAGGATTCAAACACAACCCAAGGAATTAATTTATATACACAACATGGAAACAGAAGTTCAGATACTATGCCATTTTATGCAGTGATCTCCTAATAATATCACTGAGAGCTTTTTGAAATAACAGTACCAGCCTTCTGCCTTCAGGGAATAAGAGACTGACAGTTCTCAAAAGGCATGTTAAGACCTCAGTTCTTCCCTCACATTCTGTAAGCAGCTTAATTCTCTTTCAAGCAGCTGCAGGATACCTGCATGAAGGAGAGGTCTGTATTGCTAAAGGAAGATGAAGCCCTCATTCAAACAGAAGAATGGTGGGATGGTGAGTAGCAGCACTTCATAGCTGCTACTGCATCAGATGACACTGACTTACGAATACACAAGTCCGTATTTTAGTCTAGGAAAGAGAAGGCAGAAAACTGCAGGAGTAGGGGGAACATGCCATGCAACACATGCACAGTTGTCCAAAATATCCCAGCCTGCATGTGTTGTTCAGAGAGCAACTGCAAGTGACCATACAGTCTGTAAGTAAATATGAACTTCCTATGCTTCAAGGACATGCTGGGGTCATCATGCCTCTCACTACGGTCAAATGGCACATTCCTTTGGGACTTTGGGATGTCAAACAGCCCCCACAAAAGCTACGGTACTGAGAGGGCTACCAGACCACATACAGAGTAGGCAATAAAAATTAAGGAAGAGAGAATGAATTTAATATTCTCTTAATTTGTCCTGTTCCTTGATAAACTTACATGCAAATATCACATGATTTCCTGCACCATCCATTTTCCTCAAAGAACAAAGCTAATTCAAGCTGCCTTAACTGGATGGGATCTACTGTTACCCCCGCCCCCCAGGAAAAAGGAAAAAGTGGCTATTTCTGTCAGGATACTTCTGCTTTTCTAATCACAAAACCATGCTTTATACGTTCAGATTTCCAGAGACAGAAAGCAAGACAGACATTTTTCAATAGTGACAGAACCATCTAAATACTTGTTTACTAAGAACAGTTTAAAGTCTTCATTGTGAATCAAGGAATATTTTGTAACTTTAGCTCCCTTAAATAGATACTCAAAGTTTAGCCAGTAGCCAAATCCAATAATACCATTAAATAAAAGACAGTTGAGATACTAGAACATACTTTAAACATTTAGACCTTAATAGCAACATCACAATACAAAATTATGAATAAAAATAGGCCTTGTTACAGTGAGAATGTATTAAAGATATCTTTGTGTCATAAGGACTTGCCTAACACAACTCTAATAAAATACTCTTTGCAGTGTATACGTTGCTGAACTGCAGATACTCAGATGCTCATTGGAGCATCTTGTAAGTTATGGGGAATCCCCACTGTATATTACAAAGACTATTATACAACATTCCATATCAAATGTAAAATCACTTCAGTATAAACTATTATTGCTATATTAATTTCAAAAGTACAAAATTATTAATTATATACAAAAAAGCCTCCCCAGAATTTTGGTAATTAGCAGAACATTTCAGTTTCTTTAATTGCTTTCATTAGAGTAATTTGTTCATTTTATTAACACCAGATGCAATAACACAATGCTAAAAATAAACATGCATTATACAACAAATTTATATTTTTCAAAAAATTTTCATTACAATTAGTGTACAATTAGTGAATGCACATGTAAGTCTTTTCCCCCACCTTTAGTGGATTATTGTTTGAAACAGAGAAAAGGGAAGGAAGGAGAAACCAAACAACGCTATTCAGCACCAGTAGAAAGTCAACAGACCTTTAACATTCCTGTATATCAAAAACATTTTATCTGTGTCACTAAACAGGTAAAGTTTACAATATTGTCTCATTTGAAGATGTTTTGATTTATATTTACAATACTTTATAGTCAATAAAACATTTTAACAATATTTAAAAATTGCTTAAATTCATAAAAGTATTGCAGAAATTTATACCATTTACTTATTTTAAGTACATACAAGGAAGTCCATGTAAAATTGGCCATGTTCATCTGAAGAACTGACCGAGTAAGGAACCATCTTAATACAGTTTGCAAAACCCCAATTATTTGAAGGCAGCTATCACTGAACATTCAAAAATCCTTAGTTGCCATTTGCTTCTGAAAACAAAAGTTCCAGTAATAAAATTTGAATATGTAAACTAACATGTTTTTGAGATCAGTAGAAAATAGATTCCCACAGGCATAACGTATTTAACAATGACAGTAATGATTTTGTACAAAACTGTTAAGCTGTAGCAGATACAGTCATTTTCAAATATCCAGTATTTTAGCAGCTCATTGTGTTTCCAGTTAAAATTCCTACAGTGCTAAAATACGACAAGTGAACACGTAAGACATTGTCAGAATTTTAAAATCCAATTTATTTTTGGCATCTAAAGCCTCTTGTAAAATGTAGCCAAGTAACATCGACTTCTGTTGTCTGAGAGCCAATAATCAACCAAACAAAAGTACACACTGTGCTTTAATCTCCAAATAATTAGGTACCCAAAATTAAGAAAAAGTAATAGAAAAGTAAAAAGAACAAAATAAAAAAATATTGCACAGTCACATTACCTAGAAAGTAAAGTTGATGTTAAAAAGCCCTAAGTGTGGATGATATAAATTATCTTCCATATAAAAAGTATAAATATCTCTTAAAATACAGCTGCAGCTATACTTTAACACCACACATTATCTGAATTCATCTGTTAATGAGGTAATAACCAAGTCTCTTACAATGCTTTTCTCTACTGAAAATATTTTAGGGCAGCAACAAGAAAGAATTTTTCTAAAAATATTTCTGAATCAAGAACAGCAATGTGTGCAGCTCTCCCTATGAGAGAATCTGCTGTATTGGGTAATGCATTAATTACATTATAACGAACCAAATTACATTCCTTATTTTGAAGAACTGGCAGAAGCAGGTTCTGGATCATTTCAGCATAAACTGGTCCTGTAGAGAAAAGAAAAGTAGTACTGTGTGAATTGCCAGAAACAAACACAATTCTTTGACCTTGAACTCAAAATGAACACCTTCCAGAGTAAGAGAAGTAATGAAATGTGTTATGCTGTGGCTCTGTTAAGATAGAACATACAGAAAGTTTAATTTCCTCTAGAAATGTTGGAAAAATAATTTGAAGCTATGCATTTTAGTATTTGTACATTTATAGTGAGAATGTACTTATCAGTATTAATTTATTACACTACGTAAAAGTTGTTTGTTAATATATAATACTAGAATGCAATTGTGCTAGGATATCTCAACAGTAAATACAACAACTGGCCCTAACTGATTATGGAAAATTTACCTTTTCTTTCAGTGCTACTATTAAGCCGCAGCTAAATACAGCCCAGGGCCTGATGCTACAATTTGATATCCTCAAAAATCAAAATTATTTGTCCTCTCCTGTTCATGGAATAGTGCATGAAGGGCTGTGTCTATCTCATCTAACTTTCAGCAAAGTCAGTAAGCTGACTGTTCAGTAAGTAAACCTGTTCAGTCTCGTCTCCATCTGCATGTAATAGAACAGGACAGATACAAAAAGCAAGTCAGCCTCCACGTGGATTTTCTCTCTCTACTACTACAAAGTGAGCCCAGAGTTTCTAAACACATAATAGAGGTGCCTCAGTTAAGCAGCCAAAATTAAATGACAGGAAATGGAATTGATATGTATGAGGTTTTAACCTGAGTGGTTTGTTTATTTTGAAGGATATTTATTACCTGATTGTTTATCCTTTAAAGCTGTTTTACACATCTCAATGCGAGCAGAGTGATAAGGAACATAACGATCCTGCAGAGATCCTACTAACACAATGTTTTTGAAGTAATGAAGACCTACAAGAAAAAAGGTTATCACTTATAGCAAATCCTTTCATCTATGACTACAGAATAAATAAACATTTTACAGCTGATACTTGGCACTAATTTATTACAGGATCTTTCACAAAAAGGGAGAAAAATCAATTAAAATAGGTAGAGCTACAAAATAATGAGATGTTTGGTACCAGCCTTTCCTTTGTACATATTTAATACACATGGCCATGGCTCACTTGTAAAGTTTCCCATTAAACTGAGTATGGTTCAAACCTTCGTCTTGTTTCTTAGGAATACAGTGCTTGGTTTCTGGCTATACAGAAAAGAGCAAAGCTTCCACATCACTTAAAGAAACCTAAAGATGGATGGTGACTTGTCTTCACTGATGTTTCAGACAACAGCTGCATTAGAATTCATGCCTAGCACCAACACATACATGATACAGCCCACCTAATGCAGGTGCCTCTATTAGGCACAGCCTCACTGTAAGGTTTAACCAGCTTGAGCACCAGGTGCAGGATCCACCCCACACAACCCCTGAAGTATAATTAAACCTTTATAACTAAACCCAGACTTCCTACTTCTTGGACAAGCATGCTAATAATAGAACAATGCAAAGGTAGGAACTCCCAGTAATGTCAGAGTTACAGTCCTTAAAGACATTTAGTTGTTACATTTTCTCTAGAAAGCTGCAGCAGATTTCTGGTGCTGCCCATCTGCTTTAGGCCAAACACAATGGAGCACTTTAAGAAAATAGTTTGCCTTAGAACAGCCCCTTCTGAATATCATATTTTTGATATCAGTACCAGGAATCTTTCATTATGACAAAAGTGTTTGATCTAAATCTTCATCAGGAGCAAAGAAGGTATATAGGGTATTTCATAAGACAAGTGAGTTTTACTGTTTACCTATTCTTCATCCATTTTGGGGTTAAGCAACAGGATGATGTCCTTAACAGGTAGGTTCTTTGGCAAATTTGAAATCTAGAGCCACAAGCCACCATACAACAATGTAGCTGAAGCCTTGACCCTCAAAACACCACCTGCTGGATCCACAGCAAATCTTACTTTTTGCTACCTTAGGGGTTTTCCCAGATGGAAAGCCAAAGAAGACATCACATTAGCAACAGGTGTTTCTTCATCTTAGACCCCTATTTTCCTATACGATTACAAAAATCAACAGAAGTTGCAAAATCAGGGCTCTTTCTCAAGAGTGTTGTCAATCTCTTGCATGGGATTAAGTGACTTCTCGGAAGACTGATGTTTAGAATCCCTATAGAAACCAGCATACAAATTCCCTGTATCGAGAATCTGGAAAGAGGAATTGTGGGTTGGGGAATCCCAAATGGCTCTCACCTTGTGTCTGAGAGTGAAGCACAGCCAATGCTGTATGCTCACTGAGTGAAGAAAGAGATGGCAGGACAGAAGCAGGCCTTGTACAGATATCAACAGTTAAAGGCACCAACACCTACAGTGTATGTATGGTATATTAACTCACACCTCAAAGGAAAACTTTCTTCCTTCTCTATGAGGGAAGCATAAAACTTTATTTTCTCCTTATCTAAAATTATTAATTTTGCGCATCTCTTTCTTCCCCAGCCTTCCCTTCTCCCTTACACCGAACTCACTGAAGGACCTGGAAACAAGATGGTGTATGAGGCTGTGGCCCAAAACACAGCTCTTTCCATCTCTTTGGTAAGGAAAAAAAAAGAAAAACCCAGAAACGGAGCCTGAAGACTTTTATATTCCTTCTACCATTTATGGGAAACAAAGCCTGAAATGCACATGAAGATTCTTGAGACGATGCTATACAGGTCTTTCAAAAATCCTGTCATACAAAAGTCTGTCATCAGAAAATATGTCACATTTCTACAACAGACAACAGTACTCAAACGACAGTGTCTCTAGTCATGTTGAGATACATACACAAAAACCATGGAATATGAATTTTTTTAAAGCCAACTGATTAATTAATCTGATTATCTCTTAACAGGGGTCCCACAGTCTTATTCAGCATCCATTGTGTAACTTCTCACATAACTTCTGTTTATATTCAAACATTTATTTTCAAAAGACTGCAAAGCTAGATTGAGTTCACCTTCAAATACCAGTTCAGCCTTAAATATTCCCTTATCATCAACAAAATCACTTTGTGATAGTAGATTCTGAAGAGAGGGGTAAAAAAAAATCCAAGTTTTTCTAAAATCAATTTCTGATCAATATTCCTACCTTACCTATGCTTTTTCTTCTTGTTCCTTATTATTTTCTGCTTCTTCCAAGTCCTGTAGATTTTATATTTAAGCACCTCAAAAGCTATATGCCAGTCTTTTCCTGCCCATATCTTTGTACTTCGTTGCTCTTAAAATTCCAGCTGTGACAACCTAGAAATATTTTGATGTAGGAGTGTGCCCAGATTTTTTACAAAACACCACATGCATCTCTGGCTCCACAACTGCTTGACTGACACACATTCAGAAACACCTGTCAGATGAATCCTCAATAATTTTATAATGCTTATAAAAACTACCCCCCTGCTGGCATATTATCCACTGGCAAAATGCATTCTTGGCCAATAGTTGAAATAAGAATATTCAGCCAAGAGAAAACTGTATGAATGATACAGTATGAATAATCTAATCCAGGTTTTAGCTATTATGCTAAGTACAACTTCTCCTTCCTTTCCTTTATGAAAATGAGTTTTTGTTTTCCCTGACCATCTTAATGAGGAAATAAAAAAGCTAGTTAGCAAAACTTTAAAGTAGAATTTTACACTTACAGTATAAATAAGAAAGGCAGATCAGAAACAGGTAATCCTAAATGTGTAGGGAATGTACTTGCCTCGCCACACAGTGGCTCATAGATAGATATTAAAAAAATCCCCTATTTATCTATTGGTATAGTGGCTGCACTCAAGTTCTGCTCATTAATTAGGAAGGAAAGTCTCAAACTAATATCCTACCTCTGCAACAAAAATGGTTTACTGTTTACTTGAAGCATACAGGACTAAAGTAACTCTTAAATATTAAAACTGAAACAGGAGCTTTTTGAAAATAAATTCTTGTTTTTTGATATGGAGTGAGTTTCCTACTCACATTTGTACACAGCTGCCTTTAAGAGATAGGAAGCATTAACAAAGCTTACCTGCTTTTTTACTAAGTTTATATAAGAATGTCTTTCGTGGGTCTGAATGGTCTCGACATGTCAATTGCAATAAAGAACCAGACTTCTTCCATTTCTGCATAAACCACAGTCCTGCATTGTTAGGTACAACATGAGTATAGATCCACAATAAAATATAAAAACTAATTAAACATAAGTATAACATGTAAAGTTCGTAACAGCCTCTCAGATGTTAATTTTACTTTTCATGTAAGCATTGTCAAGCTCAGAAATAGTTTAAATTTTCATTTTCTTTCCTATCTATACAATGAAGCATGAAGGCCTTTATTTCCGCTAATGTACATGTCTGCCCACAAAAAATAACTTCCAGAAAGTGTAAACACAGTAATGTTAGCCAGAATATACACACTCTATTTCAATAATTTATATAATATTAGAACATTTTGATGTTCAAAAAACTACAGGCATTACTTCTCCAATTTCTAAATTGAACTCATTAAGTAACTTTAAAAAAGGAAGCAGAATTTTCTCACAGGAATACCATAGTATAATGTTTTCTATGGTGCTATATTCTCTTTATTAGTCAATGAGCCAGGTGGCTAACTGGCTTTGCAGAAAATCTTGCCTCCCTTGCCATGCACATCTACAGAAACACACTGCAGGTTGTAAGGCATTTTTGAGAGATAAAAGACACCAGTCGTTCAGAATTATTTTACTACATCCTATCTAATTGTTTGGCAAATTAAGTATATTCAAATTCAGTTTATAATAAATTGAGCTCAACAGATTAAAACTGGAGTTTATTTATGCTGTAACAGAAAACCTGAACCAAACATACTGGAAAATACACCAATCATCTCTTGCACATAGTTTTTTTGATACTTTATTTTCATAACCCTTCTCTCTTCTTGTGACAGTGAAATACGCAGTTTCTTATAATCACAGTAATGCAGAAATGTGCACCCCACATGAAATTGCTACGTGCATTTCAAAGACAAGATTTACCCTAAACTTATACTACTGAAAATAATACTTCACCTGTATTAACAAGAGCACTGCTGTTGTAGAGGGTACCAAGATGTGGTCCAGACAGAGACAGGAAGGTATGAAGTTTATTGAGGTAATACTTAAATCGATGTCTTGTGAGCACTGAACGGATGATTAAATTACCCAGTGAGTGTCCAATAAAGCTGTTTAAAAAGAAGAAGCAATATAACATGGAATTTTATGGCAGGATTTTTTTTTTCTTTTAACAGAGAAAAAGAAAACTGGTGTCATGAAATGCTAAAAGTGCATAGGAAAAAATGAAAAGTTTCCATTCCGAACCTGTATTTTATGTCATACAGAAGGCATAGCTTGTCCATATCTCTCGAGCTGCACAGATTCATTACAAACATGTTCTGAACTTCTCCAGAAATATTTTATACAGCAATTTTGAAAAGCTAGCAAAACCAAACTATCCTTCCACCAGCATCTACCGCCCAAACCCAAGATTATTTCTGGGCTCATTTCCTTTAGCACCAACTATTCGGAAAATATTTTATGAGCCATGCGTGACTGAAAAAATCATTACTTTGGCATGTGATGGCACTCAATATGATAAATGTACGAGCATTCCTGAAACAATCTAGTGGAGACAGATTCCAAAGGTAGTCCTAATAAGGGGGAACACCATTACTTAACTGAAACTAATTATTTAAAAACAGAAGCAACCTCTCAGATCTGCTTAGCAGTTGGACCAAAATAAGTGATTATAGGCCCAAGCAAGCAGTTGAAGATTATGTCTCTGTCAGGAGAATATTACTTTTAGGTGTTTACCTGGTTAAGCAATTTAAGGAAAAGAGTGGATGGAACTCTTTAGCTTTTCGTATCTAAGGATAAATATTACTTAATCTGAGGTGCTTAATATCATATACCCGAGCCTATATAACGCATTTCTTTAAAACGGACACTACAAAATTAAGCAATGTTAGTTATTATGCTTACAGATCCCTGCTGAGGTAAGGACCGCACCAGACTAGGCACTGACTTAAAGAGTATATGGTAGGGACCAGAATCACAAAGTTAGAAGGAAAAAGTGCCTTCCTGTGTTATGGATGCAATCTCAGGATATGGTGGAAACAGAAAACCATCCAGTAGAACTATCATTGCTGGATCACACATGTGCTACAATATTATACCTCTGAGATCATCCTTCCTGTTTGCTCTGTATCACTACATTCATCAACAAAAGTAGCTAAAACAAAGCTTCCTGTAACATCTGTGTAAAATACAGTGCTAAAAGATTACTTGACTGTTTAAATGCTTCCCAAGCAAGAATCGCTGCCTTGGAAAACACCAATTAAAAGGTAAATAAAAAAATGCAAACATTTGGTTACAGAATGGCAGAACCACCCTGAACTCCTAAACAATTATGCATTCCTATGACAGAAAAAGGCTTTTTGTTCATTATTAATACATGTATGTATATTCTTCTCAGTTGCTTTTACTACTAGATTTTCAAAATTACTTGTATGAGAAATTCTTTGCCTCAGCTTGCTATATTTGCATAACTAATTTTGAAATGAAAGATTATGTATCCTCTGTGGTGTCAGCACAACAGCAGTGCATTTGCAAAATGAAACACTGAGCTGCTCTCTTGAATACTAAAATTTAAAACTATTCTCTTGGAGTACGTAATAAAAGCCACACAACAAAACCAAAGATTTCTTTAAGAACAAGTAAATGCCCACAGAAACTGAACTGATCCTGAAGATGATCTGCACAATGTGACTGCTCTTGGGTAAAACAGATTGTTTTCTACAGAAGACCTGAACATTAGCAGAGATACTCTCTTGACAGTTCTCTTACAGTTCAGACAGTATTTACTGAAAGTCATAAGGGGATGAGAAACTCTCATATTGTACCATAACAAAGGGCATTTTCTGTGAAAAAAGCAGCAATCCATCTATCAATTCTATCATCCCTTAGAATACGGGCATACCTGAACCAAAATTTCAGAAACATGAAAGATCCATTTTAAGGAAAACTGGGTGCTCACAATTAGCTATGCAGATGTACCTCAAAGATCAAACACTTGTACTTAACTTGAAAAGACTTAGAAATAAAACAGAGGTTACTGTAATACATTGTTGTCCAATTCAGATGTGTAGGTGAACACATGATAAGCCTTAAAATTGTTTTCTAGTAGAGAAAGGTTTAACGCTTTTCTCAAAACAAAAAGGGGAGGAAAAGGAAAACCCTTCAAATAGGGTCTTGAAAGTATAAGACAGGAATAAACCACCCTACTCATGGGATGCTCTGCAAAAGCAATGAACACTAGGTGGCAATATTACAATCTTCTGAATATATCATTAACACACTGAAGTTAACAGAATTATAGTTTTTATACATACTTTATGATACAAGTCTACCAATTCAGATCATACTAGAAAATCAGACACACCAAAACCTCATTATTCTGTGCCAATAAACAAAAATCCTGTCCAACTATAAAAATTCATGGTAGGAAGAAAAATCAATCAAGATTCATAATCAATGAGGTGCTGAAACAACAAACAGGTGTTTTAATATATGCATAGCATTAAAAAATTTCCTTTCTTTTTATGAGCCAATGTTACTTAGGGAAGAGGATGACAAGCTGATTAATCCACCTGAGGTCAAAGTCCAATACAAGTCATCAGAAATTATGTAAGACCTGACATGTACAGAACAGTTTCTGAAACTACACTGTGAGAGCAGGTGGTTTATTCCCTAGCTGCGTGGTTACCTGGGAGGGCTTCCATCCTCGCAGATACTCAACACTTGAATGGGTATGACTGAGCAATCTGACATGCTTCAAAGCTGCGTTAACTTTGATGGTGGCATTGGTATGAGTGGGTAACTGGTCCAAATAACCTCCAGATGTCCCCTCAGCCTAAAGCCTCCTGTGATTCTTTACCAAACAGCTCTTTCGTAAGGCAAATTGCATTTGTTTTGAATCAAGCTTCTAGCTCACTCCTGCTGCATGCTTGTAGTGAGCACAAAGATTTTGTTCAGAGATGAACGAATGTGTTGGATAGTGAATTGCTGCAATAACTGGTATTAGCTCTGGAAGTACCAAAAGTGTTTATTGAAGCTGACACTATTCTAATGGTACAGAGAGTGTCTTTTCTCCACACAGGAATGCAGCACAGGAAATCGGATTTCCCCATTACTTGGGAGCATGAAACTCTGCATTTATCCGAATAAAGAGCAGAATCTCAGAACATCTCTGGACTTGTCTTGACCTGAGCTGATTTTAATTTGTTTAAGCTGTGACAAAAATCTTCTGCCAGTGAAGTAAAAAGTCAGGTCTAAAGCTGTTTTAGTTTCACTACAGTTTCTATTAATAACAAGTAGTTATGCTGTGTAGCTTGAACTGTGTACCACCAGAATGAAGTGTGGTGTGGAAGAGTGTAGGTACAGGTATCATATGGCAGAGGTCCCCAAGGGTCCATTAATGGTCACTGCAGGAGCACAATTGTGTAACTCAGGAGAAAAAGCTGGCATTAGAGATAACAGAGAATGGGAGGGAAGAAAGAGTAAATGGGAAACAAAAGAAAGAGCATATGGGCCAACTGGAAATATAGAAATATGAAATTAATCTATCCAGACCCAAGGCCAAGGAAGCAGGAACTCCCACCACGAACATCACTGTCCTTATACTGAAGTCCTGGGATGATGATGTCCAACTGCTTAAACAAGACAAAATTCACCAATCTTAGGATGTCGGCTTTTTTTGCCATACAAAACCATGGATCTGGAGACTGATGTCTATTTTGACTGGGTTATGGAGCAGCACTTGTAGAGAGAACACTTCCTTTGGGAAATGGGGAGATTTTATGAGGAGAAACCAGCATCATTCAGGAGACCACAGATAACTACAAGGTCTGCTTTCTAGAGTGGCATAACCAAAATAAGGCAGGAAAGCATCGGCTACTTGAGCAGAGGATTTCTCAGCAGTACTTTCTGGGTTGTCCCTTCAAGGCCTTGCACAGAAGCCCATGTCATTCTGACAGCTCTCTCATGTAGCTACCAGGGAACAGCTACAGGATTTGCTGGCAGATTAACCATCCTCATAAGAAAAGCTTAAGAGCTTTCCTTTCCTTGAGAAAGGAAAACTTCTGCTTCAGTAGGACCCAAGACAAGTATACACCTTAAAAAGGAAACTAAAATAAAAATTCATAGGCTTTTTTTTTTCTTTCAAGTGATGAGTAACAAATAAAAGTAAAAAAAATATTTACAAATTGGAAGTCTTAAGAGAGAAGCAAACCAAAAGCAAACAAGAGCTTAGTTCTCAAGTATGAATAATGATAAGGTCAGTGGGTGGGTTTGCTCATTACAGCCTTCAGACAACAGCCTGGGAGAGAAGATCCTGGTGTGTGCTGGTAGATTACAGAACTCTTCTCTCCCATACCAAGGGTGCTACTATGTAGTCTGTGAAACAAAAATATGATCACACAATGCTTCTTTAATTTTTAAATCAACCATTTAGACAAAATTAAGCATGTCAAATCTTGCCTATCTCAAAATAGAAACATTTGTTTAAATAGTGAGATTATGTTTAAACATTTTAGATGTTTCCTCCAGCTGAGTAAGGCCTACCAAACACATGTAAATGCAGAAACTTATCAGAAACACATGTAACTAGCAAGTCAAAAAACCTTCTGGATGTATAATTTTAGGATGCCTAAACAAATCAATGAAGTCAGGCTTGAATTAGTTCCTGTCATCTATTGATGAGCTAACTCCATCAACACTGTTGAGTTATTAAGGCAGTCGGCCCAAATGGTGCACCCTACTTTGAGACAGTAAATGCAACGGGCATTCCCTGGAAGCAAATGTAAAAGAAAACAGGAATGCATAGACTGTGGTAAGCCCTCTAGTAATATATAAAACATGCTCTTTAGCAGATGAAACATTCAGAAAACATAAAAAATAATGAAATATGTTTTCACGCAGCTGCCCTTCAATGCCACAGGTAAGATGAAAGTGCTCTGTAGGAATGACGAGACAAGCAGTCTGCCATGTCATACTTGGTGAAGGGACTATAAAATCAGAAGGAAACTAACTTCACCCTGGCATAGTGCTATTACAGTTTCCTTTTACTTTCTCAAAATACTGTTTCTCTGCAGAACCCTATTATGCAGGATTTGTGGAAGCACAGGACAGCAACTCCTTAAATGTAATGCTTAACCTCTGCCCTAAACCCACCGACAGATGAGTTCACAACATTGTTCGGTCTTCTTTCATCTGGTAATTCCCTCTCTCTCCGTTATCCTCCTTTCTCCTACTCCTCCCCCGTCCCAAACTGCTTTTTCCCATCTCTCTTTTGTCCTGCTCCTGAGCATCACAGTTTAGAACAACCCAGGGCTCTAGTTTTAGGTTTATTTCTGTAAATAGTATAGAACAGATATTACCTGATTTTTGAAAGGGGTGGATTATAAATTTGTATATACTGTATAATTTCATCTAAAAGACGATCTGTCATGGATTCAAAATCAGCAAAGGTATCATTCTGTAAAATAAAAGAAAAAAATAATAACTGTATTTTCTGATGCAGTAATATACATTCTGCATTCAGCCTGAATTCTTATTCCCCAGTGTTTTGATCAACAGGACACAAATAAAAGCATTGATATTAACTCTGAATACAAACACTACAGCTAGTTATTATAAATTTTTCATGTCATTTTCTTGTAACATGGAATGAAGTGATACACATTTTACTGTACGACTACTTTCTTCTAATACACCAGAACAAATCTCAACGTCACACACCCAGCCCTACTTCTAAGCTGTTCTCTACACTGATCTGTAGTGAAACAGAAGACAAAACTGCATATTCAGAATTAAATCACACTGCCCATGAAATAGAGATGAGACAATTACTGCAAAAGCAGTCTACATTAATACTGTTTATTCAAATTAAACAAACGAACAAAATCCTTAAGGCCTTATCCCCAGTTCATAGCTGATTCTCACCAATGATCAGCAGTAAGAAATTAAAAGAGATAAGCAAAGCCTGCCTAAAACTTTTCAACACAAGTTCCAAAGGATCTGTGCTAAAATCTGTAGTGTTCAACATATTGGTAAATGATCTGGGTAAGGAAAGAAGGAGATGAAGTATCAGTTTGTAGGCAAAAGTAAATATCCTGGATAGTCAAATCTAGAACCAACCAGAATTTCAGAAGAATCTTATACTACTGCATGCCGGGGTGATAAAATGGCAAGAAATGCAAACCAATGTTACAAAGGGAAAACCAGCCCTAACTGTATATGCAAACAATAATCTATACATCTGTGTTGCATATAATCAGCTATGTTAGGAAAGCAAGGAAAGAAAATAGCAAAACAGCATTTTGTCAGTCCATAGTGCACAAGCATCTTAAATGCCCTGTCTAGTTCTGATCATTCAATTTTAAATGACAAGAAGTTTCAAGTGGGCAGGGAAGGGTATCATGGATGAACAGAAACTGTTTCACATCTAATTGTAAGAAATAATAAATGGACTAAGCCTCTTCAGTTGCCTCCTGAGGGAGAAATTATACTTGTTTATAAAATACGTGATTAACTGAAGCAGTGAATGAGGAATGATTATTGAGTATTTTTTTCCAAAACAAGCTGTAAGGTAAATTATTTCAATTTCCCTGTTTGCAACTGAATTACTAATGTATAGGAACTGCAGAATTAATCTCAACTGTGTGCTGTGGATACAGAAGTAAAAACATTCAAAAAGAATCAGCCAACATTAAGGAGAAAAGTCTGTCAGTAGCTATTAGGCTCAGTGGTCTCAGTGGAATCCACAAATCAGAAAGTCTCACAGCTGCTGACTGACACAAACTATAGGGCTAGAGAAGAGAATGCCTGGCTTGGTGCCTGCCCGGCCTGTTTCACAAAGCATCCCAGCAGCTACTGCCAGAAAAATGCTAGTGCACTAAATGAAGCTTTTGTTTGAGCCGTTGATGAGACTTTGTTCTAGTTCATCTCTGAAGTATGTCTAATACAATATGTAACACACACACACACCAAGTAAAAATTGGTCTTTTGTGCTTTGTCAAGTTTACTTCATCAGAAAATAATAAAATTCACAAAAGCTTAACACAAGAGGTAATTTGATATTGGTTCAGTGTTATGATGTAGACCTTGCAGTATGCTGACAAAAGAACGAAAGGTATTTTGTATTTCTCAGATCCTCTGAAATAACACATCTCCCTTATTGCTACACCAGTTTTCACTATTACCATTTTTACCACTAATATTGAGCATATTTTATCCACAATCCAAACTGCTTATGCCGACAACTTAGGAGACACAGTAGACACAACAAAACGGTAGCAACAAATGTTACCCCTTAAAATATTTACCTTCAATACCATACAAGATTTTGTAATTACTTTGACATAAGCCACAGATCAAATCATGGCTGTATGAGAATACAAGAAAAATATACAAAATGTGGTAAATACAATAGTGCCCTTAAATAAACATGTCTGAAGGTTTACACTGTTCATAGCTTTACAAAAATTCTTTTTCAGTTGGCAAATACCTGATTCCTTTCAGACATAAGAAATTCAACTCTTCCTCCAGGCAGCCCTAGCTCAATGTAAGTCTTCACTAATCTTAGATCTGCGCTGTTACCTTCAAAAGAAAAACAATCAAGAGTCAGACTCTGCAAAGTTAACTTGCAATAAAAACACTCAGAATACTGAAATGAATCTCTGACAGAACTTTATATTTAAACACAGCTAATGATATTCTCAGCCCTAATTAAAATTCAGTGAGACTTTGAAAGATAAACTACAATGTCAAATTAAGTGACAAAATGGTTTATGAAAATGACATTCGATGCAAACACTTTTAAAAAAGCAAGGATGTAGGAAGTCATGTTTGATTTTGTCTTAGCATCCAACTGATACATAGCACTGTGAACATTACATTCTCGGAAACCTAATTAATTTTGATAAAGCCAATTAAAGAACTCAAAGCTAGCGTAAAGAATTCAAAAGGAGTATTTTTATAAAATGAAAAGGCAGAGTGAACTGTCAGCAGATAATGATACTTTTAGACTGGTACCCAAAACAACAAATGCTAGTTTAACTATCATCCTGAAGACTTTTCCACGTCAATAGTCATGGATGGTTTTGAAGAAAGAGTAGCTTTTCTGCCTTAATAAGAGAACAGGATTTCTATTTACATCTGTCATTTATAGGAAATAGCTTGTATAAGCTTGCCATTTCATAAGAAAATTCTAACTATGTGGACTTGCATAAAGCTTCAAACACATGTTTTTTTTAACAACAGGCTTCTTGGTCAAGTTAACTTTTGTGCCACTTCTACACACAATAGCATCTGCACTAGTAAGAGAAAATACGTCTGAGTCCTATTTTTAAAAGTACTTAACATAGGCTGCATTCTGCCCAAAGGAGGAAAGAAAAACTATGCTGTTACTTTATTTTTTTAACTTAGGAATTTGGAAAATGAAGACGGTGCCTGTGCAGTGTTGGTGCAGTCCAGTACTCTATTCTACTGCCCTCTTGTGTTTCATTACATTGTTAATTTAAGAAGTGTCTCAAAACCCCACAAAAGCATATAACCTTCATCCTTGGAAATATTCAAAAACCCAACTGGACAGCATCCTGGGCAACCTGCTGTAGGTGACCCTGCTCTGAGCAGGGAAGTTGAACAAGACAATCTTCAGTGATCCCTTTCATCCTCAAACACTCTCTGATTCAGTGATTTAACCTTTTAAAAACTTATAAATAAACAACCGACTGTGTTTTACATGTACTATTTCTTTTTCCTAACAAAATACACATATTTCATTTTCCTTGACAACACGGCAATTCTAAAGAAAACAGTTTTGTCAGTAACTCCATTCTATTACCACAACACGGACAAATTCCTCTATGACATAAAAAACTGAAAGATGCACTTGATGTGAACTATGGCATCAAACAGATTTATGTGCAGGGAAGTTTTATTAAAGACAGAGAATTCTTAATTTAAAAGATTTTATGGAACATGTCATCAAATGTAGCAGTACAATGTCAGATTCCCATTTCCCTGCAGTCAACCTATTTCAGGTGTTCAGTTCAGAGTTCGAATGACCAAAGCTAAATCTCACTGGTAATCTGAACTGCTATCTTGTACAGTATCACATTTCCCAGCATACCATCTAGGCCATGGACACAGACTATAAGATGTACTCCTTTGTCTGAACACTCATCGTCTTCCGTACTGAAATAAGGCATTGAAGAAGCCAGTTTGAAAACATCACTATACATAAATCCAGGAAGTTTAAGTTGCCTCAATTCTTCTTTAGCCTGTAGGAAACTGGAACAAAAAAATACTTATTATACATTTACTATTGCTAGATAAATGTGGAGTCTTCCAGGATACAATTTTCTAGTGTCATTTTGCTTTGTAGCATAATTAATATGAAGGACAATATATTTATCAAATTACTACTTTCACAATGTAAGTCAATTCCTCAAAACATTTTTATTGCAGATTCCTACAGCCCCTTTTCCTCTGTAACAAAACCCATATCTCAAGCTCTACTCTCTTCTCTCCTTTGACCATCTTTGCAAACTCTCAAGTATTTCTGAAACCACTGAAGATTCTGGGTTCATTGTGGTCTTGAGCAAGCAACAACTTTGTTTCCATGCAATAACAAAGTTATAGAAATTATAACCAATTGGAAGTCAAGGTTAAGATTTTCACTGACTTTTGATAATTCTTGCCAAACCCATTTCTTAGGTCAGCAGAGAGCTGCAGTCAGTGCTGAAATATCTCACCCTAAGGTTCATGTGGTAGGCTGAATAACTGATACTTGCTTCTGAAACAGCCAGATCCAGACTTCTGATCTTTCACATATTCTATGAAGGCATACACTATAAGGTTTTTGAAAGCTGAGATCCTCACATGTTAGGAGCTCCTTGTGTTCCTCCCTTTCTTCCACTTCCCTTAGTTTTTGTGTATGACCTTCCTAATTGTGTATCAGTTTCCCTGCAGCACATAAAGCTTTATGCTTTCTTATGCTTCCTTAATCCTGTTCTGCATGATCCCTCACAGCGTCATGCTGTACCCCATCCTCTTCTGCCTGCTCACTGTTTCCCTCCCATTCTACCTTTTGTTCTCTGCTTTCCCACCTTTATCTTTAGCTCATTCTCCACTAACTGGCAGGAGCAGGCCTCAATGAAGTCAGCCTGAACAGAAACCACTGGTGGCAGCTTCTCTTATCACTCTGCAACAGAAGCTACTCGAGTTTGTACTCAAGGCATGTTTCCTGAACATACCAAGGGTGGTACTTTATGGAGCAGATCATACTGTCTGGATTCACAGTTATCTCGTGTTCCAGGAGACTCTGCTTTTCCCACAGCCAAGTCCTTGATTTTATTCCGAGTTCACTTTTATTGTTACAGAACAGTCTGAGTAGTCTCTGCTCTTCATCCCTCCCATTCCACACCAGTACCCACAGTACAGTCTTTCAGAAGCTACTTTTTTGGCCACTTCTAACCTGTTTTCCTCCATGTGACTGCTCAATCCTTCTTCTTGTTCTCAGCTGCTTTTCACAAACTATCTGGTCTTTTATCTCTTCCGCCTGCTCAGCATTTGTTTCTACCTCTCTTTTAAAATTTCTTCTCTCTAATAGGAACATTTTACTTCCAATACAACACATGAGCTGCTGCTTCACATGTTCATTTAGCAGCAGGGGGTTATCAGGGAAACTCCGATGTTTACAGTAAGAAGAGGTACAATCTGAGATCCCTGACGTTCCTCTAAATTTGGCTTTCCTGGTATCCAAACTGCAGTGTAATTTAGAACACCGTGGTCTCCGAGGTGTTACATTTTTGATACTTGAAGTTAAGATTTAAAAATAAGGCCATTACCGTAGCTTGCATTACACATTTGCTTCACTAAACAAATCAGATGGACAACCAGTTACACAAGGTTTTTGAATTTATGTTTTTAAAGTCAAAGCATATTTTCCCAAGCTTGCTATTTCCATTTCATAAAACACCATTTTTATGCTCAGTAGCCTTTACAACATCATTCTTCAGCTGAATGATGATTTTTTAAACATAACAAAGAAAACTCCTGTTTTGCTTGTTTCTCAAACCACATGAAATTACAAGATAAGTGATAGAAGAAGTTCAGTGCTAAGACACGTTTTATCTGAACATCTAGAACATGCTGTTACTTGGGCATGCAGAATCCACAAGCCACAGTTCTGGGGCATTCTACAGCCCAACCATGCTTCTTTTTCCCTTCTCTACTATATTGTAATTTCTAAAAGTAAAAAGCTTGTTTTAAAACAATCACTTACGCTAACATTTGAGGTTTTGGGGAGCTTTCATACCAGGAAACAGCTGAAGCTGAGCTGTAGGATGTGCTGCCTGGTTGTTGTGTAATTGCATCAGATTTACTCTTTGAAGAAGAGGTAACACTGCAGGGAGAGTCTCTCAGAGAAGAAGGGAAAGACAGACAACCAGGAGTACAGACAGGGGGCACAGTCATTATGTCTTGAAGGTGTCCACTGTCAATCATTTCAGATCTCAGGGCTCTCTCTTCTGCTAAGCCATGATCCTGGTCACCACTGCAAGCTCCATCTAATATACTATAATCTGTTTCTTCATAATACCCATTTTCAATCATTTCTTGGTCCTCCTCTTCTTCCTCATCTTGTTGGGAAGAACAAATAATTTGTTTTTCATATGCTTCCTTTTGAGGGCTAACAGGATTGCTTTTGTCCATAGGCAAAATATCTGAAATATCTGTGCTGCTTCGAGAGCCAAAATAGTTTTCAACAAACCCTTGCTTTACCATGTCAGCACTACCAGTTGGAGAAGGATTATCTGTACCAGTTTCACTTTTAGCTACTGACAGTTCTTCAGTTGTGCCCTTTAGTTCCAAAGGCTCATTATGTTTTCCTTTGTTTGTTTTTTTAACCTCGTACATTGCATTTACAGATGAAGAACCTGAAACAGCAGATGGCTCACCCATACAAGCTGTTTCCAAACACAACTTAACTGTTTCTTCTGTATCTCTAGGATGCCTTTCAAGGTCCTGAGAGTCCTTGCAGGTTGTGCCAGGGCCTGTTTGTGGGCCGTAACTTTTCACATCAGTAGGCGTATCCTCATCTAAAGCAACCAAGTGTAACGGATCTTTTTTTCCTGAGAGCGAGGAATGTATAGACAGAGTTTTGTTATCCAAGTGCCCTGAAAATACAACACGCTGTTGCTGCAAATTGGTGTTTGATGTTTTACTGTCATCACATTTTGGCAAGTCAATTGCTCCTAGATCCAATACTGTTTTGCTGTCACTTAGCTGGCATTCAGGTACAACAGATATCTTTGAATTCTCATCGGGTGACAGCTCATCATCATCTGAAGGCAGTGAATTTATGGATGTCAGCGATGACTGTATTTCACTTACAGCACTTGTACTCTCAGTGCAATGGCTTTCTATTGTGTTTTTTATTGCACAGTCTGGTTTTAGTAAAGGCTGAGGAAACACTCTCTCACCATTGTATGCGCTTTGTCCATGAACATTTTCAAAAACATGATCAGGGTTGGGGTGAGTTGCAAAAGAACTCGGCTCACTTTCTACACCTGAATCTGAAAACCTAGAAGAGGCATATGTCACACTAACGTCTGGTAATTTAGTCATGTCTCCACTTGCAGAGAGTTGACTTTCTTTTGTTGAAAGAGTAGGCGGATTACTTTTCATTTTTGTCAAGATGTCACTGGTATGCTGACAGTTTCTCTCATGGACCTCTTCCTTTTCAAGCATGGGTTCCTGTTCTCCCAAATTCAATTTATTTCCAGATTCTGAAGGCTGAATACTGGGTGTCGGCAAATTCTCTTCATGCACTCCATCTTGCGGAAACTCAACCCATGATCCAGTGTGAGCTGCTCCTTTCTCCTCTCCATAAAGATTCTTATTACTTGGTTTTACCTCAATTGTCCTGACTCCTGAAGAAGCTGGTTGGCCTCCATGACAACCTTCAAGTGTACCTCTGTGTTGTAAAGCACTATCTGCTTGAATAGTTCCAGAACCTGTCTGGGAGATAGTCAGTCTATCAAAAATAGCCTCATTTTCACAGTGCACAGGACTACTTGGACCCGGCTGGTCACCTTCAGTCCTGCCACCCGTTTCGTCAAATGGCAAACATGGAAGGTCTCTTGGAGCTATTTGCCTGGTGCAGGTCTTTGTATCCCAAGGAAATCCAACTGCTCTAGGGTCCAGCCCTTCGTTAACATTGTATGAAGGCTCGCCTTCTAATCTTCTACAGGCATTTTCCAGTGCTTCACTTATCAAACATTTGTATCCTACTAACACCACAGAGTCCTTTGGGTTCTGTTTTATGACTTTTTTTGTATTTTCAGCTTTTATTGTTTTTATGAGCTTAACAACCTTAGCTTTGGATTTATTTGTATCTTCATTTTTCCCTTTCAAACTTTTCGTTAGCATCTTTTCAGATTCTGAATGACAAAAGATGGAGGCACCTGCAGGTCTTATTTTCAGTTCTGGGCTAGTAAAACCAGCAACAAAACCTTCTTCCGCTTCAAATTTATCTTGTTTATTGGACTCCGCCCTTGGAAGACTCTGAGCTACCAACCAGGGTACATCCAAATCTTTCACAGAAAAAAGAGGGGGCGGGGGGAAAAAGAGAAAGGATGTTTACAATTAGATTATGCAGACAAGTGATGCTATAACACACTAGTAATTGTAGAATTTTACACATCCTTAAAACTCAAGCTAAAACCCCATATCCTATCAAATAAATGTAGTCCTTTAAAGCCAGCAAGAAATTTATAGAAAAATACTCAAGTTTTACATAATTTTTGTTCATTTCTTCAAAAAGGAAACTGTACTGTGAGGTGTGCTTACCTTCAGTAATTGTATCTAAATACCGATCTTCAAAGATAATAGGCAAGGAGTTAATATCTCCATCTAGTTCACTGCATTCAATAGGGAGGGGTGGAAGAGAACTGCAGAAGGAAGTGTTTTTGATAGCTGCACACATCTGTAGATGACTTTGAGCACTGAAAAAAGGAAGCAGTCCTCCATGAAAAGAACTATTTATTTTTACATTAACAGAAATTACCAATGGTTTGATTCATTTTAGTAGAAGCTTTTCTACTAATTAACTATTAATAGCTTGATTATTTAATAACTTCTTACATAACTTTCAGTACTTTAAATCTATACTGAGAACAAAAGTTTCTCTTTGAATTTCTTACGTATATTTGCAATGCCACTTCTACACAACATAAACTACAGAGTAACAGTACTACATGCTATATACTGTGGAATTCCAAAGGCTACTCACTGTAGTTCTTGAAAGGCAAGAGCAGCTTGCCTAGGATGCTCAAAGCAAAAGAACGCTTCAGCAAATCTGCGCACCTGGAAGATCCAAATAAAGGCAGAACTTATTTTACATTATAAATAAATTCTAAAAATCCACCAGCATTCCTGTGCATCAATGTATCATTTATATGTATAATACAGGTTTGGGTTTTTTTTTATTTTTAATGTTCATTCTGGATGGGTGCCACAGACAAGACTAGTGACTGAAACAATTTTAATTTGTGCTCTGGATAACTGGGAATTATATTAGATTCAACTGCCTGCTGAAAATTTGATTTCCAATAAATCAATCATCCAAATCAGGCTCACCTGAAACAATAACACACAAAAATATTACTGGAAATTTCGATGAGAAGAAAGGAAATGACTGCTCAATTGACACTTCTGAATGAGCCTGAGTATTACCTTCAGAAGCAGAAACCCATTGGATATTCTGCACTCTTAAAATATAGAGGAGTGTTTCAAACTTTCCATAAGTACTCTCTAGCCCACAGTAAACTACTATGCAAAAGAATCTTTTGTTTGCAAAGATTTTGGCTGGAAATGATGAAGACAGTAACAGAATGTACATTAATTATAAGTACTGTATTCAAGACTTAATTGTACACCTGAGGTCAATAAACAATACAATACTGAAATGCTATTTAATAACATAGGGGAGCATATTTTTTTACCATCAAATGTGTTAAACCATCAATATTTTACCATCAAATACATACTAAAATAGAGAATGCGAATTATACAGCAATTTACTACAAATGAAAACATAATGTATGTACTGAAAATGCAGTATCTAGAAACCCCAAAGGTTTTGTACGATCAGATTTCTTAAATTTCAACATTATATATAAATATTAATTCAATCAATATGCATTTTATTTTTGAAACTGCCAAATTACCTGCATCAAAAAAAAGGCAACTCAAAGAGAATGTGCTGTGCAATGGTTGTTGGCAACAGCTTGTTCGTTAACAATAATTTGTTTGTATCAATTAAAACAAAATTTCTATCCCACTTAGAGGATTACATATGCTAGTTTACTGAATCAATAATTTGTTTACCAAGCACTTCCTGGCCTCCTACGCTTTTATTTCTTCAATATACTCTGGGTCTTCCTCTTAAATTATGGAACTTTCCGAACAGTCTGTGGGAGTTTTCAGTGCAAAACTGGCAACAAGTGTGAAGACCTAGTTCAGTTCCCTCAGCTCTTTCACTCAGAGCTGCAGCCAGCATCTGCTCCCACCCCGAGCACAAACATGGCTCTATGAAAATCTTGTGCATGAAGTGGCAAACATCAGACTTTCAGGACCACATTAATTTTGTTCAGAGATAAGCACTTGCAAGGGAGTTCATTTTCCCTCCTGATACACTGCCCAGCATACCTTTAGAGAGTACCACTTGGATTAACTATAAATTCTGTAGCTTCAACACTTTTTTGTTTTCTTAATACAAGAAGAACTGGGGAAAAAATTGTTCCAAGGTGCTTAAGAAAAAACCCAATCCCAAATCACAAACATTTTACCCCCAATCTCTAACCTGCACTAGAAACTGAAAATCCTGTCCCAACCTCCCAGAATTTATTTTACTACATTACATGAAAATAATCTTAGTCATAACATCATCTCTGAATAGTCATGGAAAATGCTTTGAAGTAAAAAGAAAACACTAAATTCAACACTTTCTTGTAAATGCAACTTCCACTTTTGCCAGAACTCAATTTGCTTTCTTTCAGAATTTGTTGTTAGGAGTTTATGCACACATGTGGGATTAATACTGATGTTCCCAAGTAATTTGCTGCATTTTCCCAGCTGGCTTTTCTAAATAGACATCTACCTTTACAAATACATGATTTAGTGAGAGCTAATCCCCAACCTTTCCCTCAGAAAGCAGGGACTGTTATACAATAGATGTAACAGATAATTTTACTGCTTAAAAAATAGATTTTAGAACAATTGATCATGAAGAGTGGACATTATCATTTCAAATTAAGCAATTTAAAAATTAATTAAAGATCCTAATCAATCAGGTAATAGTTACAGGAACATTGCCAAATTAGTAGATGTCTGTAGTATATGTCAAGAAAAGGGCAGACAACTATTTCCCAGGAAGCTAGCAAGGTAGTTTTGAGTTCAGATATGAACACTTCACCATATAAAGTAACTGGAGTTATGTGGAGACTAGATCTTTAGAATACTGCACTCTCTCAAACAGAAGAGGAGGCCATTTTTTCATTTGCAATAAATCCCATTTGTAATTGTTTAAATAATTCCACTGCTTTTGAAGAAAATCTCATTACTAGCTCCAGACAGCTCCAAGTAGAATAGCAACAGTATAAACTAGCTGAAAGCAAGCTCCAAAAGCACATAAGTCTTTATTAATGAGAGAAAATAACCCAAATCAACAGTAGTTTATTATGTTTAATCAGTACTTGACTTATTGAAGGACTGAGGCACTTGCTAGGACAGTTAAACAGGCTCTGCAGAACCAGAATGACTGCCAGCTGTGCTAGTGACGCAGGCGCTACCGACTTGGGCTGACTCCACAAGGACTTTGCAGAAGGAAATTGCAGCTGCTACTCCTAATCCCTACAGACTTCTCAAAAGCATGGTTTTTATGGTCCTCCCAATGTAAAGAGAAGAACTGTATATAAAAACTGCTGTGGAATACATATTGTGTGTCTGCATATTTATGAACAGCAGTCAGAGATCTCAGTTTTCAGCTGTCCTATTTTAGGACTAATCAAACTGAAAGGAGTAATTTTGAAAGAATATATTCAGACCTACCAGAAGATGTCACCACAGAACAAAGAGACTAGCTGGTTTAGTGTTCAAACTTTTGTTTTGTAATATAAAATAACATACTCTGAGCAGTTTTTTCAATAAAATACAGTTGTAAACCTTATCAGTATGATAAAGCAGCTGATGGATGTTCCAGTTTACCTAAAGTGTTCCTCACTTTTTAATGCAGTGCTTTTCCAAGTATTTGAAAACAGTTAAATATTGGAACACTTAAGTAAACATAAGTAAAATTATTAAAATAATAATTTAAATACTTAAAACAACACTTCAGCAGAAATACCTGTTTTATAAGCATCTACACAAAGACTGTGGAAGTCATTTGACCAAATACAGACGGCAGGCATTTCTAGGGGGTATTTTAACACAAGTATCTTAACCAGTCAGACTAATCACTCCCTTAAAAGGGTTCATTAATAAACTTTACCAGGGAGAAATTTCCTGTGGAAGGTATAGTCTGGAAATATTGCAAGAAGGAAAGATAAAATGAAATTTAGCATCCAGTAGCAAACACATCGAAGTATCCATTTCCAAAATAAAAACGTTTCTTATTCCAGAAAGGACAGGTAAGTGTCTTAAGAGGAGAATTAGTGGGTCATCTTTAGCCTGGAGAGAAGGAGGCTCAGGGGTGACTTCATCGCTCTCTACAGCTAGCTGAAAGGAGGTCGTAGCCAGGTGGGGCTTGGTCTCTTCTGCCATGTTCCAGGTGAAAGGACAAGAGGAAATGCCTTAAGTTGTGCCAGGGGAGGTCTAGGTTGGATATTAGGATTTTTTTTTTTCACAGAAGGAGTTGTAAAGCATTGGAACAACTACCCAGGGAAGTGGTGGAATCCCATCTGTGGAAGTGTTCGAAATACATTTGGATATGGCACTTGGGGATATGGTTTAGTGGTGAACGTGGTGGTGCTGGGTTGATAGTTGGACTTGATGACCTTAAAGGTCTTTTCCAACCTTAACAATTCCATGACTCTAAATGTCAACACATAGTCTCCAAATAGGAGAATTAGTAGATCATCTTTTAAATCTCAACTAAATCATATAACCAGAAAGACTGCATCACTTGGTATGTGCAGATAATGGCTCCAGTGGAACATGATCATCATTGCAGATTTCCCGAAGCATGTTTATACAATCCCTCTGAATATAAATTCTCAAGAGATTATTAATAAAAGTTACAATTTATTATACTAAGCACTGCAAAACAAGATCAAAAACCAACAACTGAACAAACTCTTACAAAAGACAAGGCTCAAATTTAGCATCTCTTTTTCATTTAAAGGTTTACTGAATTTATGGATTGTAAGTTCCTGCTCTACTGCCACATGGAAAGCTCAGCGGAGCAGTGGTTTCTTACATATATTTTAATTACATATATTTGCAAAGTATTCACACAAACTCATCCCATCTTGAAGTGCAGAAAACAAGTGTCCATTTAAAAATGAAGCAATATCACATTGCTGGTTCTATCAAAGTTGGCTCGGGTAAAAATCCCTTCTTGATGCCATATTATGCAATTCTTACAGAGTCAGCCTGCTTCCTTTTTGCTATCAGGCCCTAAATAAAAATGTAATTTTAGGATTACCCATGCCTTGCATCTCGAGTCTTTGACAGATTATAGAGTATCCATAAAGTACAGTGACAGCTAACAAAAGGAGCGTAGCAACAACTCAAAAGGACACAGGTCATGCAGACGTGAAATCAAATTATACTTTTTTTTTTTAATAGGGAGGAAGGGAACTGCTATTCAAATTTTTTTCGAACTGGAAAACATCACAGAAATACTTTTAATATGTGCAATATCTCAGTTCCCATGGTATAATTAAATACTTTGATTTATACACCATAAAATAATTGCAGTAAAACTCAATAATTAAAGCACATACGAGCTAAGGAGGATGACTTACATCACAGATTTTAAAAGAACCACATTTAAAAAGATAAATACGTAATCATTGGCAGTATCTTTTCTGGAGCAGTAAAAATTAATATATTAATTCTTCCTTTGGCTTTATTGAATGTAAATTTGTACAAACACTTAACATACCAGCAGCTGAATGCAAATGCATATTAAATAAAACAGTATTCTTGCTTCATACCTTCCACCATTTAACTTGAGGGATTCCAGAATTTATACGAAAACCACAGAAATGTATGATTCATAGACAGACAATAAAATGATCCCTTTCTTAAGGCTAGCACATCAAACAAATAACCCTTGCATTCTTTCTAAAAGATTCCATTTATTCTCCAGAACAGGCTATTTCCACAACCATGATTTCCTCACTAAACAATGTGATTTATCAAGTAAGAGTAATGCTTTAGCTCATACCCAAGTATATTTCACTACGGAAGCAGCACTGCTGTGGTTCTGCTTGCAGAGAGCCCACAGCAATTGCACACACCCATAGACAGACCAACAGCACTACAGATGTGTTAGTACATACACATATTCACGTGCCACATCATTTCACATACACCTCTTCTTTTATAAAAGCCCACGTAAGAGACTTTTCAAAAATTAATGTTACAAATTCCTAATTTCGAAGGAAATACACTTTGTTTACAACCTAAGCAGGCAGCCTAAATGCAGCAGAGAAGTAAAATGTAGGGTAGGCACTAGACATGGCTCCCACAGAAAAGTACATCAGTCTGCACAAATATATCTTATTCCACAGACTGCAATCTGCCTCCTGAAATGTATTTCTTATTCAAAAGTACAGTGAATTACTTGGTTCATAAACATAAATAATATGTTTTATGCATTATATTCCAACAACATAATACATTATGCACAAGGTAACAAATGAAATGCAACAGCTCCCTTTACAATTCCAACCAGCTTTCCCAAATAAAAATAGAAAAATGATAACCTGGAGTCTCATTTTGATACACATTTCCATAACAATGTGTCCCAGTAAGCATATGAAGGTGCCCAGGTCAATACTTACTCTTAATGTGTGATGCTCCTTTGCTAGCAAACCCGTGACCTCCTCTTGTAAGGTAATGACCTCCAGAAACTGCCCCCAGAGAGCCATCAGAAGTGAGCAAAGCTGAGCAAGATTCATATTTATAAGTTCTGCCAGTTCATCAGGATTTTCCATTTTCTGAAGCCAGGAAAAAA
The DNA here is from genome assembly GCA_013397055.1 of Pachycephala philippinensis. Taxonomy (NCBI): domain Eukaryota; kingdom Metazoa; phylum Chordata; class Aves; order Passeriformes; genus Pachycephala; species Pachycephala philippinensis. The sequence continues at coordinate 485,023 of VWZT01004477.1, read as the reverse complement.
TATTTACGTGATTCACTGATGAAACCATAATGTACAGACAGGAATAAAAAAAAAAGTATACTTTATCTTAGTGAGAATTCTAATCTAAAAAGCAACTTCCAAATGAGAACTGTTTCAACTAAGTATCAAAACTGGATCAATCTATGTTACAACAGTAATAGATTATTTTATGTTGTATTAAATATTATCCCATTGCTTTTTAGAATTAGGACTCCTGTCCAAAGATTAAAGCAATAATTCACCTTATGGCAAAGATAACTGAGTTCAACTGTTGTATTTTCTAACATATAAAAATACCGTGTGCCTGAAAGGAAGAGGAATCAGGAAACCAAAAATTGACACTTGCTATGTTAGTCCAACCTAGATAAAATCATAACAATTTAATGAAGACATCTCCATTTCAGAATAGTTATAACTCACAATAACCTTTATAAGATGCTATGCATCTACATACATTTTATGCATGGTCAGGAAGCAGTGTTATAGCACAGGCTTCCTAGAACCTGTTCCAGATCACACCAAGACAAATTCAGCGTGAAACAAGTTTTGCTTTCTTTACAATGTACCGTAATCCTGTGATACAGCCCCACACCAGTCAATTATAGACAGCTAGGCTTATGTTCCCTGCCATTTCAGAAAAAAAACTTAGTGTATCAGAAACTCATTGCAGGCCCATAAGGCACTGAGGCAAAGGGTTTAAAATGAAAATATAGTAAAGAACCAACTCTAGCAATATTACAGAACTAGCAGAAAAAAGGATCAGGAATATAGAAACACCAGCTTAACCAATAATAAGAGAAATAAGAGAAACTTTTGATAAGAACTATACAAAAGAACAGAAAGAAGAAAACAGAAAATGTTTAGCAAGCTAAGGGAGAAACTAAAGAATACAGAGAAGCTATGTAAATGTAAAAACTATTTCAATACATTAAGTAAGATTATTAGTTGCCTATGGAGAGCTAGCAGTGCTGAATTTGTCTCCAGTTATACAAATTACATCCTTTTCAAGGCCATATTACATTTTCTTGAGGTTGTACTACTACTGCAGTAACTAAAGGTGAGCCAACTGTTCTTCCAAGTTGGGCAGATGGCCCACTTGGCAGCAAAGCATGGATAATCTTTCAAGAAGTTTTAAAACCTGTCCTTTAAACTTCGCTGTGACCAAGAAATCAGTTATTCAGCTGGGGCTAGTTCTGGCTAAGGAGAGAGATGGGGAGACAAATCTAAGCCATTTGAAATAGACAGTGTTTCCTTGAGAATGTAGGGAAAACAGGAAAAGGAGACAGCATCAGAACAAGTACTTTCAAATAAGGGGATGACTTAGAGAATCTCCTTTTGTACAAGCTACTACTACTGCTTGATCTTGTGTCATTGTTATTTGATACCAACAAATACCAAAAAAACCAAATTATAACTGCAGGAAATTCAAAATGTGATTTTCATACAAGTAATCCATCCTTCTAAACCTTCAGTTCCATGACATAAGTAGTTACATGGCTACTACGGACACACCAAGCCGCCAGATCAACAGTTAAGTTTTTGGCGTCAGTTGAGCAATTTCTCTTTGGAGGAAGAGTTGAAATGAGTGCTGGCAAAAAACATACATGCTGTCATCCCTGAAACAAACAGTTTATTCCCAAGTAGCATATAAAATCAGCACATTCTACTTTTATAGTTATTTCACTTAATTAATACATGAAAAAAAGCCCTGTACCTTGACTTCTTCACACAATTCTGTAAGACGCATTTCTACATCTATGTTTTCTGCAAAGATGAGAGGACATATCCATGAGTAATGTACTTTCCAAGTTGCAGAGTGAAACAAATTATCTCACAAAACAATTTTAAGACATAAAAAAGAATTCATCAAATAAAACTTGAAGCCATATCAAATGCCACAGTTAAGTAAACTACAAACTTCCATTAAAATAATTTCATAGCAATTTTTGAGATTGAGGACAGAATATAATTAAGAAAAAAATCACAATTATCATGATTGCTTATCATGATACCTTGTCAAGGACAACAATTTTCCATTCAAAATTAAATTTGAAAATACTGCAGTTTAGATGATACAGTTTTCAGATTATCCATTGATACTGCTGCAATTCAGCACCAATGTCATAATTTCAAACCAAGGTAATACAATTCCTCTTTTACCAGATTTTCTAGAGAAACCTTATTTCAATATCATTTTTCTAAAGGTATATTATTTACAAGCTACATGAATTTAAATACCAGTCTTTAGATGTATGAGGAATTATTGTGTAGTCAATAAAACTGTTCTTTAAGCAATCTTTCTCTCAGTAGCTCAATGTTAAGAGCAAATCAGTCTAACACAGTATGGCAGCTTAAACTGGATCTGAACCTTGAATGACTGGTTTATGAAGAAAACAGATTTATTCCTTCATGTAGACGTTTTTCCTTGTTAAACAGCTGTGTTTACTTTGGGGAATTTGATAAATCAGATAATAATTTGGTGTTATGTTTAATTTGCTTCTGCATCTGAAGTACAAGTAATAAGGGAACAATTCATAAACCCTAAAATTGCCTGTAACAAGTATTTATATTTCATTTTTGAAACACAGTATTAAGGACAAAAGTGTTCAATATTTCTTGAAAACACAAAGCAGCAAAATATGCCTTGAAAGCCCCAATAGTAACTTCAGGGTATGGATAATAAACAAAGGTTTACAGAACAGCAACAATGTGTATACTCAACTTCCCTTTGAATTACACCACCTATACTTGGTAAGTATACACTGATTTTTGACTAATAGCATTCATCATACTTGGGTTTGAACTTAATGCCACACGAATTAACTCACACAACTGAATGTTCTGAGAAAAAAAGCAAATTGCAGAAATGTATGATGTTCTCAGAAAGAAGTTTACAAAAGTTGTTTCAAGAAACTACATATACCTTTTGCTAAACAGTACTTGATGATAATTATTCTGTAAATGTGTGAAAGTGGGTTAAGGTAACACTAGTTTTGGTGTGGCCACAAATTTTTTCATTAGTGAAAAAATTAAATGGTTTACTTATGACACCATACTGATTATTTGTTTGTCACACCTTAGTTGAGAATAGGCTTGTTGAACAAGATTGAAAACTCTGAAATCTACAGTCATTATGGAAAACCCCAGACTATATTAATATCCCAGTGCTTTATTAAAAAAGAGAAGACAGAATAGAGCTAACACAACAAAAAAGGAAATTAAGCACTTGCATTCTACAGCAGTAATGTTAACCCAGCAAACATCTGATGCAATTTTGCTGGCTCTGCTAAAAACCAGTTTTGTTTCCATTTTACAATAAAACCAAAACACACTTATAGATGATTAAGCTGATGACCTACTATGAGACTGAACTGCCACTATATCCTCTTCCCAAGAGAAACCTCCTTGTGCTTAAACAGCATCTTTTGTCCAGCATCAGGCCCACACTGACACTCTCCAGAGGGAGGACTGGCCCATGTAGATATGGACAAATGCACTCTAAGCACTGATAATGCCTTGTGTAGTGTTTGGAAGAATTAAGTTTTGAGATACCAGAAGGAATCTGAAAGATTTCTCAGGAAGAAAAAGTATGAATTATCTTTAACTATCTAAAAATGTAAAAGTGTCTGTGTTGCATTAAATGAAGCCATAATTTTAAGCTATTTTTAAATGTTGATGACTGACTGAACCTTCAATCATTTTTGTATTGTAAAGTAGAACAACACTAAACAAAAAAACCAGCAATGATGTCTCATTTTATCATCTATACTCAGTCTAAAAGTAAGTAGCCCAATTCTGCAGACTTCAGAGTTCAACATATGTTCGCTATGGCTGAATATTGAAACTGTTTCTTTCTACAAATGATGTAACATTTTATATTATTAATAAGAATATAAGATTTTATAGTATCAATAAAAATCTGAGGGATTATATCACCTGCTTTGGAAACATACCTAGGTAGGCGGATCTCTGGGTTCGTGGATATTTTCTTCTGAGAAGGCGTTCATAAAGGACCTGCATGCTGGCCTTGGCTAGTTACAGGGATTGTACACACATGACTAGTTACTACACTCCTTTTTTCACCTGTGATTTATTATTTGCCTTAAAGTTAGTAAAAGAGCTTATTGCTAGCCTAGCAATTAGTGCAGTTAGATCAGTACATGAAAACATACCATTTTAGTGTAGTTTCTAGATTAACTATCACTTGTGATACACATTAAGGTAGCATTTTTTATTTCCTGAAACCAGTAATATTTAAATGCTCAATTACAGTTATCGAGTCCAACAGTTGTCTGCACATGCTTCTGCAAAATTAGTGTCTTGTGTTCAAATTATATGACAGAGCAATAGCAAAGCAAACAGAAGAAACAAAATTAAAAAGAGAATAATTTTATCTTAAACAAAAAAGTGATGATTCTGAAGTTTAAACAGGACTGGATATTCTCATCTGCAATGCCCATTTGAACTTCACAATAATAAAATATCCTCTATAAAATAGTTCATTTAGTTTAAAAATTTTTTTAAAAAGCGCAAATTACAATTGTGTACTTTGTGAAGTCCGGTGAGCCTCAATTTCTTTATAGACATTACAGAAACATAGCTTTTTTTGTTAACTGTTGATAGATTTTAGAAACATTAGTGTTAATGGTAAGTATTATTTTTCATGAGCAAAATGTGAGTAATAATTAATGCTTACATTATTAGTACTTTTTATTATATCAATTGTCCCAATCAATGTATATACAAAATAACTGAAATAAATGAAAAATATATTTATAAATATGAAAAAACCAAGTAATTCTAGAAGAGACTTAAAAAATAAAAATAAAAAATTAAACCCACAGGAAACAAACTGTCAGTAAAATATGTACGAGTGTTAAATCTGTTTTAATTTTCTCTTCAGATATTTATTTTGAGCATTTCTGTTCAAAACTACATTCCTAAAGGTAAGCTAAATTACCCATAGAGATGAGAAAAGGTCTGATTCAAGTTCCACTGAAGCTTGTGAGTGGTTTTGGTGGCTTCAGTGGGGTTGAAAGATACAACCCAACATTGCATTGCCAGTATGCAACTCAATGGCAGCTTTTTCTCATTACATATATATTTTGTAGGAATGTTTTAGGGGAACTGAAGATCATATCTGAAACATTTTAAGTATCAAGATTTAGTCTAAGCCTATCCTTAGAACAACAATAGTGCCATCAAACTCAATATATTGAGCTGGTAAAGCAAATCCAGAGAAGGGCAACAAGGCTGCTGAAGGGCCTGGAGCACAAGTCCTGTGAGGAGCAGCTGAGGGGTTTGGGGTTCCTCAGCCTGAAGAAAAGGAGGCTCAGGGAAGATCTTACTGCTCTTCTAGAACTGCCTGAAAGGAGGGTGTAGCCAGGTGGGGGTCAGCCTCTTCTCCCAGGTAACAACTGACATAGCAAGAGGAAATGGTCTTCAGGTTGTACTAGAGGAGGTTTAGATAGGATATTAGGAAAAATGTCTTCACTGAAAGGGTGGTCAGGCATTGGAACAGGCTGCCCAGGGAAGTGGTGGCGTCACCATCCCTGGAAGCATTCTAAAGGCAGGTGGATGTGGCACTTGGAGATGTGGTGTAGCAGTGAACATGGTGGTGCTGGGTTAATGGTTGGACTCCATGACCTTTAGAGGTCTTTTCCAACCTAAATGACTCTCTTGATTCTATGATTTGGGCAAAAGTACATTTTGACCTTAAAAGAAGAATTAAAAGTTGAGTCACTCCTTTAATAAGGTGTTTCCCTCCATATCAAGATTAAGATGACTGACAGAAAAATGTAGCAGTAATTGTAGCATTATTTTTGCTTCTATAAAGAAAACTCCTCAGTTTCTAGTATTTTTCTACAGACAGATTTCTAATACACTCCCTGAAATTTTTCTCCCCCCAAAATAGCTTTGTATTTTGTAATACAGAAGTGAAACATTCTTTCTTTGAATCACTAACTGGCCATATCATATTTTTAAAATATCTTTCGTATCTCAATTACCAACCTTACTGTTTCACTGTGCTTAGTTTTGATACTAGTAAAATTAAACAATACAAAAATAAGTAAGTATTGTCTACAATCCATATAAATACCAAAAGATTTTTTTTTCTTTTTAAAAAGAACATGACTAAAAAAGTATATGCTTGCTGAGGAAAAAGTCTAAATCATTGCTTACAATACCAATATATTTTCCTTTTTTACTTCCACTGCTCTTCTAGTACACAAATCAAGGCTAGGCTTTCTAATATATCTTCACTCTACAGAAAAATAATGTACATGTACATTTCCATACATTATATGTAATACTTCTGCAGTTACTTTTATCACATGTGGTTAGCTAGAAGTCTTCATGGCAACTAAATCTGTTTAAAAAGTTAAACTACAAACTAAGCCAGGAGCAATTTTTTCTTGTACGTCTTTTTTCATGTAAGTTTCCTGTGAAATATTCTTCTCAAAGCTTACAGAATTTAGATTTTGTACAAATACCCAATGTTTCCTTATAACAAACAAGTGCAGTGTGCTACTTGGATTAAGAGCTTCTCTAACTTTCTCACCACTAAACACAGTATTTGTGTTTGAATTTGAAATAAGAGCACAAATCAAGACCAAGAAGAAAAAATATATTTCCATAGATTTAGGCCGTTATCTCCCTATTTTATTAGAGATGTGACAGTACTTGCTTCTTTTTTATTTTTTCTTCAGTTACTAAATTTCAAAGCAGTTTAAGCAAAAATATTTTATATATAAAACAGATACACAACCAATGACAGTTTAGTCTAGAAGAGGTGTAATCGTAATAAACATTCACAAGAAAGTGATACATTTTATGAAATTGAACATACCCAGTTCAATTCGGTGGCAGAAGGGGAGCTCCTTGGTTATCGTAATGAAATAGCTATGTAACCCTTTGAAAGCAAGCAGCAAAGTGGCACAAAGCGTGTAGTGGAAATTATAAGCATGGCTTAGGAAAGACTCTGAAACAACAAAACTGCAACCCTAAAATAAAGAAGAGAAGGCACATATTAATTTTGTACAATAAATGAAGTGTTAGCAGAATGACTAAAAAGATAAGTAATTGCCTCTTTTCACAAACTTGAACCACATTTTTGTGATTTTCAATGAATTACAAGACATTAAAAAAGAAGGTTAAACACTTAATACTGTAAGCTTTCCATATGTACATTCCTGAAGCATGTAACATAGCCTTTTGGAACAATTTTTCTCATTTCCTCTATCACATGGCACCCCAAAACTACTCTAACAAAGTTTATTCTTTATCAAATAATACTCCTGAAGAAAAGATAAAATTCACACCTCCCAACAGAATACAAATAAAATCTTGAAGTGATACATATTCTTACGTCTGCTGATAACTGTTTTGTGTAGTTATTGCCAAAGACCACACTTTCAAGAGAAGGAATCACAGAGTCCCTGTTTTGTGCTGGTGCATTCCTGTTCAACCACATATTCTTCACTGGGCGAGGAAAACTGCAAAAAGCACAAATGAACTGATAATTTGAACATACTGTTCCTCATTACTTCCAATGCAAACTTCAATTAATTTAAACAATATTCCTGAAAGTTTAAGCCAGAAAGATAAATTTTGAACTGTAACAGGTATGAAGCGTTCATTTTCTGTGAATTTTGCCGTGAGGACTTTAACTCTTTCAAAGTGAAGTAGTAGCAAGAAGTTGAAAGCTGTCACACAAACTGACATTTCTGACCTCTGCCTACTAAGGAGGAGATCCTATCCTGAGCTCCTGGAAGAACAGAGCATCCTGCAACAGTAGCCTTGTGATAACAACTAGGAAAGATGAATGAAAAATGAATGAATGCAATAAGTGGGAACTATTAGGTAACAGGCAGAAATAAGCAATTACAGGTTAACAAAAAAACGTAGATTATACAGGACTCCAGGGCTGTACCCATGTGGAATTATCTCCTCTCTTTCAAGGGAAGTGTTAACTCTGGTTGTTCCCAAGAGAAGGTGAACCTGAATGCTACTCAGAAGAAGAAAACACTCAAAAAGTCACCACCCCTAGGAAAGGAAGAGGTGCCAATAATGTGAGCATGATCCTAACAGAAGACCAAACTGTCACCCATGAAAGCCCAAAGGACAAAGAGGAGTGACATCTGCAATTCTCAGGCTTTTCAGAAAGAGGTGTTCCAGAAAACTGCGCAAGATACGGATACAGCAACTATCAACTATTTGCTACATGGGGGAACTCAGCTGAAATAAAACACTGTAAATTTTAAAGTTCCTTCCTCTCCCCATCATAAGCTGATTTAAAGGACAGCTTGAATACTTAAAATAATTTTGTGGACACCAGCAACATCCTACTCTCAAGATAACAAAAGCAGCATAGAAGTTGCTGTTCTGTTTCAGTCTCTCCTTACACAAGCTGTATCAAGTTGAGGTTCAAAATTAAATAGCATTATTATATCATCACTTGAAAAGCCAGAAACTGAGGAAAAATACATAGAAAAGCCCTCAGATTTACTGCAACTCTTTAAAAGGTCAGCAGGGACAAATATGTTTCTGACTAAAAATTAGTATCAAGACCTGTTTTTCATTTTCTGACAACAAAGTGATCAATATAGGCTAAATAAATTTCACTTGTGGGACGGTGTGACCATGTGCATTTTACATACATGATGCTACTTTAAGTGCATTAAAAAGTGCTTTTAATTGCATTTATCAGATTACGCCTTCAAAAACAATTCCCACCTTCTCAGTACTTGTTTCTCTCCCAAATAAGGCTGCCATCTCTTCAGATGTGTTAGTTCATTTACTATATAACCATGCCTAAAACACATCACCAAAACAATTCAAACCAACTTGGAGGGGGAAAAAAAGGACAAAAAACCCACGAAAAACAGTTGAATCCTCCAAACCAGTGCAGCCCTACAGCACAGAACAGCTGTCTAAGATACACAGAGATAGTGCTTTCCATGATGTGAAGACAGGCAAAAGGAGTGGGAACACCTGAAGCTAAAGGTCTGGGCATTTATGGCACAGACTGGACTCGAATATGAGGAAACTTGAGGGCAGTAGCATGGTGTATTTGAAGACCACGAAAGAAGGAAAAGATAGATATGCTAAAAAAATGGTGTGCAAAGAATACTGCATATGTGTAACTGACTGCACAGCCCTTTTTCACACAGAGAGAGATGCAAAGTAAACAGAGATTGCAAAGTGTGACACAAGCAGATGAAATAAAAAGGCTTCCACAAAAACTAGCCAAAATCTTTTTTAAAGAGAAGATTCTCCAGTTCCATTTACGTGAATAAAATGGTAAACGTATCATTTGCAGACATCACTACCATTCCAGGAGTAACTGAAAACTGTGCAGATAGTTAACAGAAGGCACCTTATTTGTACTAACAGCAGCTATTTCAGTCACTGTGTAGAGCGAGCAGCAGATCTTCCTTATTAGAAAAATTCATAAATATTTATACATCTAAATATACACATATAAATAGAGATATTTATACATTCCTCCACTTCTCTGGCCTTGGGCATTCTCTCTCTTATACATTACACACTCTTCTTTCTAATTAAAAACTCCCACAAAATTTGTTTCAGATAACTTTAAAAACAAAATGTTTCTCATCCCTCTGGGCCCTGAATTCCAAAATCATCACAGAAAACAATACTGTCCATAGATTTACCTCCCTCTTAATTACTCTGTTTTTATAACATTTCCATTTGGACATACAATCATTTATTTGCATTTTATTAGCAAGAGATTACCTTATCAATGGCTGATGCAGAGCAACCAAAGAAGCATGGACTATAACCGATATGACAGAAAGGTGGAAGTAATCAAACATGACATTGACGTAATGATGAAGGCCCTGGTGTAAGTTAAAGTGCAACTTTAAAGTTCGGCTACTAATTGGCTGTAGTGTGCTCAGGTCATCTGGTCTAAAAAGAAATTAACAACATGTAATTAGAACAATCATAATTGAAGTGCAAGTTATTAATAACTGACACAAATAGCAATTTAGCATAGGTCTATACTTTGGAATGCAATGGCATCTCCCTAAAGGAAAAAAAAATTAGAATGAGACAAACCAGTTACGAAATCTTAAAAGACTTCAGCCTTAGATTTCTTTTTACCATCATTTATGTCTAATATGAACACACTACACCTATAAATAATACAGATTTAAACAGTTAAGAAAGTTGACATATATTCTTGCTTTAGTAAAATTTTCTGTATTTAAACTTACGAGTAGTCTGTATCCGTGAAGTGTAAATCTAATGTCAGCAGAAAATTCATTTCATTAAGTGACTCCTCAATCTAGAAAGAAATTGCAGAAGCATGAAATCTTTCAGGTCCCTTATTCGTACTAATTCAAATTGTACATAACAAAGCCTAAATTATCTGAATATAGTAAATTGGAATGGTAGATTACCTTCCTCTCATCTAACAGCATTTTTATTTTGAAAATCATCACATCATCCACAGAAACTTCTTCATTTTTGTAAAGAATCTGAAATGTTTTACTGCAAACTATATTGTCATGGACTGAAGCAGGAAAGGCAAGATCTGTTGAACCTGAAGAGAGAAACAAGTATTAATACAACTGGAAAACTCAGAGCAGCTAATAAGCGGAACTATCATTTCCATCAGTTTCATGATTACTATTAAAACTGTAACAGCATCAGTAATATAAGTGGTTTTCTTTTCAGGCAGCAACGGGTGAAGTTTAAAGGAGTACATTTTGTTTCAAAGAAACACTGACAATATTTTTAATATAATTTGCTTTTAATATAAGATCTGAAGAATTTTTGCTTTGTTACAAACTGAAGACATTCTAGGCATCAAAAATTCTAATAAAAATCCTGAATTCTGTATTGTTTCATCTTCCATTCATGTTAATTTGTAGGGTTTAACCACACTGAAAACTTAATTACCTACACATGAGGCAAAGAGGTTAAATGACATTTACCACTCCACTGAAGTAATCAAGAACAGAGGTCATTTGTTCTTTACTTCGAGATCTTTGCATCCTACTCAGGCCAGACTAATTCCAAGTTCATCACCTGAACCTGGCACTGTACATGCAATATGACACTTCTGCTTTCAATCCAAAGGCTAATCATCAAAGAGTTCAGAAAAGTGGGATAAATGGTTGGGGAATCTTTTGCTGAAAAAAAAAAAAAAGAGCTAAAAGACTTGCAGAAGAAACGAGAAAGGGAATGATTTAAAATAGTTATTGAGGAAATATTTATCAGAATAGCAAAGGATTCTCACACAGGAAGTATCATGATGGGTACTATCCTCTGAATAAAACATAAAAGAAGTTGGAATTTGGAAGAAGAGAAGTAACAAAAATACTGACACTTTCTTATAACTCCTCTTAAAAAATGGCTCAATAACATCAATGTCTTCCAGAACATGAAGTCTTAGAAACTGTGTAAATGAGGGTGCAAAAGATTTTTTAAAATTCTTTTGATTTTCCTTAATAAATTACTTCAAAGGAATCCACAAGAGGAAAAAAAAACTGCAGTTTGCAGTCTGCGCCTTTGGAGCCTCTGATAGAATATTACTGCCCTTGGCAAACATTCCCACTCTTAGTAACATCTTAACTCAACTTCTCTTCAGAAATGTACAAATACTGTGTTTTGCTGAAATGTTTTCATACATATCATCAGTTCAGGTGTCCTGGACAAAATGCTTACAAAGGCTGAATCATTACAGTGTAATTCCCCTATGTATAATGCCACTTTCATCTTATATCCATCTGTGTCATCTGTTACAGCTGAAGGGCAGAGCAGGTATGGTTTCACTTGGCACATAATCTGATAAAACTGCAAAGCATCAGCAAAAGGGATCTCCCACTCCCGTCTGAAACAAAAGAAGTAATGGAGACAAATGGCTGAGGTCCCACTTCCTCTGCAGTGTCCAAGCCTGAGTTACAGCCCCCAGCTCTGCTGACTTCAGTGTAATGCAAAGCGGCACCCCCAGAAGAGAGAGAGGAGCTCCAGAGGAAAAGCTGAGTCAGGAACAGGCTGAGCCGCTTCCACGTGGGGAGCAAGGTCTCACAAACGTGAGGTCATCAAGGCAGAACTACTGGTTTTTTACATCAACAGTGCACTGACTGGCCAGGACTATTTGTAAGCTTCTATTCGCACAAAAGGCCATTTCCACAACAGAGGAGAAAAAATAGTGGGATTTTTTTTACTCTTGCATAGAAATTACATATTTACTCCTACATATTTACTCTTGCATATAAATTTACTAGATTGATTTTTTATTAGATATATAGGTTTATAGATATATGTATTTAGATTTATATTTTACAAGATAATTTACTCTTGCATCATGAAAACAGACACCTCATTCCTTCCTACCCTGCCTTTGGTTTTTTTCCCTCCCCCTTTTTTTTCCTCTGAAAACCAGCCCTGAATTTTTGAGAGAAGGAGGAATTCAGAACATCTTCAAATCTGAAACAACCTCATAAAGGCTAAAAATACATATGTTTTTCTTTTCATTTTCTAAAGCACAACTACATCTTCCTTCAAATTACAAGAATTATAAAAGTCCTTCACAAGGCTGGAGCTAAAGCAAGTGAATTGCCTTATCACATCTGTAATGACACTCATGCTGAGTCCCAAGCAGTTCTAGTGAGCTACTAAAGGATGTGGGAAATAGAAACAAAAAAAACCTTATTTAAATTAATGAAGGACTGCATGAAGAGCTGGGTAAGGGGTGAAAGGAGATGCAAACGAACAGGAAGAAGAGGAAAAATACTGAGACTATGTATTTGACTTGGGGAAATAAAAGGAGGAGAGAGATCAAACAAATGGTCTGTGGGAGAGGGGAAAACACAGCTAAAGTAAGGAAACTGCAGGTGACTTGTGCAGAGTCTAGGGAGAGCTAGAGGTGGGCAAAATGACTTGGAGAGGAGTGGGAAAATCATGTCATGACAAAGCAAATAGGATTTAGAATAGGTTAAGTATGAGAAAGACAGAAGAGAGAGAAAAGTACAGAAAGAAGCACCTGATCAACACAGGACATCATTCTCAAGAGTGGGAGTTGTGGGGTCCTGACCAGCCTCCTCTGTGGTCAACAAGCAACATTTTCACACAGTGAGTCAACACAGTGCTACTCCACACTGAGCCCAATAGCAGCTCTTTTCCACACACAACAACAGTCTCAGGAACTTCGATCAGCTATTCCTCCTCCTGGAGCAGGAGTGCTGCAAGTGAGCCTACAGCATCCAGCTCTGCTAAATCAAGCAAGTGGCTAAATGGAAATGGAAAGCAGAGGTTTTTGGCAAGACCAAGCACTATGATACCCACAAGAAGGACAAACTAATCCCCTTTCACTGACCAGCTTGTGCCCTTCCTTCTGCTTTGTTGTGGGAGAAACATTATCAGTGACTACTGAAAAACCAAACTGAGAAACTGATTGTCACAGTTTGACAACTGGACCTCAGTTTTTGGGTTTGAAGGGGTTTCAGTTTTTTGTAAAACAGCTGCTTGTCAGCTGAATGAGTTCCCCAGTTGAGTTCCCAGACCAAATCAGAAACTTGTGTCGAAGGTAAGACAGAGTGGCCAGGGAGAATCATGGGCTGGTTTTTTTTCTTTGTCAGAACTGCTGATCTAAACTCACACCAAACTGCAGTCTTAATGTTTATACTCTTTATGCCTAGTAACAAGAAACGGGAGCTAACAAATATGATACAATTTACTAACAAGACTGCAGCTTTCTGAAAAAATAACCTAAAATCATTCAAAAATATACCATGAAATGGAAAAACTTTTTTCCAGCAATATCAATCATCTTATTAAGTGTCGCTTTTCAAAAAGTATGTTTTACTAAAGGATGTTTACGAGACCCAAATGCTCTAAACTACATTAAACTTTGCCTTTGAAGTGGAGTAATCTTGGCTCATCAGAACTATTCATTTATCTCACACAAATCCAAGAAATATTTAGGAAGCTTGATCAAAATTCAGTATTTACATTGCTGCTGTACTCAGAGTTACTTTCAAAATAGCTTCAAAAATTCAGGTTTCAGTAACATCCTATCATTTTCTCAGACTGTGTTAGGTTTTTCTTCCTTGAAATTCCAGTAATTCCACATAACATTTGAAAACTTAATTAGTTCTTTGCTTTTCATATTTTACACCATGCTGAGGTATGGCCTACACAGAATTAGGCGAGCACTAACAGGTTTTGCTGCAGATAGGTAAAACCTTCTAAAATGAAGGCCTTGTCACCCCCGTAAAATCATGGTTCACTTCTGTTACTTCAGCTAAGTAGAAAAGGATTCTGGGTAATGACTCAGCTGGAATAGAGGTGGAAAACAAGTTATGTAACCGTAGAAAAGAAGTTATATAATGATCATGTGTTCATATTCTGGTTTATGGTGGTTGGTTAAATTATGTTTGTTGTATTTTAAAAGTATGCAGCTGATAAAGGCCTAATTGCTTAAAAAGGCCTGATTTTGGCAATAAACGAGCTCCCTTTTGCACCTGCCTGAGGACTCTCCATCACTTCTCACTGCAACAGGTTTCTCTGGATTCAGTTTGCCTGGATATAGAAACCAAAAGTGAATGCAAGGTTTAAAAAAGAAAAAAGATAAGGGAATAGATAATTGTGTTCAGGAAGTTAAACCAATTTTCAGATTTACCACTAGAGAACAACAGAGTAAGTTTGAAAACTGGATCCTTTCAAAGTATTCTTTTCAGAAAAAGAATGGGCTTGTCAATCTGTGTAAGAGTCTGTATCTGAAGTTCTCAACTACTTTCAGATATCTGCTTAGATCTGCCCTTGGTCATCTTTGCCATGGAGAAGACTGAGCACATCAGTGGAAAAAACCAAAGACACTAATATAAAGGAATCGCCATGCTTTGCTACCCGTAGAGGCAATCAGCAGATGAAAAACAGTAACACAAATTCTGTAATCAACTTTTAAGTCCCATCGTTAGGAACAAGATATATTTGCATTGTGTTAGTGACAAAATTAAAAACACTTCTATATTAGTTATAACAATAGAAGACAAAAAGTGTAATCCCTCAGTTAGCAAGGCAGGATAGTGACCTAATTTACTGAAAAGTTTTTGCACTTACCAGTTCCATGTAACAAACTAGCTTCTAATATGTGTGGAATTCTTGGAGGAATTTTCATAGACGCACGAATCTGGTAAAAGCTAAAGCAAAAGACAGTGATTTGCAACACAATGCGTTACAGTACATCTCATTTACCATATACAGATATATTGACAAAGGCACAAATGGAGAATGGGAAGAAGGAACAAGTCAAGGAAGTCTACAAAGCTTAATACTGTTTTACTTGACCCTTTATCTTGTTATGTTTTATTTTTTTAATCATTGACCAAAGCAGTAGCCAAACATGAATAAAAAGAAGTCCCAACACAGCAGTAGTTTTTCCATACCCCGCAGAGTTGGGGCAAATACTTGTAAAGACATGCAGTAAGCTACACTGGAAAACTGGTATGAATGAAAAATCAGGAATGTCAGCTACACTACAGTCATCTCGGAAGGATCTGCCATGTAGCACATCTACAGGACTGCTATGATCAGTTTTGACAGTGAAGGAGGTATTTGTGAAACTGCAGTTTGTAAAACTCCCCCCTCGAGGATCCCCTGTAAACACACCACTTACCAGACACTCTCTATATTGTTTGTGGCCACCAGCTTTGCAAAAGTGCAAATACAGGGTCACTCTAGGCAAAACATGATAGTACTTTTATGCTATCAAAGGCAGGAACTGCAGGCTTCAAGCCTACAATTGAGAAAAACCCCAACACAAGTCTTTGGGGTCTCTACCCCATCTCTAAATCATTTTTCATCTTATTCAGCTCCATACCATTTCCAACTTTGATTTTCATCTAAGAAATCCGTAAGTGTCACCAGACTGATTTTATGGAAGCCTTTACATAACACAAAACCCCACAATACACTTAGATGACACATTCTAACCATTTAATCCCATTTCAGATAATTTATTTTTGTTTGAGGAGTTAGCTTCAGCTCCTCAGTGAGCTGATGTGACCTACCACACAGCTCCACAAACACTAACACCAGTGAAAGGGAGGCAGCACAAACACTCACAGGTAGGGAGAAAAACCCACCTTTTTTGGTAGAAGCATGGTCCTAAATGCCCCTAAGAGTACACATTTACCCTTTATATTTCACTCACAATGTACACCAAATCATAGTCATGGTTTTCATCATCCCCAAAAATTCAAATCCAAACCAATCTATTTGTGGCTTTCTAATTTTGGCTTCTAACACTTCAATTGAAGCTCACCATTTGGGATTTCACTACAACTGATGCAACTGTGTATTAGCCTAACAATCAGCCAATGAAAAAGCTCTTGATTTCATTCCTCCACAAAATTATGAAGTCAACTTTAGTCTTTTCAAAACTTATATATCAAAAAATGCTTTATAATGAACCAGTAACATTGCTAGAGATAAGAGATGAGGTGATGCCTACTTTTTAAAAATAGAGCAAAACTTAAACTATTGCAAGCTACTAGTTAAATAATTAGTTCATTTTTGGAAACCCACAGGTCAAACATACACTCCCTAAGTGATTCATAAATAGTAAATTAACACATTTTGTATTGGGTTAAAGAAATATAAATTAATATTAAGCTTTCACTGTTATCTTCTCTAATGGTATAAAGAATTGAGAAGATTAAGAGTGCCCTCTCAACATTAACCCAGGAGGATGCAGCGTAGTACACTGATGTAGTCCTTTCTTCTGGGTCAGATGAGACTTCCATCATCCAATTAGTTACTCATTTCACCTATACTGAAGAAACATGATACATTACAATGTACAATAGCCTCAGCAAGGAGATACTTTCCACCAGCCCTGGCTTCACAGTGTCATTTTTGGATCCACAGTAAACATTCATCAAGAGCCTGATCCCCTACCACCACTAGCTGCATCTTGCCATGATCCTAATGACCAGCCTGCCATGGTAAAGCATACTGCTTGTTACTTCATGTACTAAAAGAACGTAAAATTGTTGATATGGTTTACATGAAATATTTTGTCTCAGTATGTTTTCTATTAAAACATCGTATCTCAGTAAGTTCAGAGACATGTCAGAGATATGCCACATATTTTAATTCACCTTGGCTTTAGCCTACCTAACTGGGCCATACTACTAGACTTTAAAAAAATCCAAAATCTGCATCATTCTCAGCTGATGTTTAGAAGCACGTGATAGCTCTGCAGAGCATAAATTTAACTAAGGCTTAACAACTTTATCAAATGTGGATAGATTACTGAATAAGGACTGTAACAAGGTAAAATGAAAAGCAAGGTAAAATAAAAACTGAGCATTGAACAGAAAAAAGGTGCAATGGGATATTCCCATTACTTAATCCAATAAGACTCATTTGCCCTAAAGATACTATTAAGTGACTGTTTACAATTTGTGCCTCAAAGAAAATGATCAACAGAATTGTTCATGCTTAAAATGTAATTTGTGAAACCAAAAGGCTATCAGGACATCCTTCCCTTATTATTATTATTATTTGCTTGCAATTAATCAAGAGCAGACCATACCATCCTTTTGCTTCAGTAAACCCTTTACCTGCCTGATATTTTTATTTGGGTTAATGGGGAAATGAAGGTGTATTGTTTGCTTGTTTGAGACAAGTGGCTTTGATTTTCAGCAGATGTATACTTTAAGCAGTTTAGAACATAAAACATTCACCTATTAATCTGAATAATAAAATCTTGTAGGAGTTCAGCAAAGGGAAAATATGTAAACATTAATTCAAAGTCTTATGCCTAGATATATGACAAAATTATTTAACTGCATCAAGATATTTAAATAAGAAAACCCGTCTCCTACACAGTATTTACCTGAATTATTCACTGTCATTCATCTTTAAATGCTGAATATATTAAGGATCTATCTGCAAATGAAGAGCTATTATACTGAAACAGGATATTTGATTCACAAAAGTATTATATTTGCAATTTGTAAATAAGAAACTACTTTTTCAAGTTGTGATATACATTTCTCATTTGACAGCAAATATTAAAAGTAATGTAAAAAAATGCATCAAGCTTCATCACTCTTTTCCCCAAGCCCTGCCTTCCTCATCTTGGCATCTTTTGTTCAACCCACTAATCAATTTGTGTTGCAATATTTCCATTTCTATTAAAAAACAAAACAAAACCAAGTCACTTTCAATTATTTCCCAGCTGTACCTTAAATATTGCTTAGTTCTCATAGGGACAACTGACTCATAAACCTGATCTACTGTATCTGCTTGGGCCTACACATAACAATTCAGTATCAAGGACTTGTTACTTACCTATCACATTCAATTGTCCCAAATACCCTTAAAACACTCCATAAATAAGATCTGAATACAGTCAGCTCTCCACTGTCTCATCTATCAACTCTCCATTATCTCATGTAACGAGAGAATGCAGGTATCCTGAGTAGTGGAAAATCCCGTATGATAACAATGCCACAGATCGATCTCACAACCCATGGTACAGCAAGTGTGCCCAAATCGATGAAGGAAACTCCAGTCTACCAATGCTTTCAAACCCCAGTCCAGCTTCTTCCAAAAGGTGGCACATGCAGACTTAATCACACAGTTGCAGGCTTACCACTAGAACTTTTCAGGCATAACAGTTTGGGTCGATTGTTGTGTCTATACTAAATTGCTTTCCTGAAGCCCACTGGAATAGAGAACCCAGTACAAACACCTCAGAGCATGGCCCGTGCTAAAGCAAAGCCAGTGAGATTCACATACCCAACCTCGGTACAGCTCATTGTGGCGGTGTGGCAAAGGCTTAAATAGCTGAGAATAAAATAAGAGAAAATAAAAGAAGAAAGACCACACCACCAGCACCTAAGTGGGAATTTTCCCCCAGCTAGGGTGACAGCCATTTCAGGTCCTGCATTGATGGGGTGAGTCCCCTTCCCGATCCCTATTGGTCCCCAGTTCCCTTGTCCCTCCCTGTTCCTCCCTCATTGGTTTGTGCCCCATCACCCCACTGACTGGTCCTCCACCCCCAGTATAAGTACTGTACCCTCCATTTTGTCTATGCTCTTCGGTCCATGGTGGTCTCCGGGGCATGGTGGTCCTGGGACCATGCCACCACCAGAATAAAGCCTTGGAACCCCATGCCTGGAGCCCCTCTCGTTCTGTTCCCTCCGCCGGCGCTCCCCCAGAGGGAGCCTGCTCCGTTCCCAGCCTGCGGACCAGAGGATGTCTGCAGGGGGAACGCTGAGCCAGGCTCCCCTGGGAACTTTCCTTTATTTTGACTGCGACAGCTCATTTTCTCTAACACTCACCTCTAGGTCCCAGGAACATGAAAGGGGAATAATCAAACTGATCCTGCACCAGTCTGGTTCCTTTTCAAGGCCTCACTCTGACAGCAACCTAGAAAAATGCTCTAGTGATACTAGAGACAGGGGCTTCAGGTTCATATATTTATGTAAAACTGTGTTCCAGAGCAGAAATACTAGAAAAAGAAAATAGCTCAAGCTTTGCAGTCAGCATTAAGACTGCAGAAAAGTGCTAGGGTTCTTAAAGCATAGACTAGTTGTGGTTTTCATGTGAAGATTTTTGAAGAATAATTTGAAAAAACCTGTTACAATCTGTCCCTTACTCTCTGTTTTGACTGCATTACATGGAAAAAATGCTATTTTCAGATTATTAAGGGTTGACTTTTTCAGATAACAAAGTCAGAAGTATTTTGACAAAGATGCGTTAAAGCTACTCTGTTTTGAAGAATAGAATCAATGGTATTCAGAAAGGTGGTATACTGTAAGAAGACATTAATCACCTGTAAAAACAGCAACATTCATCCCTAACAGCCATTAGCTCAAGCATGATAACTGTATTTTACTAAACAGAGAATAAAACAACAGAGATACCATCAAGAACTTTAATTTACAGTATGATAGAAAATGCACTAAAAAATTATTCACGAGCAAGAGCCTGATATGCATTAACTGCTAAATTACCCTGACAGATTATGCCATGATGTTTAGAATAATTCAGCAAGATACATTTGGGTGATCCTAGATGATACAGCAAGGGTTTGGCACTTTGAAAGGCTGGGCTACAATGGCAGCTATGGAAGTTGAGCCTTAGCATGAGCCACTGGCAGTACAGGCAGTGCAGGGAACACAGCTGGATGAAGGTCTGACACCACATCAAGAACAGAGTTTGAATGAGGTTTTAGAACCATTTTTTCAAGACAACAAGCAGCTTGCAACAGTTTGAAGTTCATGGTGTTGATGTGTTTTGAAGCACAGTCTCCAGAGGGAGGCTGAGTAAATGAGACTTGAAACAGTCTTAAGGAAACTTAAGCATTGGAACAGATTGTCCAGATAAGCTATGGAATCTCCACTTATGGAAGCTTTCAAGATGTGAGGGGGCAGCACTCCAAACAACATGGTTTGGATCAAGTTCTGACCCTCGTTTCAGCAGGAGGAGGGTCAGAACTGTATGATATGCTACTATCCCTTCCACTCTGAATCAGTCTATGATCCCAGAAGTTAAAGGAAACCCAAAAAACAGGGTTCAGCAATTTACAACATGATGACTGAAAGGTAACACAGTAAAAAGCACATCTGGTTGGGAACTGGTACACAAAACAAGTTGCAGACACACCTATGAATTAGAGCATATTCCAGCTCCTGGTTTTCCTAAGTCTACACAGGCAAAAATCCTTCTCAACAGCTGATTTACTTGCTTTTCTGAAAGGCAACGTCGTTTACTTCCTATTACATTTCCAATGTCATAGACTTAGGGAAAAAAAAAGATGACCTACAACACCACCTCCGAAAATTTGCCAACCCCTCCTTCTCTAAATGCTTACAACATTTATCTTTACTTATCTTGGCCACAGACATGATTTCTAGGATGAATACCAGATCTCTTGCTCTAGTTGCACTGCTTAAAAGCTTTATCCTGAAACAGTTCGACATCCATCCCCCAAAAGGTACCTTTACTTTTGCTTCAATGTGGGAGATTGTCTAAACATTTGAGAGGTCTACTAAGACAGTATACAAGCAAGGCTGAAGTGAAGAGCTTATAAATATCCAACTGATTTCTGTCAAACCCAGTCTATGCAGTCATTCTTCAGTAAATATAGGCACGTACTTGCTTGTGTCTGTTTATGTCATCTGGTCCTCAATGTCATTACATGCAAATACATAACCATGATATTAAAAGGTTCAAGGATATCTTGGAGCTTAGTGTCCTTACTACAAACCTTGGAGGAGAAGATGTTCTCAAATAGTTAGAATTACTGCTCTCCTGTAGGCAGAGGACACCTCTACTGTCCATCCTATATAAAGGATTAAATCTTGTTCATCAAGCTGCATTAAAATCTTCAAGATTCAAAAATCTGGTATGTGCCAGAAAATGCTTTCCTACACAGGAAAACTGACAGGTTTCCTTTTTTTATCCCCACTGGATGGAAACTTCATTTAGATAGGCTTAAGTAAGGGGGTTTTTACCACATTTATGGAAAATGGTAATTTATAATCTGAGCAGGAAATAGGTTTATCAATAACTGGAATTTATCTTGCTACTAACAAAAATGGAAACATACAAAGTAATAGTGATTTGACTTTTTAATGCTCCCACATGGAACTATAGGGAGTAATGTGTGCAAATGCAATCATAATGTAGAACCTTTATTAAAATAAAAAAATCTCATGCATTGAAAAAGCATACGAGCATTTATGACAATAGCTGCACAAGAATTTACTTGAAAAACCACTTAGTTTGTCAGCTAAAGAACATTCCAAGGCAAGCGTACATTCTGAAAAAGCTTCATAACATACTTCATTGTTGAGGCAAAACTTTTTTTGCAGTTCCTCTCGCTGGGAAGAGGAAAGGCAGAAGCGCGTATGGCAAGGTCTGAGGTTCCCTCTTCCCTAAATCCCACTGCACACTTAAATGCGCTCAGTCACATTAACAAGAGCACTGAGCGTCGTGAACTGTAAAACTCACATGCACATTGGGTCACCTGCAGGGCAGATTCTAAATTTATCAGTTAACCAAATGGAAGAACAGCTGTGACTCTGTATATGCAAAACCTCAGGGAGCTACTGAATGCAGGGCCCTATCGAAAACACACCCTCCACTGCAGACCACCACTAAGACTTCTCCTTTTTCCAAGGTGATCTGTGGCTCGGGCAAGCAAGACTTGTTTGGTGCAGGAGGAAACAATGCTGGAGATGAAGCACTGCTTTGCAAATACAGAATGTGGCACTGAAATGAGGAACTGCAAGGAAAACAGACAGAGAAGTGAGTCTCCAGAGGAACAGGCAGCTCTGGGGGCAGTGATTCCATGGAGGCAGCGTCAGACTGTGACCCTGGCAGAGCTGTGTCTTCTACGGATCACACCTCTTCCCAAACGGGCACTAACAGAAACTCCCACTGCAGTGAGAGGTTGAGTCAGCAAAATACTGAAAGGATCCAACAATGAGAAAATACCTTCCCTTATTTCTGTTCAACATCCCTCTGTTCTACAAGATAAGCCCCATGATACTGGAAGGACCCTACATCCCCAATTCATTCAGGGATTTACAAAAAAAAAACTTGTAAGCAGTAAAGACATTTAGCATTTCACACGGTCACAAGCCAATACTGACAACTGCCAACATACTTTTCTAGGCAATCTGAGTACACCTGTAATGTTTAAAGCATTTTATATGATTGTGGAACACAAATATTCTATCTTAAACATTACCACAAATTTGCCAGATTTTTTTTGTAACCTCATAAGCATTCTGTAAAAAGGCAATCCAGGCAAAGAGGAAAACCAGAACGGAAGTAAAATAAGGGGTGCAATGGAACAGAAAAAAGAGAACATAGAAAGACAGAATAAAGCACAGGCAGTAAAATGTTGATTATTGAAGTGCCAAATTAAAAACAGAATTGGTTAGCCTTGTTCCTCACCAGGAGACATGCACAGTCACCTATAAAAATTTAATCCTACCAAACCCATTTGGGGCCCACAGAATATCAAATGGATACCAACGTAGTTACAGGGCTTATCTAGACAGGGAATTATTTAATACAAGTATAGAATGTACAAAAATATTCTTATCTTGCAATCACTTTGTAATAAGCACTTCTGATATGGACCAATATGAGATTACACTCTGCTATAATTGTGGGATTTATCTAAGAAACTCTAATTCAGATACTTGAGCAGCAGGAAAACTATCACGCCCAAAAGACTATGTATGAAATCTTTTATCAATCCCTTCAATGAAAAATCCATGTATTTCCCAGCTGACTTTTATTAAGATGAATAACACAAAGGGCAAACTAACAGGAAATAGATAAGAGGTTCTCATTTATTTGAAAGAAAGTTTCCTCGCAAGTTAATTACTTTTTTGAAGTACCTCACATGTCTAGAGCACACATTATTTCTGAAAATTAGTCTTACATATAAACAAAATAGTAATTAGACCAAAAGTTTGATGAGAGTTATGTGGGAGACTAATACCTCAACTAAGTCACAGCAGTTTGTTATGAAACGGGATTAAATACGTAAAACAGGAGAGAGGGGAAAGTAAATGCGGCTGGAGATTTTGCCTTATTATTACAAAAACCTTTTCTCCACATTTTTTCCACAAGACACACTCAGGCAGAATTCCTGCAATGGTTATGAACACCTATTAAAAAACTTGAAAGGGGAACAGTCTCAAATAAGTATTGCTTTTTTTACAGAGACACATAAACATGCAGTACTAGATGAGTTCTTATTTAATCAAATATATCTTATCTTATTCTATATTTATAATTTTAGTTCCTCTTTTATTTCCTGTTCTTACTGAAGAGAAAAAGAAAGAAATCATACTAAATTTCCCTACATCTTTCAAGTACAGCAGTCCCATAAACCTTATGTTCAGGAATAGCAATTTCCAATTTTCTCTTATAACAACTTTTCAACTCTATTTATTTAACTTGAAAGTATTTTTCATCTGACTTTTTGATTCCGCATACTAGCCTTGCAAATGATACATCACAATTGTTTCACCACTTTGTGGCTTGGAACTTTTCAGTTTTCTGGGGAGAAAAGTATGGGATGTTAGGTTTTCCTTGTATCCAGGGTCACAATATTACAAGCTTCACCCCTTGCAAACAGGCATCAGTTTTTATTAAGACATATCATAACATGTTAATTTTGAAATCAAAGTTTAGCAAACACAACAGATGGGAGACCAGAAGACGACTCATTTTCTGGCATTCACTAGTCCTTCAAATTTTGTAAGTTTTGCAGCTGTGCCATTCTGGTTCTCTCATCTGTCAGTAAACAAGCATACACGCCTTACAATTCACATTGCACCTTATTTTAATGACAGGCAATCTCTGTTTTAATAGAAAATAGATCATATATTTAACCAGAGATGGAAAACCAGGTACCACAAAGAAAACTGTTGCAAAAAATCATGACAAAAGAGCCCATGTGAACTAACACATCTTATGCAAGATGCATCAAAGAAAGGTAGGTCATGACTTTCATCCCTTACCAACATATTCATCTTTTTCCTTGTGTAGTAAGCTGTGTCATTCACGAAAATCACATTAGCGCCTGTCATTTAATGTTTTAAATTGAAACACTGTAGCTTCAAATGTAACACACTGCTCTGAGATGTTATTAGGACACTAAGAAAGAAAAGTCATCTCCCAGAATTAGAAACATCTATCTTTTTTCCTTCAAGCAAGGCACATTTTCATGATTCATTTAAATCAGCTTAAGCCAGTACTGCCACAGGTAGAAGCGTTTTGCAGACCAAGAGGCCTTTTACATATTTTTGTGCCTCCTCAAAAAAGTTTTGATGTTCCATCAACTGTATGCTAAAACAAACCAACATGCTCATCCACCTGGAAAGGGAAAAAAAGAATCCAGCAGAGGCTATTACAGAAGACAGGATTGCACAGCCAGGGGAGAAAGTGTTCCCTTCAGTAACATGACATGGGCTTAGGCTGAGCTAGCGGTGGGGCTCCATGCTCAGAAATAATATGAAAATGTACTGCCACTCCCAGTAAATTATTTTTTTCCTCAAATTCAGGAGTTTCACCTCCAAAACCACTGACAAGCAGAACTGCTGACTGCGCACTGTATTTATGCACTTATTATTAACATAAATCTTACTTAATATCAGAGAATATTGCCAGAATAATGTCACAAGCAGGTAATGAAAAGTTAGGAGCATAAGTCAAGACCTGTTTCTCTAAATTACGATGATCCTAAAAGCTTATGAATGTCAGAGTAAAGTGAGCATTCAAGACTGGAAAGCAAAAACTCCACTTCTTTCCCCTTCATAAAAAAGATGAATTACTGTTCTTGAACAGACGTTTTGCCATGATAGAAGCACCGCCTACAGCAAAAGTATCTTCCATCTCCTAAGACCTCCCCTACATTCACAAGAATTAAACTTCTGATGCCAGTTTAAATAAATGGAACAAACAGACTAAGTAGCCAGATCCCTTTTTCTCTTGCCAACTTCCACAAGCTGGATACCCTGAAGACACACAGTGCCTGCTGAACCTGTTCAACAAGTTAAAAAAAATTAAGCAAGCAAAAAAAAAGTCTACATTTTTCAAAGGCTTTTGTTTTGAGAAAACTGTAACAAGCACTGCAGAAAACCACAAATAATATCCAAAATATTTTGAAATCAATTTTCTATAGGAAGGTATTCAGGAAAGGTAGGAAACAAGTTGCTGAAAGGACAGCATGCAGAAGTACTATGAGATGAAAACTGAGAAGAATATGATCGGGAAAAGAGAAAGACCCCTTAGAAGAAGCACTAACCATAGTAATATGACTGAAGCACAGATATGATCATCAAGGTGATCCTATAATTTACTTTCTACATACACTGAGGAGCCTCAAACTTTCCACGTGCCTGGGTATCTAACTCATTTTGCTCCCCTTATGAGGCTGACCTCCCGCCACTGCTCCCTGTAAGTTGAGATCTGCAAAATTCACTGAAGAAGAATCCAAGTTCTCCTTGCAGAGTTGGAAGCTGAAGTTACTGCTGCTCTGGATGCCTTTCTATCATCTCCTCCTTCCCCCTTTCAGAGCTGACCTACACAAAGGGACTTGGCATTCTGAAGGTGATATGGGGCCCTTTCTCCGGAACGTACCAGAGCTGGATCTCTCTGTCTTCTGCAACAATCTGATTCCTTCCCTGTGTCACTCAAGCAAGCTGGCATCTGGGAAACCCTATCCTTTCTTATAGTAAGGGAATGTCAAGAATAATGTCTTGAAATCTAGACTGTACTTTTACAATATAAGGACTTCTGCAAGAAATGAAGTTTAAGGAATTTTGTTTTCCCCTTTTCCTCTCTCCTGTCCTCCCAGGCACTCAACTCTTACCCCTGCAAGACATTTAACACCTTTCTCAATTACACCAATGCACCACTTGCAGAGCAGTTCTGGACACTGGTGGGATCCAGCAGCTCCCCTTCCAGCAGGCCACTGCAGCAGGTCAGCCAGCACAACCCACGGCGCAGGGCACTGCAGCGGCATGAAGCTGCCAGCAGCAAGGGAGGTGGAAACAGCGAACTGGCATTGCCAGGAGAGCTCTGTATCTCCACACGAGGGCTTAGGGAAATCAGAATTGACACATCTGACGTCTGTCATAACTCTGTACCCTACGGGCAGGGATGCCAACTGAGATGAATGCAGCAGTTCAAACAGAGGTTTTGTTTCAAAACATACTAATCTCTGGGCTGCTCTCACTCAGCAGATCATACTGACATAATGGCCTCTCCTGTTCCAGAGACGTCTTCCTGACATGGAGGCTGGAACTTTTATGGACATTTCTCTCAGGATGCAGTTCTGGATTACAGTGAAACCAATCCAAAAGCTAGTTGGTGACAGAAGTAGGCATCCCATTCCTCCTGTGTACTTTATACTCCTTCTGCACCACCACTGACAATATCTGATGCTGATGTGGACCAGGGAGATTAAAACAAATATAAACCAGAATAATTCTGGTTTTGCCTTTTTTTTTTTTCTGCTAGTTTACCATGTTGAGCTGACCAACCATAAGGTAAAACAGCATGACTGCAGGCACACAGGAAGCACCAGAAGCAGGATGACCCTGCTCAGGCAGCTGCTATCCAACAGATCTCCCTACGTGTACGATCTACACCATTAGCCCTGTGTTCCTGCCAGTTTAACCCACTCTCTGACTATACTGCTGCCAAAAGCAAGCCCATCTTCCTGACCTGACTGCAGGAGCAATCAAAGCAGGAGAAGACCATGCATATCACACCTTTTGGCAGATATATGCTCAGGCCAACTATAAATGCATAGATGAGAACGCTGTTTCACATGAGATTTGGGTTCACAGCATCAACACTGGGCCATGCTGGCTATACTCTCTTACCCTCTCCCCCCACCAAAAAAAACCCCAGTGCTCAGGCACAACCATGGACATCAAAGAAACATGCACAAGTGAAAAATACACCTCTTTTTTTCCCCCAGTCTGATCACCTCCAATAGCTTGAATGCTACTTCTCACAGTAAAAACACACAAATATAGAAAATGATTAGCAGCAGAGGTCTTGACCACTTAATCTAAGGTATTCATCATATTTTTGGAGAAAATATGAGACAATTTTTTCAAGCAATTTTAAAACTTTGGAAAGCAACAAATGAAGTTATGTATGGATAAGCATGAACATTGATGGTCCAGTCTAGAGGGCCTGTAAGTATTTGGAGGTACTTTAAGCTTCTTCCCCCTTGGCCAGTGGAGTCAGAATCTGGGAAAGGGAGAACAAGTTGAGTGGGGTGAAATAAGGTTAAAAAAATATTCAAAAATCTGATGAGTTACTTTATGTGGAGTACAGTAATTGGCAGGAGGTATAAGAAGTAAAAGAGGAAGAGATTTTGAAGCAAGCACCTGACTGAAGTGGAGGCAGCGAGTCTGAGTTTGCATTTGGTGCTGCGACTGAGCCTGGCTCCCTATTCCAACAAAGCTACATGCTCTCTGCAGTATGTGACAATCCAGTGAAGTGCTCTTTGTGATTCCAGATACAGGTATACATAAAGGTGTTATTAGCTTGGATGTGCAGCAAAAGAGGCACAAAAAGACACCATACCAGGAACTTCTGCTGTTATCGTGAGGCAGTCAAGACTTTGAAACACAGGACGAGCATCTTTCCCTTCCCTCAGATAGCTATGGATGGTAAACTAACTTAAAGAATCGTATTTCTGCTGTAACTATTATGTGTATTAACCAAGCACACATAAATAAGGCAAAACACTTATGAATGACAGATTTTTCTGGGTTTTGCTACCATCTCACAGTGTCAGGTCTGAACTGTAAAGACTATGCACAAGCTACAAGCTTCTAAACAAAAGGGTGCTAACACTTGAAAAAATCTCAAAAGTAGCAATTCTAGTGACTAAATATGTATTCAATGCAAAGTTAAAACTGTTACTGCTGTCCCATGCCACTCCAGAATACTGAACTCAGTAAAACTCAGTTTAGAAAAAGAAGGTGCATACTCAAGAAACCATTACTGTGATCCCTTCAGCTAACACCTCTGCCCATTCTACCTTCATATTATACACAGCTGATAGCTTTATGTTCTACAGCATAAAAGAATGGATGTTCTCCAGACAAAATCCTTTTATACTCATTTCTGTCTTACACTGTCATTTACTCCCTCACTAAACTAAACTCATTGATCATGTTTCTGCTGACAGACTTCATGGCAAGGCATGCTGAGGCACAATCTTTACTTTGCAGTGTGAAATGGTACCTGGTCTTACATACACAAGACCCCTATTTCTTCAGTTGCATAACGAAAGAAGGAATTACATAGACCCCCCAAAAGCAGTCTCAAAGGATGGCAAATTATCCCATATTACTGTCACACCAAAGAGCTGTGCCTACCACAGCACTGCCAGGTCCAGAAAGGCAGCAAGATGGTATAACTAGGCATCTGAGCTCTTTATCTTTTTGTTCTTAGAAAATGGAATTTTGCCAAATTGAATGCCTGGAGGAGATGGGATGCCATTAGGCAGCCTTAATTTTGAGTTGAGGAAATGTTTTCCATTGCAAAATAATAATTTCAATTGCAAAAGTTGTTATTTTTAAAAGGTCCAAAAGTGCTACTTAAGTGTAAGAGCTAAAATCTGAATAAAATTCAGGTGATTTGAAATTTGTACGCCATATCTGAGAAGCCTAGAAGATGCAATGAGTACCCATGAACATTACAAAATATTGAAGTAATAGTTTTGGAATATGGGGGATGCAGGAAAAAACCACACCCCCAGGACAACTACAACTACCATCTCTTACCTATACCTCTATGAATAATGACTGAAGAAATAAGCACCTGTACAGTCATCTTTATGGGTCAGAACATGTAGCTAAAAAATGCAGCACCAGGATCTCATTTAGTTTCTTAAGCTGGAGTAAAGTCTTCTAGGAATTACCATAGAGAAGAGTGGGGAGGAGGATTCAAAAGCAAAAGTCCAATTTATAGTGGCTCTAGGTGATCCCTAGACAAGCTCTCCTGTGTGGCTGGAAATCTAATATAGGCATTGCACTTCAGATAACTGAAGAAGACAAGCAGAACAACCTCCCCATGTCTTCAATTCCACACATTAGTGTGCTTCAAAAAACCTTAACTTCTCAGCTAACTCAAAGGAAACAGTGCTCAGTTTTCCACTTACTTTTCTAACCCCTATTTTCCACAAATATAAGACTTTTTATTTGAGAAGACTAGATTCTGTCTTTTAAATTGTTACTGCTCTTTGGGACCAGACCATGTCATTGGTGTCTCAGACATCCTGCATCACATGGGCTAATAGGATAATTGATGATACTAACTTTCAGCTTCTGGAGTAATACCAATTTAAAATAAGACTTCCCTACTGCTCATTCCCAGTCTTACCCTTTCTTGCCTCAGAACAAGCAGGACCTGCGTGTGTGCATCCACTGATGAATTAGAATCAGAAACTGATCCACTTCAAAAAAACCAAACCAAACCAAACAACAACAAACAAAAAACCCCCAAGACCAAAAATATTTGCATTATTTTTCCTAGACAGACTATACCCTTGAGTTTACAGCCTAGCCCTCCAAATCTTAAACCTGCATAATTGCTATTTGTGTTACTGTAAAACCATAAGCTGAAGAACAGAGCTCATCTTACAACTGTTAGACAAATTTGACAGCTTTCTTCTCTCTTTATAAAGATGCATTACATTAAGTAAAGATCACAGTACAATACTTCAAAAGATAAGCTATCCTGTCAGAAGGCAATTCACAACACTTATTTCCACAAAAATATGTCATACAGAAATGTAGTTTGAAAGTAAAAGTATGTCTGAGCTGTATGAATTAAAAAGAAAACCAAACAGGTGAACCTGAACGTTCCTTGTCCATCAAGAGTTTGTTATTTGATCATATGCTAGCAACACAAACCATTAGCAAGGGCTACTTCTTTTAAGGACAAAACTTTTTCATTTCTGATACAGCCAGGAGGAAGAAAAGTCGTCCTACTGGAAGCATGTGTTTTGAATTTTAATTTCCTGTTAAAAATTTTAAAATCAATGTAGACAACTCACTGGATCCAGAAGACAATACAACTTTTCATATATTGCATTATTTATCATGACATTACTGTGTAATCATAATAAGATTCGTTACATTTCAGCGATTCAGTGTTATTTTCTTTTAAGCTACATTACACAACCACATGCATGGAAGCATAAAATGTCAATGCTCCTCAGACATCAGTTAAGTATCTACACATGGAAAAATATAAATCTGTGGAACAGAAGAATATCATAAAGCTAAATTTTCAGTAGTCTCTACAGCTTAAATTCCTTTGACTTTTAATAGGATTTAGGTTCACCAGCAACTTATGCTACTGCAATCCTACCAATAACCTTTCAGATATGATACATCTCCAAAAATATATTTTAGGTTAGAATCTTCCAAAGTTTCTCCTGTGGAAGGTATTTAGTATTATTCTTCCATGTGTTACCCAACAGTTAAAAGCAAAAACACTTTAAAGAAGTGTGGTAGACTAGCATTACTAATGTAAGCTCTTCATGTGGTTTTATAAGAATCTTTTAACCCAAAACAAAGTCAAATAATAGAAAACTAAGACACACTGAGACACAGTAAATCTGCAATAAAGAGCTATGGCTAATATGTTATTTTACTTCCTCTCCTCATAGCTTATTTAACAACAAATTTACGCTTCACCAAAATAAACATTAGGAAGTTCTTTTTCTGAAACCCACAATGAAACTGCAGGTATCGTACCTTACAAAGAAAAATGCTACCAAAAAAAGAGACAAAACACAGACATTACTATCAAAAGTATGCTAAATCCAGCTTTGGCCAGTTGTGTGTGCAGGCATACTACTGACAAAGTAACAAAAGATTAGTGACAAAGTAAGAACTTAACACTGGGATTATAAGAATGCACAGAGATGGGGAAAATGTAGATGAAAGCTGTTTTCAAAGCAGATCTTGCAGCAATATGTGCGCTATGCTAAACTTCAAACCACTAGCTGAGTCTCTTTAGCTCATTAGATTTGCCATTTACAGGTGAAAAAGCAATACACAACTCCAGGGAAATGAAAACCTCATCTTCTCACAAGCGTGGGTTACCAGGAAACTCTTCTCTCTACCCACAGAAAAGGTGTAACTGTCCCAATTTAGACATCAGGATCCATCATCCCATGGTGCAACATGGGAACTTCAACTGAGCAGTACAAAGTCCTGCAGCACTTTCAGTAACCAGTTGTTTGGAATCAGACAGTGTCAATACATTTATGTGTCAGTTCAGGACACATATGTATGTTGACACACACAAAACACGTATGTAAATGAGGGGGTAAGCACCCACAGTCCACAGGAGAATTGAGTGGCAACCTGTTCTTACAGCAAGGTCTTTGAACTTGAACAGCTTTAAGCTGAAGAAGGGTAGGGTTAGATGAGATATTAGGAAGAAATTCTTTTACTCAGAGGGTAGTAAGGCATTGCAACAGATTGCCCAGAGAAGCTATGAATACCCCATCCCTGGAAGTGTTCAAAGCCAGGCTGGATGGGGCTCTAACCTAGTCTGATGGAAGGTGCCTCCCCCACGGCAGGAGGGTTGGTAGTAGATGATCTTTAATGTCCCTTCCAACCCAAGTCATTCTATGATTCTATGCAAAGCTTGCTGAGACTACTGACCCAGTATCAGTCCATGAGAGGTGCCACTGGTCACCAGCTTTAAGCTGGACTTTGCACCACTGACCACAACTCTTTGAACCCAATCATCCAACCAATTTTCCACTCAACTCCTTCTCCACTTCCGCAGTCAAGCTATGTTATGTTTCCTTTGTCTTTATAGAAGGTCAGTACTACAGAGCCCACACCTTACTGGAACTTTTGTGAGCTAAGATGACAAAACAGCCTGAAACCTCACTATCTCAGACTATCATTCTCACAGGTCCAAAACAAATAAGTTTCTTTAATTCACTTTGTCACACAATACTTGCATATCAATCACTGTTTGGGCAAAAATTCCTATCATCACATCTCTCTAGTTCAAAAGAAAAATTGTGTGAAGCCTTATTTGAATGTAATAACAGATAAAAATAAACCAATGGAGCCATCTGGAACTAGTTGGGTTTAAAGCAAATGGCACGGTTATAAGAAAATATAACAAAATAGCTGTATTAGATACATAAGACAAATATTCTATTACAATGAAGTGTCTGCACTGTCTATTACCCCTCCTTGGAATTATAACAGTTATCTAAAAGTAAAGAAAATTGTCTGCTTTAGAGGGTCACTTAGGAGAATAATATGGTTATAACCCTTCATATAAATATGACCTTGAGTGAAATACTATGAGAAATTTTGGCTCATTCTGCACTATTTAGATCAGTTTAGATCAGCAGAGTGGTTTTGAGGCACTTTCCCCAACGACCCCAGTTTGCTGCATGCTGGTTCAGTCCACAGAGAGCTTTCCAGTCATAGAACCTGCATGTCTCCTGAGAAAGCTAAACTACTCTGATCTACCTGTCACAAAATGTACTTCAACCCCTGGGGGTACAAAAAGGTCTGAACCAACTTCAAATTACACTCATGATACAAAACATCTGGTCCAGAAGATGAGGTTAAAATCTAGTCTGAAGTAACCCTGGAACCACACAGATATAGCAACATTAACACTGCTTTTAGTAATTCATTCCTTAAATACCAAATTTAATTGTTAGTGTAAACACAGTCATAAGCACTTCTGGCAACTGTAGTGCCACTACAGATACAGATCCAAGAAAATATGATACAGTTGGATGCGAGAGTTGGCAGATTTCTTCAAATAGTTATTAAGGCAGGAAGAGAGTAAAATGGGTTTGACTGGATATTGGGGTATGTGAACTCTACCGAAAGGGAAGGGGGGTTGGGGATGTGCCACACATTCCAATGATGGAAATTCAAGTGAGTTCATAGTTAATAAAAGGGACAAAAGACTGACATCTGAAATACATAAGGGTGAACTTTCAGACTGATAGAGTGATTCAAAACATAAGACAACATGTAAAGAAAAACAACTAAAACTGATCAGAAGGAAATTCAGGCTGGAAATGATGACATCTCTAGTAGTCAAATGAGCAAGATTCTGGACTCACTCTACAAGCAAATACTTTGGATAAAAATCTACTAAGTTTTAAGAAGGAACTTGATGTGATTACTTGCAATAGCCAACATTTTATTCTACACAATTCAGAAGGTCATGATGTTTCTAACACCATGAGACGAGCATGCCACGCTGGGTAGGCTTGAATGCACAATCAATGCGAAACAATCAATTCTGTACTTGATTTTGGTGAGACAAACCATGTTAAACACAGTGGTAGCTCAAAAATAGGAGGCTAAGAATGAAACTAAAGATTTCCTTTTCTGCTCATTCAATTCATTATCCAAGAGCTCCTCTGGCTACAGAAGTATTACATCCTGTCTCAAATAAATACAAAGACAGTTCCCTAGAAAAATACTGGAACCTACCAAAATCGAATTTATTGCAAAAGTCCCATTTCTCGGTCTGTCAAATTATTCTGGAAGTTCTTTCTTCTTCCTGACATTAATTTCTAAGGGAACGTGCCCAGAGTTAAAGGTTCAACTTGAAACATGTATCTCCTCATGTCACTTTTCTCATTATGTCAGCATTCCACCTCTCTGAACTTGCCCTGTGAATTTACTACTTTTTAGCTTACTGCAAGAGTAACTACTTTTTAGCTTACTGCAAGAGTAAGCTAAAAAGAAACATGCCAAGTAAAGCACTGGTAATTATATTGCTGTGCTTTGTTTCTAAATTACCTTATGAGGAGCCATTTGAATTGTAAGGTTAGGACAACCAAAACACTTCTCTTCAGGTTCTCTAATAGAGAGCAAATGTGCTGCCATGTTCTACCCTCTCGTTCCCCCTTGTTTTCAGAGATTAAAAAAGGCTACAGTTCAAAAGACTGTGTGTTTTTGTTGAAGTAATTAGAATACTCTCAGTGTTTTCCCAGACCTCTTAAGCCTTCCTTAATCCTTCTCTTCCAATGAAGAGTGAAATTACAATTTTCCCTAAAAATGGGACAGTTTGTTGTATATACTTTGACTGCATATAGTAAGCAAACATAATGGGTCATTACTTCTGTCAAAAAAACCCCTAACTGTACCGAAAACAATACTCCCACACACACACCTGACTTGAACTATGACAAGACTAAAAACAAGAAAGTATTTTCTTATCACTAAAATGTTTCTGAGGGAAGTTACTCTACAATGTTTTGGAAAAAGCAGCTGTTATAAATCAACCCTGATACATCTTGTTCCATCTCTGCAAACACTGACACAGCCTAAACCCTAACATTTTTACTGTAGTCTGCTTGAGGATTGACAGAAGGCTAATGTACCACAACACTAAAGGACCAATAATCTTTAATAACTCCAAAATAAGCTACCAAGGATTATTTCCTGCATAGCCATGGGAAAAAAGGACCTTAGAAAGTAATCTAGGACAATCATGTAATATCAAATGAAAGGAATGTGAAAAAGACTTCTACAGAGATAAGGTGGAGTAAGAGGAGGTCAGGAGAGTCTAAAAAAGCAGTATGGAATCCCGTGTAACTGGAGGCACAGCACAGTGAGAGGAGAGAAGCTGGTGAAATTCTCCACTGCCAAACTGATAAACGAGTAGGTTAATTGGGGCAAGATCATTTTTAAAATATTGAAGAGAAACACCTATCATATTTCAAACAAAAGGGATTACAGAAATTAAGACACGCAAGCGTAAAGACCTAGGTAAGAATATAATGTACTCTCCTTATCTACAGGTTTTCTGTCATCTCCAATTAGAAAAAATATTGTATTACAACTTAGGTTTTAAGAAAAATTATTTGAATATTTAATTTTAAATCCTGGAAAGAATATGACTTTCCAACATGGAATAAAAAAATTTCAAATCGCTATAAAAATAGTAACACAAGAAGCAACACTACATGACAGAGTACCCATTAAGGTCTTTCCAACATCAGCCATCCAATGCAGTAAAGTTTGAAAGAACACACCACCTACCCTCTTTGAAACAAATCGACATTGAAGAATTTGTGGAGCTCCACGGAGAATTCTACCATAGCCTGAACTTCACTCATGTTTATGAGGATGAAGAAGTCAAAACTTGTCAGCACCTTAGTTACTGAAAACAAAGAGAAAACAAACTTTTTAGAACACAAGCTGGGGATAACGCCCATCTGGTCCTAAAAAGGACAATGCTTACACACAGTTTTGCACAGCTTCCCTAAATATGCTGGCCCTGAGGTAAAACAAAAATATAGGATGTACCAAATCCAGCTCACAGTAACTTCTACCTTTCTTGTGAAGGAATCAAATGTTATCAGAGAAGCATCACAACACATAGTCAGCATAATACAATCCTGGCACTTACTGATACCTACATACTGCAGCTCTGCTCTGGTTCTTGGCTGGAGAGGAAAAAATACTCTCCGACAAGGAGAAAAAGAGCATGGGCTGCTTCCAGCCCTTGTTGATGCAGAATGACCATGCAGGCAGCAGCACCTCAACTCTGGCATGAGGACAGGAGCAGCTGAATTACAGTACAGCCAAACAGTACTGAGACAGTGTCTGAGCAGGTCATGTAAGGCTTTAGCCAGAGAGATTCCAGGGGAAGGCAGAAATTAAGGAAGGCAACATGCCTATTTTTAGGCAATTTTTTTTGTAGTAAAGTGTTAATTCTTACTGTCATCTTCACAGCCACAGACTAGCAAGTTCCTGCTAATTTACAACTGCCTGCTGCTACCTAAATTAAAATCCTACAGATTTTACTAAGTTCTGCTGATTTTCCTTCAACACTATCAGCTGGATTAATAAAACAAACCACACTTCCTGCAAACACTTGTCTCCAAACTTCCCAGTTTCTGCAAGCACTGCCTGATTTGAGGACTAAGCAAATCAAAAATCTTGAGCAGGCTATACTTCATGCACATTAGTCAATTTTTCTGGCTCTGATGTAGAAGCAGTAGACACTGTCTGGAGATTGACTGGATTATGGGGTTTTTTGTTTCTAAAATTTTGAACATGCATTTGGGTGTTTGTGAAGTAGCAGGCAGTACCAAGACTGAAACAGAGTAGCTGGCAAAAAAAGTCATCACTGCAGCAGGTATTAGTCAGCTGAAAGCAAAGTTACCTTTAGGGGCACAACTTGTAACCTACCACCTAAATTGTCTTAGAATATGACTCAAGGTAAGATTTCCCTTTCTGTACTCACTCTAGAGGAGCTGAAAGGCTTCAAGCACTGTAACACAGGTGTAGGTTTGAAACTATAAACAAGACGTTAATTCTGACCTTGGTTTAACAGCCAATCCAGGGACTCTGAATGCACTTGACAAAAACACGGGAACAGCACGTTACTGATGTAACAGGGGACAGAGAAGAGGAATTTTGCTGCATCAGGACAACATGAAAAACTCGGATCAAGGGCCCTTACTGCAAGATCAAGACTACAGCATCTAGATGATGCTATTAACCCAGCTTGTCTAAAAAATCTTGTCATCATTTGAATTTCAATCAAATGACTTCAAGAGATTAACTGAATGATGCCACAAGTTTTGCTACAGTTTGTAGTGTTATGACTGGCACTGACAACCTACAGGGCTTTGCAGCAATTCCCTCTTCCACTGCTTTGTCTGTAGTATTGTGTAGGGATGTCCTCTGTGGTCATTAAAGCTAGAATCAAGATGTTCTGCACTCTGATTCTCTGGGGCTGCAATACTGCATTATCATGTGGGCATCACCTACCAAAATGCAAGTGTATCTTATGCAAATGAAACCTAACCTGCCACGGAGCAAAGATCCAGACAGAGATCCTAGGCTTGCTGTGACCTTGGCTGCTGGGCAACAAACCCTGTGGGCTGTGCATGAAAGTGCCCAGTACCTCAGAAGGAAGCCACTTTAAAGCACTCAAGAGAAAGCAAAAGGATAAAGTAAGGATGCCATGGGGCAGTCTCACCCAGCTTGCATTTTGATTAAACTACATTGTCAAGGGAGGAAGAAATCACAAGGCTCTGACTTCCTGGCACAATGAGCGGTGCTAACTTCCTGAACAGTTTGCTTCCACTAAGAGAAGGGAAGACTACTCCTAGTAGATGTTGTTGGGCCATGGTCAGGGTCCCTCAAGCCCCCAGCAGGAAAACCCAGAACAATCCAGAACTAGTTCAATTAGATAAACTCAAAGGTCCATTTTACGAATGAGTTAATTCAACAAAAAAACTTAAGAGAGCCACATCTTGCATGACTGGCAAAAGGGCTGTCCAGTGAACTTGTGGTATTCCTATTGTGTATAATATGGCTCTGGCTGGGGCTACTCCCTCCCCTCCTTCTCTATCTAGCTTACTTAGCACTCGCAGCCAGTCCACTAAAAATTGCCTGGCAGGCAATTTTTCCCTGCAGACTGAGCACAGGGTCCAGAAACCACAGGCCTGCATGACACAACACCGTGCATTTTAATCCAGTAACACAGCTCTTGCTCAACTACCAACAGTATTTGGAAAAACAGTGTCTGTGCCTTGCTCCAGTACCAACTGCAAAACCAGCAGGAAATACTGTGGCACAGTTCACAGAAGAGCACATCCAGCAAGCAGTGCTGCGTGCTGCCGCAGGTACCCAGCTGACCACTGGGAATAGCTTTTTCTTTGCTGAGCATCAGCTCGTTCCATGTGCACCTTAAACTGGAAGAAGGGGAACATTCACTGCCCTGGGCTGACATAAACCACACCATTACTTTTCTGCCAAAGTCTTTCATATCAGTGCAAAGGAAAACAGTTAGTACAGAACAGTTACAGTTCTGTGAACTATGTAACAGAAAGTGTTATGCAGTGAATAAATATTTTAAAGGAGAAACTCAACTTGGACAATGTCTTAAGTTTGTACAATAATCATACAAAAGCCAACAAAAAAACCTAAACTCATGTGGAGGTATTTATTGTAGAGATTCCTGTCAAATTTACAGCTGCACTTCACAAACTTCAACTGCATCGAAAGTCCATAACTCATTCTAATACTTAATGAGTTTATTGTTGTATTTTAAAGCACATCATTAGCATTTGGAAACCAAGCTATTAAACTGCATGTAACAAACAAAAGAATCCTTCAGTAGGAGCTCTCTACATGAGAAACAGAGTTTAATGCAGCATATAAACCCATTTCAGAAGGTGTGATAATAAATAACAATTCCCTAATACACAAGTTAGAACACGGGGGTTCTTACAGTTTGGTAGCTACTTAAAATTTATAATCAAAACAGCATTTCAATATTCAAAAGTATTTAGAGCACTGAGACTTAACATCTCCAATAGTTAAAATGTCAGTTAAAGCCACTTGATCCTACACTGAGGGCCAAACCTTTCCTTTCCTTCACACTTCTGAGGGTTTACTTATTTTCCTAAGTTGGAAAATCTCCTATATATCCTGGCTGGTCCATCCTTTCCCCACATTAGCTCACCACTTCTTTAGTTACCCAAACTAATCTTTCCTGAAGCTAGAATATAGAGTGAATCACAGGATAACATATTTTAAAGGTCTGTCTGAAAGAAAAAAAAAACAAAAAAAAACCTTCTTTTGTTTCTGTTTTATTTTCCTAAATCAATCATTTTAGGGCTACTTTACAGCAGATGCATCAGAGCATCTGCGAGTGAATTGAAAAGACAGAAACTTCCTAAACCAGCTTTGTTTTCAGAAAAATGATTGTGTAACACTGCCATTAATCTAGCTTTTTTCACTGGGAACCACAAAACAACACTAAGAAACGAAACTGCAAAAACACATTCAAAGAATGTCTTACCTGTATTGGTAAATATTCCATTTTAATATGTCAATCAACCAGTCTTCCAGTTCTCTGCTACTGCTGTCAAAAACATACTGCTTGAACTAAAAAACAAACAAACAAACGTTTTATTAAGAGCAACATCTCTAGAATGTTTTAATTCTTATGTACTTCCTTCTCTTTTCCTGCGTTCTAATAACAACCTTTATCACGACCTCTCCAACAATCATACAAAAACTGCCTACCAGCATTCTCCAATCTGCCTTTGGGTCCTGCACTGCAGTTTTCAGATCTCTTAAAGTGTAGCAGTCTGATACGCATTTTTACAAAATAAAGTAAAAAACAAAGCTTCTCATGAAGTCAATGCTCTGGCAAAGCTGACATTGCTATGTCCAGTCAAACTATCCCTCTCTTCACCAAGGAATTCTAAGCTCCCAGAGGACTCTGGTACACCCCCAGCCTTCCCAATCTTCAGAGAGACTCTCAGCTCACCAGCACCAACACAGCCATGAAGAGGTAGGAGGACATTCTGGCCTGAGTCATCAAATACAGCTCAAGCCCCCACACAGCCTTACATAGCTACCAGGGAGGAGACAACTTATAAGAACAGGTCTGATGAGATTCCCCCAGTAAATCTTCTGTCCTTTCTCCACAGGAGCTAAAATCCAGGGGACAACGAAGAGAGCCTTAAGACCACGAACTCACTTTCTTAGAGCAAACACTGCAGGTAGGTCAACACCATCTAATATTCTGAAACTCTCCCTGGAGCCCCTGATAAACCACTACCTTAAAACTGTTATTTAATAATCAGTTCATCTCTCCCGTACTCTGAAACCATTAGGGTACTTAAAAAATACAATAAAAACATGCAAAATCTCTTTTTTATCTGATGACCTTTAGATTTCAAAGACATAGAAAAGAGAACACTTAGTTCTACCCTCTTACAGGAACTTTGCATCTTTTCTGTATGTGTATTTCAGAGAAATACAAACACATTATCTATCACAGGTTGTGCAGGCAAGCTGTGAAACTAAACTGGTTTTGCTTGAGCTTCAGAGGGAAGAAAACAGAGAAAGTAGAACATAAAAAACATTATCTGGATTTTTTTTTAAAACAGAATTCACTTGTGCATGTCATATTGGTATTACACCTTTGAAACAACAAATTATCAATAATGAGCCAGTAAAATCCTGATGCCATAATGCCACATAAAAACGGCACCAACATTTATTACATTTGTTTAACAATGCATTACAGCCTGTGTCATACCAGTTCTCTTTTAAAGAGGACTAAGTTCTTTTTTTAAAAGTGAGAGAGAAAACATGCAAAATTCTGAGGAACTGAATTTTTTCTAGCCTTAGATTTAGTATTTGATGTCCAGTAGAAATCAAAAGTAAAACTATAGAACCTACAAATGAAGATGCTAGCTGTTCATTTAACATTCTTCAAGTAGTAGTTTTCTTCGAAGTTGCTGTAGGAGCTCTGTACACCTCCATCCCTGAGCTTTTTTACCAGTCCTCTTCTCCTGTATGCACAGAGATCCACCACCTGCCAACACAAATTCAGCCACCATCTATCTCTGTGCTGATGACTCACAGGTTTGTCCCCCCACCTGAGAACTGCCTTCAATTCCAATTTTAGCTGTTTCTTGGACACTGCCTTCAGCTGAAACCTAGCGTGGTGAAAACAAAGTTCTTGACTTGACCAGCAAGGATATTCCTAATGCCTACTTTCTGAGTGTGCACACTAGCACAATCCAACCGGAAACCTAGACACTGTTTTTCGTTTAGTTTTCTCTGGGTTCTCATAGACTTTGGCAAGACTATACAGAAGACCTGCCAAATTTTTCTGCATGTGATTAGAAATATGTCCCATCTAGCCATACAGCCAAAACTCATCCAAGCTAATATCCTTTTATTTTAATTCCTGTGAGGCTGAAAAAGCATAATTCACTGCATGTATTAGTTCAGCATGGTGCTGCAAAGAACCAGCCTGTTATTTTGATCATTTCACCTCTCTCTCTGCATTCCCTGCAGAGAGAGCCTGGACTACCGTAAGCATAACTCCCCTGTCCTTTGAAATTCTTTCACAGCTGTGCAGCACCCGGTATCACAGTGTTCCGGTTGAGACCAGAGCTTCCCAGCACTAGAAATAAACCCTGCTTCTCCATAATTAAAAAGGTGAGGGTGTAGAAAAGAAATGGTAGTTGAATTTTTGATTGCATAATCATCATGTCATAAAACAAGCAAGCAAACAAACAAACAAAACCCTTAAGTG
The DNA here is from genome assembly GCA_013397055.1 of Pachycephala philippinensis. NCBI lineage: Eukaryota > Metazoa > Chordata > Aves > Passeriformes > Pachycephala > Pachycephala philippinensis. The sequence goes on along the minus strand of VWZT01004477.1, from coordinate 443,368 downwards.
GAAATATCTAGAATACCTTATTCAATTCATTACTCCAATTTTAAAAAGACAACATGACTACCACTAGAAAAATGCTTCAGAACAGACTGCTTTACATCAGGATTTCCTAATTAATTTTTTTAAAGCTTCACAGTTATAAATAATTACGTGAAATAAATAACTACACATATACTTAAACAATGACCTAATTTTCATGGGCTCAGAGCAAAACTCTACTATTGAAATTTTCTTCATGCTTGGTTCTCTTAAGTCTAGACTACTTCCCAGCCAAACAAAAGGCTGGATTCTAACAAAGCTAATGCAAGATACCTATGGCATTTTAATGGGCTAGATAAACAACCAACTTAATCAGGCATTAAAATTCAAGTTTTCATACTTTAAATTTAAATTTAGCTTTAAATTTAGCACCAATATCTTGTCCTCTATGCAGCACACTGATAAAAACAACATACTCACTACTTTGAGCTGACAACTTGATTATTCCCACTGAGCACAGAAATCATTAAGATGTTGAATTTATTTCTTTTCTTCTTCCTTATTAATAGATCATACATGTGATACAGTAATTCATCTTGAACACTTATTAGGCTTATTCCCTTCTATCCTAGCATTGGTCTTTGTCTGTTTGACAAATGACATGTTATTTCTAAGCTTCCTCATTAAAAAGTTTAACATGAAAAGTTCTATGAGAGCACAGTTAAAGCTCTCTTTCTTATTGATGTGTTCTCCTCCCTCCATGACAAAAAGCCCTGCTGCAAAATGGACCCTATGCTCAACAGATTTCTGTTTTTTCCTTCTAGTATGGACACTAACTTCACTTTCTTCTCTCTTCAGCCACCAATTTACACTAAACAAAAACTGCATCAGCTCTGAGATCTCTTCTTTCTCATTAAAATGAATTGAGCAATGGTTTCAACAGTAACTTGCACAGAAAATGGAAACAGAATATGAACAAACCAAACTGAATGTTTTATTTGCCTTTTACAAGGACCTCCCCTAAAAATAAAACCCACATTTTAAAAATTATTAAAGAGGTATGAAATAACTGGCACAAATGTGACTGCTTTTGAGTCAGAAACAGCTAAAATGGAGCATTTTGATGATAAGCAGTAGCAGTTCAGGATATATGCTACAACATTATGCCAGCCACCTTGTCCCACTTTGGTCCCATACACTGGCTGAGTGAGAAAATGAATTTCCACACACTCATGCTAAGAACCAAGGGAGAGTGGACCGTGCAAATCAGCAGTAAAGCTGAGCTACCTTAACAACAGTGATGAAAATAAATACCTCTAACTACAGCAGCAGCAATGTATCTAGAAATACATCTGCAAATGTAGAAATAAATCTGTAAATTAATTACTTGGTTTGCTTATAATTTTCCATTAATGAACTCACAATCTGTCTGTTCCTAACCTATTCAGAAGAGCATTACAGGGGAAAAAGCAAAATGAAGCACTTATACTAAATAATCAAAGTCTTTTGGAATTTTACATAAAAGGCATATAAAGATCTTACAGTAAGTGGAAAAAGAAACTCCCAATAAATGGCAGGCTGTAGCATTTTGGCTTAAAAAACCAAATTGCAGAGTTTAATACATTTACATTCTTATAAACTCCTGAATTTATGAAGGATGTATCAGATAAGAATTCATAAGGTAGGAGAGGGAAGCTCACTAAAATAATTTGATTCTGTCCAATGGAATAGGTTCTTCATAAAACATTAACGGCGTATCTAAGTGTACTTAAAACATACTTCATTTTCTTACTTACACAAAGGAAGAAAGCTCTCTCTCTTTGAATTCCATGTCCCAACAATACCATTAAATGAAAAGTAACTTTCATTGGATGGATGAATTTGGCATTAAAATGCCTGCAATGACTGTTAATGTCATTACTCTGCCATATTTTATGAATCAAAAGTCTCCAAATGAAAGTTGCAACTTCTCTCCTACCACAAGCAACCTTATTTTCAAAAAAATAAAGCCTTGATTTCAAGAGAAATGAAAAATAAATCTGACTGTATATGATCAGTAAATTATTTTTAATAGGTAACAATTCTATATTATTGTCCTCTATAAATAAAACGGCACAATTTACAGAGTTGAGTCATTGTTCCAATACCTGCTCTGAGGTCATTCTTTGACAAGAGAGTAAATACAGTTTAGATTTGACAGGTCGATTTTGTATTGGAAGGCTTCATGCCAAATAGTTACTGTATTTCCTCACACAGTAGGCATTAGGTTAGCGCAAATGATATATTGCATGCTCTTATTAACTTAAGAAATGTGATAGCTTGGCTGCCTGATCGAAGCTACATTAGGGGATAATCTGATAGTAAATCTGATCCAGGATCAGTGGTCACAAAACCACTTCCTTGGTAGTTCCTACAGTAATAGCATGCTGATAGGCTGGATCAGCCAACACAGAAAAACAGTGACTCCGACAGGACTTTCTTACAAATATAAGTTCTTCCAGAAATACACTGGAGTACTGTACCAAAACTATTTTATTTTTCAACACCTAATGTTAATAACGCAATATAAAGGAAGCTGATTTGGGACTGGCTGCTACATCTTTAAAAACATAATCCTTGATTTCACTTTTTTTTCACAGAATCACAATAATTAAAGTTGGAGAAGACCTCTAAAATCATCACGTTCAACCTTTAAACTAACACTGCTATCTCCACTACCAGACCATGTCCTCAAGTGCCAGCTCCACACTTTTTTTAACACTTTTAGGGATAGTTATCTCACCACTGCCCTAAGGCACCCTTTTTCAGTGTTTGACAACCCCTTCAGTGAAGAGATTTTCATATCTAAACCTTTCCTGCCACAATTTAAAACCATTTCCTCTCATTCTATCACCCATTACTTAGGAGAAGAGACCAACCCCCATCTTGCTACACCCTCCTTACAGGTAGCTGTAGAGAGCAATAAGGTCTTCCCCGAGCCTCCTTTTCTCCAGGCTTAACTCCCCCAGCTCCTCACAGGACTTGTGCTCCAGACCCTTCACCAGCTCCACTGCCCTCCTCTGGACTCGTTCCAGCACCTCAATGTTTGTCTTGCAGTGAGGGGACCAGAACTGGACACAGGATTCGAGATGCAGCCCCAGCAGTGCTGGGTACAGAGGGACAATCACTGCCCTGGTCCTGCTGGCCATGCTACTGCTGATTTCCTTGTGGTTTGGCTTTCAGTTTGCTACCACTTTAACAAAACAAATCAAGGTAAGCATTATAGCACATAATTTAGGTTAAAAGTTTGATTCCTTGATCTTCAGTGCAAAAAAACCCAAACCTAAAAACTGTGGAAATACACAACATTGTTTTTAACTTCTCATAACATCTGCTCACTGCCTTTATTCAATACCTACCTGAGAAAAGTCATACCTTGCTATATTGTTCTTCTTTGTTAATGATTTTCCAACACTCTACAAGACCCTCTTCTGACCCCTCTTCTAAGACCCTCCCTATAACTTTTCTGCTACACAAAATATGCATTAATTTTACAGTCAAATCTGTATTATTCTAGTACAAAGTGCAATTTAGTTATGGTTGAAAGATACAATGCAAAGTTGAAGGACAATTTAGCAGACTGCCACTGCAAGCAATTTCCTAATGAGGTCATAAAAAGTATTTCAGAATGTGCATTAAAGCTTTTCAAAAACACACATCTACGTGTCAATTTGGCCTAAGACTTTCAGCTCTCTTGATGCTCACCTTCATACTGAGCAGGTGAGGAAGAGACATACTTTTCCTTGCAACCTCAGGTGGCACCTCCAGCAGCTTATGTCTTGCATACCTCCAAATCTCAGATCACTACCTTGAAACATATCGAAACTTCTAAGTTCACTTAGCTATTACCCAAACCAGTCAAGCACAAGATTTTAGTGCTCTGTCCTTAATGTTCCCACTCTCTTTTCTACCTCTGAAGCCTGGAGCAAAACAGATCTGACCTAACAGAAAAAAAACAAAACCACCCAAACAAACAAAACAACAACAAAAACCAAACAAAAATCCCACAAACAAATAAAACCAACCAAACAACACACATGCCCCACTCCCAAGGAAAAAAAAAAAAACAAAACACCACAGTAAAATTTAATCACTCCCTACTTTTTTTAGCTGTTTAGAAGAGAAGGGACTAAACACAGTATGCAGAGTACTGCGTGTGCTTTTTTACTGACAAAGAAGACAAGGAAGTCTTTGAAGAAACAAGTGTCAAGTAAAGATAACATGGATCAGCACTGGTGGACAGCTGTGATGGTAGCTTGAACAAACCAAGATCTTAGCATACACACTATAAGAAGACTGGATGCCACTAAGCACCCTGAGAAAACAGCACATTATATATCAGTAGCGAAGTCTTTAAATGATATCCTTTTGCTACCCTTGCAGACTTGCTCGCACCCACACCATCTCTGCAATTGTGCTGGCAGTTGTGGGAGGCAAAAAGCCCCCCAGCACCAAACCAAATCTTTGCAGCTATTTCGGAGGTTACTTTGTAAGTTATTGGTGGTTATGGGGGGTTTTTCTGGTTAGTTTTCTTTGTTTTTTAATTTAAACAGCAGCATTTCACTGATTTAAATACAGCATGGTTCCACAAACAGCTGCACTGATCTATCTCAAAGAGCATGCCTATATTAACATCTAACCCTGAAGAGGTGAATAACGGCATAGCAAGAATTTAGGCCAACTTTGTCGGTGAAACTACACAAAGTCTTCCACACTAGAAACAGCTTCAGAAGTTTCTGCCTCAGGTGCTCATTCACATCCTCACAGCATCAGTACATCGCCCCCTCAACACTGCCAACACAGTGCTTGTGGGACAGCATTTTAAAATTAATTAGTTACCATTTTAGAATAATCTATTTTTGCAGGGCTTGATCGGATCACTTCCTTATCCGGTTTCAAAGCGCAGCTCCACAAACAGCAGTGCCATCGAGCACAGGGAAGGGAAGAGCGCAGCAGCACAACACAGCAGTTCCCTGGCCAGTTGTCCCCTCAGCCTCCGTAAGCCACAGACTTGGCACAGCAAAGCAAAGAGGTCTCAGTAGCAGGGTGAAAGAAACTGCCCCTTCTCACAGCCAGTCCTGAAGCAATATTTTTATCCTCCATTCCTTTCTTTGATTCACCTCAACAGTTGAACACTAACGCCCTACCCCTGCCCCAGTTCTTCCATGGAAGGACACAACCCCAGAGCCCAAGCAGCGGCTCAGTCTAACCTCCCCCCTGCTCCACAGGGCAAGTTCTGCTTTCTACCCGCAGGCCTGGCTTCCCAGGGAGGCAATGTCTCACCTGGGAACCCCCCCGGCAACCCAGACCATTTCCTTCCAGAAGGAGGCATGGAAGGACGGAAAGCTGAGCAGCTTGCAGCAGCTTTGTCCCAACAGGCCCAGAAACACACTTTGCCTGCAGAGTTACCAACCAACACATCTGGCATCAGGAGATAGGAACAATTTTTGCTGAAGAAGGGTTCTTCCGCTCCCTGTCACGGAGGAAGAGAGCAACAGGGCTACCCTAGTCAGCACAGCCTGCTCCACCTGAGCTCCACAGGCTGCAACCCTCCCTCAGAGCGCTGGCATTGCTCCTCCCCCACTACAGTGCCAGAATATCTAACTAAAGAGTCCCTATTAGACAAGTATAGCAGCATTACCAAATTCAGTTTCAAAATTTGCTTCTGTTTATTTTGCAGCTTGAGGGCTTCATGCTCCTCTTACCTCCAGCTCTCCATGTGGCATTTCACTAACAGAACAACACTGACGTGTGAGAAGCTGCTGAAAACACTGACACAAACCTAAAATGGCAAGACTCTGTTTCCAAAATAACACATTGGAAACAAAACAAATCTAATGATCACCTTTAGTAACTTCAATGGGTAGACTTGAAGGGTTACATCAAAACAAATCAGAAAACTATTTTCTGAATTAGCTTGAACCATTACCAGCGCTACTTAAACAATTTTTGACAATGTTTTCTACGGAACAGTTTTTGTTCACTCCTTTTCTCCTACCATTTACTTGTCATGTTTAGTTAGAAATTCTTGTACTAACGTTTTGTAATCATTAAATCCCTTACATGCTGCTTTCAAATTTGCTACAACTAGAGCAAGTAAAACCACCCCTTAAATATAGCATAGCATGTTCAGGGAAAAAAAGGCCCAACAATCAGGAACCAAAGTCATCAGAGGCTTTCCCTACCCTCTGATAGCGTGGCTGGTTGGTTTTCAAACAGGTTGTTGTTCCTTCCTGTCCTACCTGCGAAGGACAAAGTATACTGACTGGCCATGAAAATTCATCTTTCTAGCTAAACTCCATCAGCTTTTACACATTTGAATCAAAGGGCAGGTAACACATCTGTTAGAGCTTCCAGTCACGGACTCAAATTCAGCCCAAACATTAGTAGCATTAGCTGGCACTCAGACCAGTATCAGAGACATACAATGCACCTTCCACAGGCTGTCTCTTAAGAACGTGTAGAATAAAATTAACAGCAGGTAAAAACCCCATGGCTCAGAGCTTCTGCCCCAGCAACAAGGGCCTTCATTAGAAAAAGAAGTCCAGCATGACAGAATGGCCACAAATGAGGCGATCCAGATCCTGACTTCCACATTCATGTCTAGAATTGACCTCACTCACTACAAAGCTTTTTCCTCTAAGCTGTTTTACATGTAAAGCAGTAAAACATGTTTTCTACTATCTATGCTTTATTGTTTCAGTACTTCAAATATCCTGAATACCTTGGCATGTTTTGATCTGGATTATTTCACCACAGTGAGGGACTGAAGGTCAGAGGTGCCTGAAAATACAGGCTCTAAAATTATCTGATAGCTAGTGTAATTTCAGAAAATCTTTTAAAAACGTACATATGCATTTATAGAAAACTAGATGCGCCGCATATAAACAGACAGGCAAGCAATTATAATTAAGTTTAAAAGCACTAGATATGCAACTACTACTACTACCTCTACCACTAAAATCCAGCAGCATTAATTATACTATTCAGACTTTTTTTTTTTAATATGGAAATACACAATCATTATGCAGAAAAATCATCAAGCGACAACTGAACTGACAGCCTGGAGAGAAAGTAGAGCTTCTTCTACAGAAGCACAAATACTACAACATTTTTCTTGTAAATTTCAATAGAAAAAAGACAAAAGATGTACTGCAAGCCATTCTAATACGAAAATTGAAAGGAAAACCTTGCTTATTAACTTTAGAAAAATCATCTAAAGCATAAAGAGAATTCAGTTTATTTTACAGCTAGAAAGCATGATAAAGCATTATCTCTCAACATCCTTTATGCAACAGGTAATGAGTGACTTATGGCGTTGTCAGTAACAGGGATTAATTCATGAGGTCACAGCACGTGAACAAGGTTTTAATTATAGTAAGCAGACTTGCATCTGGAAAACAAGTCAGTTTATTATTTCAAAATGTCAGAGGTCAAGAGTAAAGCTTCCTGCACAATTAACTGATGAAAGCTATAGATTTCTTCTTAATCTGGGGGTATGGTGCGTACAGGTTTGTAATTTATTTTACAAACAAGATTCAGCAAATCATATGCACACCTATGTATGCATACATATGTATAATTCTATAGTATTAGAGGTAAAAAATTTTTAACTTTTCACCAGAAAACTAAAAATTGCAAAATGCGTATGTTTTCCCTTTTTTCTGATACAAGACTTGCAATTCAGTAGTGCGGACATTTTTTATTTATTTTTAGTAAGAAATATTGGTAAGTGAAACTTTGTATCATGTTTCCAACAAAATTGCTTGGAAAATATAAAGTTCAAAATTCTTAGCAACAAAAATGTTCACAATTTCAAAACCTCTACAGAAAATCCATTAAGAAAAAAAAGCACTGAAACCATCTAACAAAAAATAGAATTGATGTCATTTCAATTTGCTTTACCGTTTTCAACTCTTGTTCCACTTGTAAATTGAGCTCTGTGAGATTTTATTCTGTTCCTTATTTCTCTGCCTGTTCTTTCCAAGAACAATGCTGTCACCAATTTCCTGCTTGAAGTAAACACAATTTGCTCACCTGACTTCTTCCTGACCCAAAACTATGGCAAACTTATTTCCTCCCTTTCAGATGTTTTTTCTTGTATACTCTTTGTTGTATACTCTTGTTACCACAAAGGTTCCACGCATTGTTCTTCGAGGAAGACAGTTTGTACAACAGAATTCTACAAATATCAGCAATACCACATTACTAAATACCAACTGCTTTTGCTATAAATGAACACATAAATATTTAATTATGTTCATAGTTCAACACTAACTTTTTTGTACACACAATACTTAATGAGATGTATCCAATGAATTAATGTGTATAAAAGGTGCTTAGCAAAATGCTAGAGAAGGCCAAAATCAGCAGATGCGTAGCAAACATAAACTCACGTGTGTTGCCAAGGAGAAAACACATGGTGCATTAATGCTAACAGAATGTAAGGACATACTTTACCGCTTTGCCTAGCTGTGGCAGAAAAACATAGAACTAGCATTTTTTCAGAAGCATAGTATGATCATAGCGAGCTCACAGGGACCAAAAATGTGACTTTTGAGTGGATTTAACCAATCTCTCATTCCTGTTTTAAATCAGCAGGATTGTGACTTATGGAATAATGGAATAGAATCATCAAAGTTGGAAGAGACCTCTAGAGATCATCAAGTCCAAATGTCAACCCAGCACAACCACTGTAACCACTGAACTGTATCACCAGAATATAGAAACTCATAAAGTTTTTGAAGATTGCAAGATAAATGGAATTTTCATTAAAGAAAAAGAATCACATTTTCCATGCTTGTTCATTAGGCGGAATATTGAATGCAAGATAAAATAATTAACAATTCAAGAAACTCTGAGTTATGCTCATAGTTAACCAAAAGAAATTCATGTGCTGGTACTTGACAAAGTAATATTTATTTAGGTCACAGGCTCTCTGAGCAACAGCCTGTCAGAGGTAACAGGACAAATATCTGGCTGTCAAAACAAATATCCACCAGGGACAATGGCTGATCAACACACAGGTGCTACTCATCTTTCCTGTCATTAAAACAAAGCACTAGTGAGACTGTATTTTTCTATACAGAGAAAAAGGGGAGGGGGAAAGGAAACCCACACAATAAAACTGCAAGTCTTCCACCTTGGTTAACAAGAGAGTATATTCTGCCAAAACTGTCCTATAATCTGTAGGGACTGGGAGATGAAAAAGAACAAAATGACTTCAAGACAGAAAACACGAAGTACAAGGTGAAACAGTTACCAAGCAAGGATGAGAAACATTAGTCTCTATCAATAACAACTCCAAACACTGAAACAAGGTCAACAGTAACAAGAATTCACAACCCTTGATTGTTGATTCTCACACCGAGGTCAATCGTCGGTACTGATTTAACTTTCAAACGTGTTTGGGACAGCAGCCAGGCCAAGAGAGAGACACAGGCATCAGTACTCTCAGCATTACACTAATAAACATTTGGGTACCTGCCTCTTAAATGTCAACAGGCAACCAGGTTCTCTTCAAGGAAACAAACAGTACAAGAATCAGAGCTCATAAAGGGCTCCCATACCTTTACCTGCAGTAGTTCAAAACCTTGCTACTCACAGTAATCTGCCTCACTCCTTTGCCAGGATTTGCTTTCCTACACACCTCCCCAGCCAGACAGATGGCTGTGGCATTCATATCCCATTCTAATCACTTCCAGCAAGAGAAGCTTGCACCAAAACACCAGATTGTAACCTGGTGAGAATGAGATACTGATAGAAACATCCTGTCAAAGAGTGTTTATCATATCTCAAAACCACAACCAAGTCCACTAGAACTTGTCAGTCTTTCTCAGCAGATAACTGACTAGCAAAGTCAATAGGGAATGCCAGAGTGAGCAATGGATCTCAGTTTTCACATCATGTCTCCCTGCTTGGGTACGAATTCTTCTGTGTGAGAAAAAAGCACCAAAGACAGTCCTAGAACTGAGCTTTGAAACCCAGGTACTGTCAAGGGAAATGTTAAAACCACAAAACTGCAGTGTCAGGTAACACTGTCACATCCATCATTAGGGCTTCAGAAGAGAGGCAAGGGCTTAGCTCTTCCGAAATCTGAACAGAGCCCAATGTGTTATTTTTGAAGTTTTACTTGACTCAAAACAGAAGTAAATTCTACCACAATGGAATTAAATTTAATCAACAAATGTGTTGGTTTGTCTGGCACATTTTCAAAATCACAGTTTTGAAGAGATATTTCAGTTGCTGTGTGCACTTTACTATTACTGATTACTATTCATGCCAAATCTTATGCAGGCCAGTCACACTGACCATAATTTGAATTGAAGGTAACAAATCAATTTTATTAATGAAGTGCTAATTTAAGACCAAAACCAGTATTTTCACATATCAGTCAACTCTGACCAGTTGTGTAGGATTGTATTTCACACAAGGGATATTTAAACCATTCCAAAGCATGAATTCAAATTCATATTCTCTGACTTTTATCAATTACCAAAGGAAAGCTTAAGAATTGACTCATGCTACTTACAAGGGGAAAAACAAGTGGTGGGTAAAGGAAATCAAGTTGGTCCATCCAAGGAAAATGCAGACTAAGATTTACATCTATGCTCTGACATACCAAATGCAGGTACTCAGACTGTGACTACTGGCACAGTCATATGGTAGAAACAGAACAAGATGACAACTCTGTGCTTCATTCATTTAAAGTATTAGCAAAGATACAGCCGGAGCCCAGATTATTGTTCACTTCCTACAAAACCATTCAGTTCTAATGGGCAATGAACTGTTGAACAGAATAATAAAAAAACTATGCTGGAGTACTTAATTTGTTCCTCCACAAATCCAGAATTCTTTCATTGTAAAAAAGCTGTAATGTTCCAGCAAAACAGAGATTTACTGAGCCAGGTTTGGGCTGTGCTATTTATCCCTTAGAAAAGGCCAAGCAATTTTATCTTCACAATCAAAATGCTAAACTGGAGTTATTTAATGTATGAAAATGTAATACATTCCCTTCCAGAGTAACAAAGATTCCGCAGCATTTGCTACTTGCTGTCAGTCAAGCAAACCAAAAGGTGGTGCGTGTGGATTTTACCTTAGGCTTTGCCTATTTATAAGACATTAAGCAAGTTGAAAGAATCACTTAGAAAACAAAGTAAAACCCAGTAAAACAAAATAGCTATTTACGTCCACTCTACTTGATAATATGTAAGATCTCAAACAGTAGCCTGTTTACTTTTCAGTCAGCAAAATCCTCTGCAACCAGGAGAAAGGGGAAGTGGGCTTAAAGACATCAGCACAAATACCACTTTAGTTATAATATCAACATGACTGTAAATCCCCCAACTACAATTTTTAAAAATCTGTTATGCTATGCAACTTCTCTTCTAAGCAGTACGTTTGCAACGCGTAATTATCAAAGCTTTCAAATAGGTTCTGTTCGAAATTTTCCTTAAAATTACACAAGAAAGAAAGACTACTTCCACCAGAGAGCTTACTGATCATGCAAATCCTGCCGAGCGCGCCCCGAGGTTAACTGAGCCCTGCCGAGATCCTGCGGTCGGTAACGGGGGCTGCGAGCATCTGCCGAAGGC
>VWZT01004477.1:334584-430475 GCA_013397055.1 Pachycephala philippinensis | reverse complement strand
GGTGGGAGGCAGCGGCGGGGCGGCCCGGGGTGTGGGGCACCTGCCACAGGGTGCAGGACTGAAGGTAATGAGCCTGTATAGAGAAAAAGTTCTCGTTTCTGCAGTAAGGCTTTTTATCAGTACGTGATGCCAAAATAGAAGTAAATCGGCTGTAAACGGCACTAATAAAACTGATAGTCTTTAATACTGAGAGGAGGGATGCTGGGTACTACTGTCTCATTAACAAATGTGACATGTAGCTTGAAAATTAATTGGTTCAGAGACCTATTGTAAACAAAATTATTGTTTGTCTGAAGAAAAATCCTATTCTTCTTCCTCTTCTATCTGCTTGCCTTTATCTGAAAAAGAAAAAATCTTGGTTGTGAAGAAAGCTTGCATAAAGATAGTTTTTCAGACTCCCAGTGTGTGCTTCCTTCTCAATGCCAAACCTAACCCTGTAGGTGTTTTGCAGAGAGAGAAACTGAAAAGCAGACAATTTGCTTTTAATTAAAGGGGTCTTTCAGTCCAGTCAGGTGGATAGCAATGTTAAATTTTATGTTAGTGTTTTCATAGAATTCTTTCAATAATTTTGTCACCAATTGATTTAGCATCCAGGCATGCAAACAGAAAATTGACTGTGAAGGCAGGGAGCCAGATTGATGCTGGGTTGGGATAAATGACAGAGCGATGAGAAGCTGATTGCCATGAAGTACCAAAACCAGCTTTGTGAGACATCCTTGTGAGTTCTCAGCACCTTTTGTTTCTGTGAAATCTGATTGAGATTGTACTGCTGGCAGAAATTTACTGCAGGTTGAACTCATGGCTGTTTGGAAATTTAATTTTTGTGGAAGAGATTTCAGTTTGTGGGAGATTAATGATTTAAATGAAACTTGCATCTGTTTTATCAGGAGCATGTGAGTGTCTCAAGGCTTTTTAAAAAGGCAGTTTTGTCAGCATCAGTGGCTGCCGTTTTGTGGTTTTATCCTTGGTCATTTTGGTATAGGCTTTAGTAGCTGCTTCGTGGTCCCGCAGAGTCAGTTCCAACAACCAAAAAAATACTGGAGCAATTTGTGCGTGGCTGACAAACGGTCTCACCAGGCCTAAACATGCCTCAAACTTGCCTCAGAAATACAGCAGCTTTGTACTAAAAGATGCTCAGCACCAGGTAGTGCCTGTGGATCTCAAAAGCCAGATTTTGTTGCAGGTGTTCTGGTTGCTGAATAGCCTGGAAGCCGGCCGGTCAGTTTGGATGGCATTGATATATCAGCACAGATAAATTCTTGTCAGGCTTGTAATTTTTTTTTTTGTTATTTTATCTCTCCTTAACCTTGACTGGACTTCTGCTGTTAGGAGAATGTGTCTTGGAGGCTTCTTTCCCGTTAGATGGAGGGAGCATTTCTTGATAACTGTATTGTCCACTGATATGAGCAGAAAACTGGCAGCTTGTTCCTATAAATGGCAGAGCTCCCATTAGAGAAATCTAATTTCTTCCCTCAACAAAATCCACTTGTGAAGATGTATCATCAATCAGCCCAGCTGCCAACCTTGCCCCTCTTTTGCATGTTGCAGTGAGCACTGGGCATGGGGTCCTCTGACATCCCACACACATCCCATGTGCTTTCTGGTGCCTGCCTACCTGTTTGTCCATGTAAAAAGGGATGATCTGACAGCCCCTCTGAATGAAGACAACCTTGGGAAACAGCAGCTCCCTCGGTTTCTGTGCAAAGCTGCCTTTGTTTCCCGGAGATTTTTAAAGTTTGGGTGCTGTACGTAAGAACTGCCCCAAAAAGGGCATCCTGTTCAAGGCTGGATGCACTGGTAAGCATTGCTTATTAGAGATACCTATCAGGGTCTTATGTATTATTCTCACTAATAACTAACACAGAGAAGCCTGGAAGTAATTGATTGCTTAGGTATGATATAGGAGACTCTAGAAACCAGTTCTGCAGTATGAGTTCTGGTGAAGCTGTCTTTTCCATGTGAAATGAAATTAAATCCTTAGTTCATATTGCTGGGCTGAGCATTTTTACTAGTCCAGGATTTTGTTAAAAATAGGTTATTGATTTATGGATGTGCCTGCCAGGTTCAATACAGCACTAACACTGGTCTGTGTCCTCTAGCTAGCATCCAGTTCATGCAGACTAGGAAACAAAAGCTGTGAAGCCACCAGCAGCTGAACTGAGAAGCAGGGCTGGGAACCCAGAGGCAAAGCCACAAGAAAGCAACTGCACGGCTTCCAGTTTCAGAGCCAGTCTCTCCAATGATAACCTGGGGGTCTTCCTGCACTGCTCCTGTGTGTGGTATAGACAAGCACACTGGTAATAATGTGGTAAAGAGCCAGTGAAGCCGAGTGGAACCACCAGTCTGGGAATATTCTGTGAGGCTCAATCCTGATTCCTGGGAAAAAAACCCCACAATAGGTATTCTGGCAAGGAAGTTTGATAACAGTGTGCACAAGTGGTTGGTGTATCAGGAGACCATTCAAGAAGAATGTGGAGTAAATAGTTTTTCTGAGAGGTTTATATAGGTGGACAAAGAGAAAGCTTGAATCTCAGAAAAGTTACCAGAGGAGAAAACATCAGGCATAGAATAGGATGATAAAGATTGCCAGATTTGGAGTGAACATCATATCACAGGGATGGTTCATGTATTACTGTGTCTAGGATTTAAAACTGGGTAAATATGAGTGGAGGAATGATTCCTGTCAGAGAAGCAGCTGTTGATTGTGCTTGTTTGCTGTCAAAATACGGAAAAATGCTGAATGAACGTTCAACTGATTGCTCAATAAAAACAAAATTCTAGACAACTGCCAGATTTGGCTGTGTGCCCTAAATGAATATCCAGATATAGGATACACAGCACTAAGCATGTTCATTTTCGGGTAACAGATTTGTGTGAAACATCCTCTGCAATGGCTTTAATCATAAGAAAACATAGAAACTAATCACATTTTGAGAACATTTTGATAACTGTGTTGAAAACATTGAATGAAAAGATGCTTCTGTGTGCTGCAAGGGATTGCAAAGTTCTCATTAGAATATATAATTACAAAATCATAATTAAGCTAGCATGCTACTAAAATAGCATTACATTTACAATTTTTTTTTGCTTTAAATAGTTTGGTCAAAATAATCTAAAGTAGCTTTTAAACTTTATTACATAATAAATGGATGTAATATTTATAGGATTCATGGAAGATTGGTTAAAAGCTACTTTTGCTCATATGACAAATAATGATCATTTTTTGGTTGTTTGGGAATTGCAAAGCAAATGGGGGAGAATTAACAAATTGGGTATGGAGAATAAAAGAGAGATATAAAAATATGGCAATAGAATTTAAAAGGTCAGCTTCCTCTTGTCAACAGAGGCTCTCTAAATGCTGATCAAGATGGGGAACTCAGTGCTGTGGCTACCTTCAGCTTGCATGCAATGAGGTTGATGCAAAAATAAGGAACTGGCTTTTCTAACACACAGCATGCTAACAGTGATATAGGGAAAACTTCGTACCATTGCTGTAGTCAGTGGTTTCAGACACAGCCACAGGAATTTTGGTATAGATGCCCTGACTTTAATAAGGGACCTTCAGGAAGTGTCAAAGTGGCTAGAGACGGGATTAAATGAACAGACACGGGTTAGGTGTTGGAACTGTGCAAGTAAAAATGGGAACAGAATTAATGCAAGGAGATTGTTTATTGAGAAGTTGTAGTTGTAGAGGCAGAGGGGATGATCCAAAGGTGGAAGTACATTCAAAAGGAAAAAGGGAAGCAGAGAACCCACTAGAAGACTGCAATGCAGGCTTCCAGAAAAAAACAGGATTTAAAATAGCATGTTAATTACCCTTCTAAAAAAGAAGAAGAAACAAGGATATGGAAGAAATATAGTCCATAGGATGTTGGAACAAAGCACCAATAGTCAGTTAGAAATGCTGAGAAAGACAGATTCTGCAGAGAAAACTGCCTTTCGTTTTGCTTTTCTTTACATAAGAAAGAACTGCAAATATGAAGGGCACAGCCTATGTTGTATTAGTGTTCATCAAATGAAAGGCAGTGAGGGAAGGACACGTAAAAAAATTTGTTCTGAGTCTCTTAGCTAGGATTTAAGAAAGTAATCTACTTGAAAATTTGTTTAAAAACTCTGATGCCAATAGAAGGTACAGGAAATACATTTGCATTAACTGTCATTGCTCTTTAGCAAGTTCCCATGTATCAAACCTAAATATCTCAGTGCAGTAATACTTAATAATCATGTCAACATCTAACAATTTCAATTCTCGCCCTTTTTGGAAAGGCAGCAATAGAAGCTAATTACACTTTTCCCAGTACAACAGCAGTTCTTTTTGAGCAAATTCTCCTAGGCAGTGATGAGAGCGAACGTGCCCTGTTTGCAGGGAATGGGTGCACTCTTCCATGGAGTCTCTGAAAATAGTTTTCTCCAGGTTATTCCCTTGCCCTGTCATGGGAGGGATGGGGCCTTGTGTCTCTGGCCACAGCCGCACCCACACTGAAATTTACCCTTCCTCTCAGTGATGCCCAGGACCTGGTCCCACTAACACCCAGCAGTGGTCAGGTCACGTGTCAAGTGATTTCTGCCTTGGAGCCTTCTGCCCTGGCCGTTGGAAGGATATTCCATAGCCCAGCAGATTGGACCTTAATGCTAAATATTTTCTTATACTGAAATCACATTTTGCTTTATCCTAGGTTGCACTTAACATTAACAGTTCTCCTATGCTATGCATTGAGTACCATCGATCGTAGAATCATAGAATTGTCAAGGTTGGAAAAAGCCTCTAAAATTGAGTCCAACTGTTAGCCCATGACTACCAAATTCACTACTAAACCGTGTCCCCAAGTGCCACATCTACACATCTTCTGAACACTTCCAGGGATGGTGGTTCCACCAGTTCTCTGGGCAGCCTGCTTCCCTGAATAGCACCATATGCTGATGTTTCCACCAGAAATCTCTGCTTGTCATGTTGAGCTTCACAAGTTTAGGATTACCAGCTCTTCCCATAAGGTAGCTTCACTTGGTAACTGGTTTCTGAATTAATTCCAATATTCTGTAGAATTTACATGGAGGAAAACACAATACTTGAGTATAAACTGGCTGGTGCCAGGTGGAGCAAGACCGCTGCACATACTGATGGGTCAGTCTGAGTATTAAAGCCAAATGTCCCACAACTTTTTAATTTGTGTTTTGACAATAGCAAATGAGATTTCCACAAACAATTTTATATCCAATACTAACTCCACGATATTTTGGAGTATTTTCTCTCTTGTGTTACTTGCCTGCATTTTTCTGAGGTCAGGGGTAGTTTACTTTTACCAGTCATCTACCTAGTTTTTCTGGAGCTATGCTTTCTTGCTGCTGAATTTTTTTACACAATTTGGATATCATTTCTAAGATTAATTACTGTATTGTTTGATTTTTCTTCTGAAATACAAATGAAAATTGTTGAGACCAAGCTTAAAAACAACAGTTAAAATATTCAACTAGATGCTTTCCCCCCACTTTCTATGTTGCTATTTATCATTGTCTTTTGTGTACAGTATCTTTCCCAATCTTCTGTGTGATTATGTAGGATAAGATTTACTGTTCTTTTTTGAATGCGAGGATATCCTTCTGAGAGTGGGGAAGCACAGCAATACAGTAAATCCATATGGATTTATTCTACAGCATGTGACTGATGGTTCAAATGAGCTCTCAGCTCTCATAATAAGCTTCAAAAGAGGAGAGAGAGACAGAGAAGTGTGGTGTGACAAGACTGAAGGAAAGAAAAGAAAATCCTTTTGGGATTCAACCATGTTTTGCTCACTCCTTTGCTCTTTTGTGTTTGTCAAGGACGTAAACAGTCATGTATGCCCTGAGGCCAGAACTTAAAGAACATGAGTCCTGTACTGGTTTGTTATAGGACTGGCACAAGAGATCCCCACCATTGTGATTGCAATCACATTAAAAAAAAAAAAAAGACAAAAAAACAAAATAAATTAAAAAAAAGACTTTTTTGAGATTTGTAGGTGAATTAAAGCATAAGTCTTATTTATTTACTTGATTTCCTGAAAATGCACCTCTGTTAGTGGAAATGTTTTAAAAGCTTTGTGTACCTCTTTGATGTCAGTCAACAATGAAGTTTCTAAAGCATGGGAATACAAAAATATGTGTAGATAATCTCAAATCTATTATATTGTTGGTTTTGAAATACGTTAGTAGAAGTTTTTAATACAAACAGCTTTGTGTTATTTTTTATTTAAATTGTTGTGTTTTTTATTTAGTTAGAATACGAAAATCACTAAGATATCCTGATGGTCTTTCATTGATTCTTTCCAAAGCTTCTGTTAAGTTTACAACCTTAACTGTTAAAAAAATGCATCCTCGCAAAATTTATATCATATTGCACAATTTCAGTACTGTCAGGTCATTTGTTTAAATCTACCACAGCTGTACTTATATTTTGGATTTAAAAAATGCTGTCTTGAAAAAGAAACAATTGCTTAGATAGGAACTTCTGAAATGTTGAGATTTTAAGATCCTAATGATCATAACAATTTGAAAGGTATGAAAATGGAAATACACAGATGAAATGCCATCCTGAAACAGCAAACACCAGAGACATCTTGTTTTTCTAATATCAGGCAAGCATTTGAACAGACTCAGTGGAAATAAAGGGCTTTTGCAATAAAATACTGTCTTTTTCAGAGTTAATATATGAGAAATAATATTCTGAAGGTCTTTGGCCCTTGCATAGCGTTAAATATCATTCCAAGGTGAAAAGAAAGTTGCATCTGAGGGCAAATACTTTCATTATTACTACAGTCAGTCTGCTTCCAAATTTTACTAACTGTTGAAGCCATCTTATCTCCACTGAATCTGAAAGTGTTTTAGATTTTAATTGCCTGGAGAAGGTTTTAAATGCCCTGGAGAAAAGTGAGATAAGTTTGGGGTAAAAAGATGATACTGGGCCAGGGCAGGCCACCTTGTATCTCCAACAAAAGAAAATTTTTTTGTTTTTCTGGTTTTGTTTTTTGCTGGTTCAGGTATCTGCCAGAGTGGAAAGCTGTAATACTCTTTTTATAAAGAAGGATGAGCAAAAGCATTACAAATTCTACTCACAACCAAAAGTCATACAAATACTGCCACTTACAAATACAGAAGAAAGAAAAAGTGGTTTTCAGGTTATTGTTCAATTTTATGCTATTGTATTACTTCAGCCAGTTCTGGCACAAAATTAATTTTGCAACTCAGTAATAAAATGAAAGTAAGGTCCTCGTCATCTACCATGTCTGCTATAAAATATTTTTTTTTATTATTATTTTATTATAAGTCTCACATTGTCTGGGATTTGAAATGCTTCATTGCTGCTCTTAGACTTATAAAAATAGGCTGGAAAACATGAGACCCAGAGCTGCGAGAACTACAAAGCAAGTGAAATTTATCCATTAATTCAGGTTTTTTAACTGCCAGATCTTTTGGATTATAGAAGTGGTACTATGCAAAAAATTGTATATCTTTTCAGGTAAACAAGAGAGTTCCAGTCAAAATTATAGATTTTACTACTATCTGGTCAAGACAGTAAGAGTAATTGGTTTTCTGCCTGTTTGTGGTTGCCTGGACATTGGGTCTAAGCATATCTTTATATTTTCATCATAGCAGATGGAGCTGAAATGGGCAATACCTTGGCTCTCCCCATCCCACTCCCCATCCAGCACAACAGAGGCAGACGCAGGTGTCTCTCTTTACTGCTGGTACAAATCCAAAGCAAGCTGCCATTAACATCTCAGAGAACAGTCTGCATTAACAGAGCTTTTCCTGAATGCCTGCAAAGGTACCTTACCATTGTGTACACAAGCCAAGCACCGAAAGAGCTTCTCCTGTCACTGCTAAATCAAATTAACTCTTGCTAAAGTCAGATCAAAATGGTGTTTTACACAAGTTGTTGCAGATCCATCCTGTGCACTGGTATAGGGACCCAGGAGTGATACCATGCAACTACTTAGCTGGAAAATGACCCTGAGATATAACTTTGGACCACAGCAAGAAAGAAAACATGTTTTTAATTCCTCAAAGTGCAACACTGAATTGTCCAGTATTAGGTCTAAACACCGAGGGGCTTATCATGGTGTTAGGATAGCTAGACACGAGTGCAAGAATTGGGTAAAGAGGATGCAAAGTATGAGAAGATCAATAGGCACATAGATACAGCTGTGCTACTTAGTGCTGTGTGGTGCACAGAGCTGTGAATCGTACTGATGGGACTCATTCACTGTGCTCTGGGTTAACACGAATGTGTCACCCTCAGGACTGCTGCCAATAGATCTGCCTTGAGAAACCCCATAGAGCCTCGGCAACCTGGACCTGGCCACAGCTCTGCAGAGCTGTGAGCAGCGAGCCTCATTTAACAGCGGGTATATGTGCAAAACTGGGATGTGTGCAAAGATACCTCACAACCTCCCCTTTCATGCAGCCCCCCATGCTGGCTGATTGGATCATTCTCAGTTCAAATTACCTTTTCCTCACTTTGCACAAGGAAGAATGAAAGTGAGTTTGAGGGAGAAGAGAAAAGTGATCATCAGCATGGGGTATGATAGGTTTGCCTATATTTCTTTTGCACAAAGAATGTGAAATTTATGGATGGGATTTGTCATACAATCCCTTGCTTCTGCAGCAGTGCTCAGAGGATGTTTTTCCCGTGCTACAGGCCAGTTCTGTTCAGCCTTTATTCCTTGCTCATGCTATTATTCTGCTTGCAGCAATGGGAAAAACCTTCCTTCAAACTAGCAGCAGACAGTGGTTGAATGCAACAGTATATCTGGTTATATGACAAGAGATGGGAAGGTTTTGCGTGCACAGGTGGGTGGCTTCCTTTCTTCGGGAAGATATTTTCTCCATGCTTATATCTGAACATCACAATATTTATGAAATTTTAGCCTATTGAAAAGGATTTAAAACACTGCTCTTCTGCTGGGACCCTGTCCTTATATTCATATATATTTTTGAAAGATAATATACAGATAATTAATAATCAGCTTTCCAGTTGCTTTCCTATGGAAAACAATTCTATTACAAAATTTTAGTATATGCAGAAGTTGACTGTCTCAGAGATTCAGCTAGCACAATGGATTCTTTTTTTAGATAAAAGTCATTACTTTTCAGTTATGGCTGTGTACTGCAAGCAGGGAATTACATTATACTTTACAAAACCCTATTTTCCCCTATCAGGTTCATGTGCAACAGTGAATGATAGTGATATTCTTCAAAGAATAAGATCAAAATAATGTAAAATCAGGATGTGATGAAGTTACATGCAACATTTTCATTTTTCACCACAGTCAGACAGCTATTTCACTCACATTGGATGCCTGCAAAAATGCTGAATTTAAATACAAGGCAAGTGCACCAGTGAACTATAAGATCATTGAATGAGTTTCAACATGTTACTGATAAGACTGGGAATTTAAATACATACAGGTGTTCCTTATCATCTTTGCTGAGACAGACAATGCACCTTTGACAGCTTTAAGTATTTGGTGGCTGCAAAGCTGTTTCTTTGTTCACAAAGATATTGTGTAGAGGAAAACATGCCCAGTATCCAAACAAGAGAGCAAACAGACCCAGTTTGTTGTCAGTCGTCCAGGATCGCATTCCAGCACGGTACTCTGAGCACCATTGTGCTGCCACTTGTCCTGCTGGCACATGTCAGGACAAGGCGGCTGCAATCAAGGCAGCAGATGGTTCTTTGGGTTGCCTAAAATCAGGGTTGGCGTGACACATCATTTATGACGCTGCAAAGAGAGAACAAAGTATTGGCATGAACCTAATAACAGATCTCTGGATATTGAAGGCACCCTGTATTCCATTAATCCCTTCACACAGAACAGTAGCCCCCAAGTTTCTGAAGGGTTTTTCTATTATGGTGCTTGCTAGTTTCATATCTGGTGATACATATGCATTCAGTCCATAACCCATCCATTTAAACCCAATTAAAGACAACTGTTTGGGGAATATTTCAAGTTTTGACTACACTGGTGAACAGCACAGCATGAGCTGCCTTGAAAACATCTGTGACTGCTGGGCCAACTATTGAATTGCCAACACTCAGTTCTTAGCCAGTTCATTTCATTCTGTTTTGACAAGCTCCAGAGTAAAAGCAGCACAATTCTGAGCAGTGACGGCACAATGGGTAAACCCCCCAAAAGTTTCAGCATTGGAGAAATCTCATGACCCCACTGCTGCCCGTATCCCATTTTCACTGGGGTATTTCTGAAAGAAAGGAGTGAAGTAGGGAAGAATACAGACCTTCAGCGTGCCTTCCTGCCACATCAGCTTGAGTTGTTCTGGGAAGTGTTTCCAAGCGTTAGACTGTTTCATATTTTAATGCTCACTATACATTGGCTGAGAGCATTCCACAGAGCAAATAGCGACGATATCAAGGGTTAGAGAACATGCATTCTCTTAGCTGAATTGCTTGATCCAGCCAAATGCAGATAGAGAGTGTGGATATCAATCACTGCACTTGCATTAATGATGCGATGCTTCTGCAGTGGATCAGGCCTCTATGCCTTAAATAATCTGCAATTAGTATTAAATGACTTTCAGCATGCATTATCAGTTAAGATCTGAGGGGGAAGCCAGTTATCAGAACCTCACTCAGATACAGCACAAAAATGTCTTCTGAAGAGGAAAGGGAGAAAGGAAATAAAGAAGGAAGGAGAGGGAGGGAATGGGAGAAGGTTTTCAGTTATTTTCTCCTCAGAGCTGATGCCCTCTTTAGTCCTACTGTGTAAGGCGCTCTTCACTTTGGAGTGAGGTGACCAAGAACACAAGGTTTGCAAAACAATGGAGAACAGACACCTGAATATTTATGGCCTGCAATCATTCGCAGAGATTTCATTCTTCTGTAAGGTGTTCCCTCTCTCCTGCCTCTGTTACCCATTCAATTCATTTTTTGATGGAACTAGATGAGCTAAAAGGTCCCTTCCAACCCAAACCACTGGATTATGATGATCAAGAAAAGCAAGGCGGTTGGAACTAGACAACCTTTAAGGTTCTTCCAACCTAAGTCATTCCGTGATTCTATGATTCTATATTTTATAGGATATAATTTTCTAGTAATATAGTTTGTTTTTAATATGAGATAAAGGTATTTTGAATGTTTTGTATTATTACTTGGAGGAGGGTATGTTAAGCTCTTATATAAAACATACAGAAATTAATATATCCACTAAATTTCTCACATTTAATGGATTTTTTTAGTTGTATTTGTTTTCTTCTGGATCATGATCACAGTGTATTTTTCATTACTTCTGCTATGGAGGTTAGTGTCCATTAACAGGAAAAGTTTATTTTATGAATTCAAAAAGTACATAAATTTTCAGCAACTGAAATATGTTTTAACATCCTCAAGCATCACAGTACTGGCAACAAATTTTACCCATGCTGGATAAGTTTAATCCAAGTTCTTTAAAGATAACTTTGATGCATTGAGTACAGATGAAAAGACAGAGCAATCTATTAAATTATGTCTGTCATCAGTCTGTTCTAATATATGTTCTCCTCTATTTCTCTAAGTAAAACCTTGGGCCTAATTTTCTGACAAGTGCTCTTGGTAGAAGGTAAGAAGTGGCAGGAGGAAGCAGTGCAGAAATTGCTAGGTGATATATAGCACCTTTGAGACACCATCCAAGTAGCAAGTTTGACATTTGAACTCAGACAGACACAGTAATTAATTCTGGGATGTGGCAGCTCCTGTTGTAGTATTTCATTTTCATTTTAATCGCTTTCTTGTTTTTTACTTTGGGTTTTTTTCTATTTTTTTTTCTTTTCTTTTTGAAGGAGAGATTCAGCTTTGTTATTTGCAAAGCAGCAACTGGAAACATGACTCTACCCATTTTCTTATCTTATCTTGGCTCTGACTGCATTTAAATTCTCAACAGTGTTCAAATAGGCTGTGGTAATGCAGCACCAGCCTCTTGAAATGGGAGAGGGATGAATGTGGAATCAGCTTGTTGGAGAAGGAGAATCAGCACATCTGTTGTCTGCTTGACATATTGTTCAGTATAACAATAGGAAATATTTAAATTGCAATAATTTACTATGATGTGTCTAAACATTACTGGAAAACAGCTCATTAGTTCTGCACCTCTCAGACCGTGAGACACGGGGCTGTGGTGAGGAGCTCTGCACTGGCAGTTCCGAATTCTCCACTTGCACTTGAATGGCATGCACCACAGTGAAACTTGAATCCCTGATCTAGTGAGATCTTGTGGGAAGTGAGTTGTGTCTTAAAGAGTTGGAAGACTCTCAATTTACTTACTTCAGACAATTTATTAATTTTTATAATTGGCTACATAATATATTAGACGTGATACTTTTAAGGACATGAGTGCAATGCTTCTCCTCTATCATGTCTATCCATGCAGGAACAACTTGCAGTGACAGGAAATATGATGTTACAATCAATTTCTCCCCCCTAATTGCCTAGGAAATAGAAACTATTTGCTAACATATTGACCACTAAACAGGGAACTTAATAGAATACAGTCTGTTTGTAACATGATAGGAAATTGTTTCAAAAAATTTTCTGTCCAGGCCCAATAATAACTGCTCACAGTCCACTCTGTAGTACAAAACGGAATTGTATTATTATAGAAGCATAGATTTTTTTGGGTTGGAAGGGACCTTAAGTCCCCTACCATGGGCAGGGACACCTTCCACTAGACCAGGTTGCTCAAAGCCCCATCCAACCTGGCTTTGAACACTTCCAGGGATGGGGCATCTACAACTTCTCTGGGCAACCTATTCCAGTGCCTCACCACTCTCACAGTAAAGAATTTCTTCACAATATCTAATCTAAACCTACTCTCTTTCAGTTTAAATAATTACCCCTTGTCTTATCATTATATGTCCTTGTGAAATTCCCTCTCTTGTAAACCCTATTTAGGTACTGGAAGACTTCTATGAGATCTCCTAGAGCCCTGTCTTCTCCAGACTGATTATTATGTTGAAGATATTACCCCAAATAAAGTATTTGTTGCACCCAAATCCGACTCTGAAATTTTCTTTATGCTGTCAGCAGGCCTGCAGCCCAGTTTCTCTGCTGAACAAGCCTAGACAGGTCAAAGCAGATGCAACTAATCAGCATGATTAGCCATCCAGTGCAGAACTCAGAGCATGTTAGGATTTGTGCTCCACTCTTTTATTGAGAGCTGGCTCCCACCTAGATCTTGCACAATGTTGTCAGGGTTTGTATGACCAAAGCATTTTATGTCTGGATGGGAACGTCATCACTTAAAGGTATAATTTAGCCAGAGCATGACCTGCCCACACTAAATCCTGAAGACTGCATGAAATCTTAGCTGTGGGTATGTATCCTTTCCAAAGCCTCTGTGTAAGGCATTGCCATGCTCTGCAGCAATAGCTCCTGTGAGGACTTCTCATCTGCAGTGTATATAAGTAATATATTATTAGCTCTGCATCTTTTTATTGGTCCAGACAATGTGGTGACTTAAACTGTCAGCCTGACTATTCCAACAGTCATTGCTGAACTGGAACTTCTGAGGGAAACGTGAGGAGGCCTCTTGGTGGATTGGCAGCAGTGGGAGCAATCTCAGAGGGCAGGCAGAGGGCAGATGAATCCAAAAAGGACATCATCCACATCCATAGCCAGTAGGAGTTTAAAAACCCCAGCTGATCAGGTCTAACTCAGTTAAATGGAAATGTAGTTTTACACAGTAAATAATTAATTCCATATGCTTCCTACCTCATGTTCTTTTCTTTGCCTTAGCTAAATCATGCCTCACTTTAAAAAGCAAACAGTGTAAAGCTAAATGTCAGAAGAGTTTATTTCCAGATGAGTGATACAATTATTAACAAGCAAGTAATCAAGCCATCAGATAATATACAATTCAGAGCATACCTTTGACATTTTGACTAAGAGTATAAAAAGTGCAATTAAATCAATGCACTTCCCTAATAGACTTCTTGCTTCAAAATTCTGGATGGCTAAGGTTAGCTCATAATGATTTAATTAATAATTTTTAAAATTACGCTTGATCATTGCTATCTGTTTCTGCAGAAAATCATTAATGCTCTTTAGTGAAACTGGCTATCTATCACAAAGATTTTCCTATCTTATTAATAAAACATTTAATGGAAATTCATATGTATTATAGATTTCAGAGGCAAAATTATATAAAGTTATAATACAAAAGAGATAATATATAAAGCCATTTTAAACAAGTCTAGATGTTAAATAGCTTCAAGTATATTTTATTCTCAAGATAAACATAAGAATTTTTGTTTCAGGTCCATAAACACAATTTTTATCTCTCCTTTATGTAGAGAAGCCACAAAATATAAATCACTGAGAAATAAATGTGTTTGGTAACGTGCCTTGCCTTCACCAATCATAAAGATTAAATTAAATTGCAAAACTCCTGTAACATTCGTGAAATTCAGATTTCACAATTATACATTGTCTTAAAATGTCATAATGATAACACAGTCCAAGGGATTTAAATACCCGTTTCAGTTTCTCCTCTTCATATCCCCAGTTTTAGTTTTCTATCATCTGGCAGTTGAACAAATTGGAACACTACAAAAGTACATCAGAAAAATGTGTCATTCATGTACAATTACTCTTATGCAGTATTGCTGGAAGCCATGGGTCCAGTTAGTCAGATGCAATCCACTGAAATCATATATCAAACTCGTTAATCCAGCATTTTAGAGCAAAATTGTTCAGTAAGACAGCTGGTTTTGAAATTATGAGCTGGAATCTTCCTTCTCAACTGGAGTTGCACCAGCTTAGTGGAAATGGTTTAATCTTACTCTCTTGAGTAGCTGGATCATTCAACCTTCCTGATGTTTCTCAAGTGAAGTTTCTCAAGGAAATTTTATTGTAAGTATGAGTGGACTGATGGGGAATGGAAAACAATAATAGAAAAAAATGGTTCTGAGACATGGTAAGCTGAGAAAATGAAGATATTTCACTGTTTTTCAAATACTTTAAAAACACATAATTTCAAAATAGATATGCCTAGAAACTACAATTGAACAAAACCAATATATGATTAAACCTGAAGCAGAGTCGAGTCTTTGCCTTCAATACTCTTTAGAACAGTTTGATAGTGTTACAATGACTGAAACTTGATTTTCGCATAGGAAGAATATGT
This sequence comes from Pachycephala philippinensis, assembly GCA_013397055.1. NCBI lineage: Eukaryota > Metazoa > Chordata > Aves > Passeriformes > Pachycephala > Pachycephala philippinensis. The sequence goes on along the minus strand of VWZT01004477.1, from coordinate 415,329 downwards.
TGTCAGTAGCTGGGTAAGTACCATGGCTCTTTGTACCCAGCTGTCTTTTTCTGCTGGCAGCTCCTGTGTGCACTATATTAATCTACTCCTCTGCCTTTTCAGAGTTTTATCTGAAAAAAGAATCATAGACTCAGGAATCCTATGGGACCAGGATAGGATTATTTGTTGAAAAATATTCAGGGTCTGCAGTATGTCTCTTCTGTAGTGACAACAATAGAATTAATAATTGAGGCTGGTGACCAGGAAGCTGTGAGTAAACATTTGAAATGGACTTGGGCCGAGGTTCGTGTCAGTGATCAATGTGCTGTCCATCACACTCGCGTAAAGCTGCCATTGCTGATGCTGTGCTCAGATGCTACAGCAATTACTATGCCACAGATAAGTTGCTTGATACAATAAACAAGGAGGTGAAGACACATTTTGATGAATATAGTTGACGTTTGCTTGTTAAAGGGAAAGGGGAACATCCTTATTGAAAAAGGAAACATGGCATATTCTTTTGAACCTCCCTCTAATAAAAGTCATGTGAAAGACGTTGTTTTTTTACCCCCATGTTTTGCCTTGTTCTCTATTAACATGTGTTTCAGGAAGGATGTAGATAATACAGTATGAGCCTCTTGTCAAAAAAAGAAATTATTTTAGCTGAAGCATCACCTCAGTGCTGGTGCTGTGTTTGACCTATGTGTAGATTCAGTAGTTTTGGGGAAGAACTCCATTACATTAAAAAGACACACAAACTCTGACACCACTAATAGCAGCCTGAAGGAGGATTCTGAGGACCCTAAAGGGGGTGTGTGATGTTGGCATTAGGTAGCATTGGTGTGGAGGCCAGTAGGGCAAGGTACAGGATAGAAGTCTGTTTGTTCTGCAGTGCTGACATTGTGCTATAGGTGATACAACAGTCCAGAATGCAACTTGTGATTTGATGGTCTCCATGACCATTTTGAATGGTCTCAGGAACCACTGCTATATCTTTGTAGTCCAAACATGGGTAGCCTAAAGCTGTTTCAACTCTCTGATGCGTGTTCAATTGTCGTGTCTTTATTATGCCTGTGGGAGTACACAATACAGATTGTCTCCTGTTCTTCTGAGGGGAAAAAAGGATCTAAATTTAAAGCAGACTGGCTATATTTCAATTATGGGCAGATTTCTTTTCAGCTGAAGCAAATCACTCTTCTTGACATGCCATCAGAGTCACAGACGACTGACCTTCAGGCTACAGTGCAAGAGATGTCTATTTTATTGAGCAGCTGATTGACCAGTTATGGATTTGTTCCTTGGTTTTGTTTTTGCCAACAGCATATCTAATTGGGGTTTTAATCTTTTTATTCAATGCCCAGCTGCCTTAGCAGTCCACTTGAAGAACTAACATATGAAACATGTATGTTTTGTCTGTTGTTTGTAATTAATCATCAGTGATTATGATGTGTAATTATCTATCCCATTTAATTCAGTATCAGTAATGGATGTGTATTAAAGTTACTTCAGCCATCTGCATATTTTTCCTGCCAACTGCTATTCACAGACCAGCTTTTGAAGGCATTTTTGAGCAGAGTAAGATGGCCATCTGCTAATCTTGACCATGCACATATTTTAAGATATGTTGATTCGATTATGTAATGGAATTGTAAATAGGGAACCTGATATATGCAGTTGAAGACTGTGTTATCAGTTTGTTGATCAATAATTAATTAAGAAATTTCTTACCATTTTCCCTTTCTAAATCTTGGAGATTTCCCGTTTCTTGTTTGGATATTTTTGAAGCTTCTGAAACTGTTTACTATTCAAGGCAGGATATTTTAGAAAGAGTATACTGTACCCTGGTGAAGGACAGCAATTATTCCTCTGTTTATTAATCTAATCCCTGTAACAGTTTATTATTTTCAATTTAAAAAATGCCGTATGTATATATGGCTAAGAGTATATTTTCATACTATTTTCATTGTCCATTTAAGTAGTAGTAACCAGTCAGCATGTAAGGAGTTCTCTTTGAAGTCTATGTTAGATATCATTATTCATCTTTAGACCCCACCTTCGTCCTGAGCCTCGGAAGAGCCCACGTGAGTAAGGATCTGGCTTCATAGTGTGTAAAAAGGGTAGTGGGAACAATCTGTAATATCCTCTACCATTTCCCTGCACTGTCTGAACATCGTAGGAAAAATCTATGTCTCTTCTGCCAGATGATACAAATTCAGTAAATTCTTTTTCTTCAAAACAATACTAATCTGACCTTTTACAATTTCTTCTCAGTATGAATCCTTTTCAGTCTTGTCCTTTAAGTCTCTAACTGTTCAGGCAAGACCTACAAGTTTTATTCATGGAAAACTCTTTACAAGGGGATTTGGTGCAGCCTATAATGGATTCCCAGCCTGCTTTATTAGTTTTGTTTTGTTTTTACATGAAACTAATTTATTTATCTGTTCACGTACTGAAATCTGAACTTCAGTTTTGAAATTGAATTTCCACTGCACTGAGTACAGTGGGCCTTTCTTCTGACTATACATTCTGGTTAAATGTGGACTTTACACAGAAATATCTGGCTGTTTCCACCTACAAGAAAGAGCCAGAATTAAATGTGTAAATGAAGTTTACTTGTAACCCATTTATAAACATAGTAAAAAATAGTTTTTTCAAATAACAGATTCATCCTGGTGGAAAGAAAAATACAGAAAACATTCTTAAAGAAAGAATGGTTTTGAAAATTAAGAGTTAAGAAATTAATTAAGAAAATTAAGCAAGATATTAAATAATTTGAAAATGTTTATGCAAAGTGATTCTGTATTTCTGAATTAACTACTAGGTTTTTTACATCAAAAACCACTCTTTTCTTTTGGCCAAAACTTTTTTTGACAAAAGAATTGTTCATTAAAACATTTGATCCAGCATTTTTTCCTGCAGAAGTGAAAATTAATGTTTAAAAGAATCTTGCAGGTAACTATCACAGATACTTTAATACCTGATTTCTGAAATACCATGCAATAATCAAAGAAGTTACTCTTCATTTTTTTTAATATGTTACTCAAATGTTAATAAAATCTACATATTGCAAGAGTCACAATATAATGCTAGACTTTTTAATTCAGAAAGATAGAAAATTAGATAAAACTGTGACCTCAAAACACTTTTTTGTTTGCTTTTTTTTTTTTTTTTACATATAGGATGGGAATGTGAAATATTTTCCCTAATGTTTGGAATTATTTTCTAACTAAATCAGCCTTACCAAGCAGATAGAATGCTGCCAGGTCAAGATTCTGCCCCAGTCCCTCCCAGTTCTCTGAGCAAACCTGGGTCTGGTACTTAATCATGGATTTATCCAAGAGTCTTTCATCGCCAATTCACTAATAAGTTATATAAGGGGCAACAGAGAAAAATGAAGTCGTCACCTGAAAAGTCTTTACTAAAAAGGCCACTTCCTTCTTCTGAGTGTTATAAACTACAGCTGCTGTGAGAGATTTAGTGTGTCTGGTTAGTATAATCGTGTGTCACTGTGGTTTGTCTTACTGTACACATCTCTTTTATGAGAATCAGTGATTCAAACATAAGTTTCCATGGATGATCATGCACACTAATTGTAACTATTTATCCTTTCCGTGGAAGTGTTGTACTCTAATATATTCACTTTTATTTTCTTTATTTTTTGGCCTATAGTTAGATGCTGTAATTTTGTGATTTTTATAAAGTGGAAAAATACCAATAAAAAGATTTTAAAAAATGTGCTTGAGGGTAAAGGTTTGGACTATTAACGGCACACAGTTATTTTTCTTTTTCCTTTCCAGTGTGTTACAATTCAATGTTTTCCCTTCATTGGCTTTGACTAATCTTTTTATAGTATAGCATACATGGAGCTGCCGATGCAATCTAAAACAGCATGTGACAAGTAGCAAACAGCCCGTCTAATTTTAACCTTCTCTGCCTGCATACATGTTTTTTGTCCTTGTAGCAATAGAATTGCTCATCTGCCTGCAGCTGAGACCTAAACTAAGCACTGCAGTCATGTAAGAAAGCACATTTGGTTTTTAAAGCTAAACTGAAACAGCTGGGATGTGGGGGTAAAAATTTTTGTTTGCTTGCCTTCATGGAAGTCTTCAGCATGGTTAGACAACAGGAATTCTCCTCCTCATTTGCTGTGCTGTTCCTCATACTGAGACGACTTAAAGGAAGATTTGATTTCTGATTATATTTCTGGTCCCAGTTCTGATATGCATGTTTCTGTTGGTCTCTGCTCTTCAGCGTAAATACTCTATCTGTTTTATGAGAATACTTAAAATCATAGGTACAATGCAATGTGAAGAAAAGCAAGGGATCCCCTTGGCAGTGTTGCCATGTTTTCAGGAAGATGCATTTAAAGGAAAATCAAGAAGGGGGAAAATAATGAATCTGAAGGGTGTAAAAGGGAAATGAAACAGTGAAGAGAGGACATCATTTTATGAGAAATATTTGTACTGGAAACATTGTCTTCTAGTTGCCAATTGTTCTCTGGAAGTCAAATTATGCAAGAAAATCAAGACTAAGAACATGACAAAACTACATTTTTTAATATTAAAAAAAAAGCATAATCTGGACATGAAAACTACTAATGTCTGAGAAATCAGAGGTCAGAGCCACAGAAGAACTTCTCATAATGCAACTTTTAATAATATTTGATGCAAGATAAAGGCAGGATTCTAGTAAACATCTTCTGCACCTGCACACTGGACTGGGACTTAGATGGAAAGACTACTAGCAGGTGGATCCAAACAGTTTTAGGTAATCAGAAGTCCACTTTAGTCCACAAAAAATAACAACTCTAGATGCTCAAAGAATTGTTCTGGTAGAAAGAGACATGCCCAAAGGCTTTAGGACAAGTAAAAGCATTGGTGGGGACCAATGATTTTGATTCTCCAAATCCTTCATTAGCCCCACTTTCAGCCTGTAGGTATTTATGTAGATCCTAAAAACAGGACTGAAAGAAACCTGAAAGCTAAGAAAGAGGCTGTCTGGACTACGAACACAGGTAATAAGACTCAGGAAAAAAACACTGACAGTGCTTTGGAAGGACTCTCAGATGGGTTGTACATTAAGACAGGTAGAGGACAGACTCTTGTGAGTCGTACTGAGTTTTAAGTGTGGAGCACCACAGGGCATTGTATGATGATGTTTAGGACAGAAATCTAGGCACCCATGGATTCTAGCAGAAAAGTTAGTCTTTTGGGCAGAAAACACGTTGAAGGAAGGGGGTGTTCAGATGGTACTGTTGAGTGAGATTTCATTTAAAGCATCTAAAATCCCTTTGTGTTTCAGATCTAAACCCCAGTTCCTTTACTTGTGCTTCATGTAGTCATTTCAAGTCTTCTAAATGGCTTAATAATTTCTAGCAGTGCCTTGGAGCCAAAACAGCTGGTTCTTATAAATCAAAATTAGTATAAAATTGAAAGAGTACTGTTAGGTCAATTGCTATACTTGTTTGCATACTTTAAACTACAGGGATACATTATGACTCTGATGGATCTGCTTATTTCAATATTGTGGGCTGCCTTGTACAAACAACAAACCAAAACCCAAACCACTTCTTCACTACCATTAGGACAGCCTGGAGATTTTAAGACAGGAGGGTTCTTTTGTATTCTTGAGGCCTCTAATGTTCCCCTCACCACGTTTGGTTTCATTGTATTGACAGCTCAGAATAATTTCTACAGATGGATGAAAATGAAAGTAGCCAGCTGGTGTTTCAGAGAAACCAGCAGTATGAAAGTTAACAAGTCTAATAACAGTTGCAAGTAATTTTAGGTAATATTTTGCCTATTGGATGTGGTACTACAGCAACTTAAACTGACCATAGGTTTGGGCTGTTACATTCCTACTCTCCTCTCCCAAAGCCTTAAATAACCTTCACCCCACAGCTGCAGGGCTGCCTCCTTCTGCTTCCATGGGAAGCTCATCCCAGGAAATAAATGATCATGGGATGATTCTTACTAAATATAAAGCAAATAGTTTTCTATTGGTTCTTTATACCACTTTATGCCATTTATATCCAATGAGTGGTTTGCCAGGGCAGTGGAGGCTGGAGAAAAGCCCTGAGCAGCCAAGGCTGATGGTCACATAAACTGGCATGAAAAAAACCATGGTGTCTGCATTAGCAGTTCTCAGATTTTACACTCTCATTTTGGACCTGCTGCAAAGGTGATCCCCGTTATCATCCACAAGCTGGTGAGAACCCTGGTTTTTGTAGTGCCTATTGGTGCTGAAGCAAGTGGAGTTACTTACTCATGTCTTAAAATTAAACAAATGTCAGTTTGATCTGGCCTCACTAGGGAAAAGAAGTCAGCTAAATACTGTCAACCACATTGGAGTAAATGCAAAAAAAAGGAGACTTCTTTCACTCGTGTTCTTCACAGTCAGAAATCTGGCATGGTATACAAAACATTCATGTATAAAATTTTCCAGGTCACTTGTGCCCTTTTTTCTTATTTGTCAGCTTAAAAGATGCATTCTGATTACCAAAGAAGATGTGTCCAATTTCATTTTCTTATTGGAAATTATGTGTTCAGTTTCTTCTAAAGGAGTTCATGTAACACCCATCAAAAGAATATCTGCATTTGTCACAAAGAGTTTCATGATCCAGTGGAACAAACACATAGCATTTCTGGGGAGAACTGTAGCTTTCTTCAGGCACAAGGAATATTTAGATAATTTTCTCAGATTACCACATGCTGTTTATCATTATTAACCACATCTGAACAGTCAAGTGAAAGCCCAGTAATCTCTGAAAGTGTGGCATAGGTGGAAAGAACCACCACAAGCACAAGAAGCGTCAGAGGTGAGTAAAAGCATATGAACACGTTACAGAGGGCCTTGTCCAGTAGGCAGACCAAAAGCAATGGTTGTTCTAGAAAAGGATGGCACCATATCAGCAAATTTGTGTCTTGTCTTTATATCTTCTACAAGGAAATATTTTTACTTGCATTGGACTTACCCTTAGTAAGTTAGTACCAGAACTGAGAGAGATGACAAAGTGGTTTGGAAGCTTCAAGTCAGTGGAACGCTCCTGCAAAAGAGTAGGGAAAAGGGACCCTTAAGAATAGTGAGCACAGCCAGCTAACAGAGAGAAGCTGGCTCTACTGGCAGTTTAAGGCATCCTAGCAAAGGAAACCGTTCAATTGACTTCGAGCAGGTTTTTGAGTCCATAACTTGCTTAAACAATCTGAAGTATAGAAAAGGCTGCTATTCACACTCAGCTTTGGGTTCAGAGTCTGGTTGCTACCTCGTCTATACCTCAACAGTGTTAGCGAATGGCCAGCACCAAAACTACAGCAAAATTTTAAATGCTTTATGCAGCACCTTAACACCAATAGCCAGGGATAAAGGGATTATTCTTATTTTCTTACTTTGTTTAATAATTGACTTGTGTAGTAAAGAGTGTAATTTTATGGAATTCTTTATAAATTTATTTCCTGATAAATAATTGATGAGTATCAAGATTATATCTCTGGGGGCATTCAGTCAGCGTGCAATTCAGTCTGCAAGGTAAACTTGGCCCTTGGCTCTCCTGCCATAGGGCACAGCACCATCCCAGGCAAGATGCTTGACACCATCCTCACTCTTTCAACTGGATGAGCTAATTGAGCACATCATCATTCTGGCACTTTCTGGGATCAGCAGCTTTACTGTTCATGCATGTTCTTGGTCCTGCACAGGCACAGCAGGATCAGCCTTCCCTGGAAATGTCTGGCTCTCTGAGCAATGTGAAACACCACTGAACCCAAGGTGAAAATCAGATGAAGGTTTTAGGAAGCAAGGATTGTCCCACTTCAGAGTAGCAGCAGAACGAAACACCCAGCTTGTGCTGGTGCAGGTTGAGGGTCCAGGTACTTGGGCTTCATGTGGCATCCTGGCATCTGCTTCTCATTTGCACCTGCCCAGGTGACAGGGACATGGTGCCAATGTCCTATTGTCAACCTCCAATGAGCAACACCAGCACACGCTCTGCTGATCCGACCCTGGGAAGTTATGGATATAGGGTTCCCACTTCAATATGTGGAAGAAGTGGAGTATTAATCCTGCAAGGAGGACAAGGAGGCTAGAAATCCACCTTACTTCTACCTCACGCATCTTCAGGAAATCCAGATTCCTGCTGGAGCATATATACATGAATATTTCTCCTGATTTTCATAACATGAATGCAGATCCATTCTCTGCCCCCCAAAGCATATGTGCACTTTGGCATTATTTAGGATCATGATTTATGGAAAATAGTCGTATTGAACCTTCATGTCCTTGGCTCCTCCAGGAGAATCCACAGCTTGTGCTGGTGTCCCCCAGCTGTGTGCATAGTGACTGATGAGATTTGGGATGCATCACTACGAGAAAGTAGGGAAAGATGTGGGTGAACATAGCTTACATTTTTGTAGCCTCAATAATCATAAATACAGCATGTATCTAATGCTCCAGAAATAATTGCTTCATAAATTTCTTAAGAGCACAGAGGAAAAATCTTATCCTTATTGGTGGGTCTCAGATACCCACTGCAGCTGAAAAACACATAAATTTTCTTTTTTATTTTTTGAGATTTTAATTTCAAAGCCATGAATACATCTGATGATAATCCATTTCTCACTCTGTGTTTTATACATCTTTGATCTTTACTGGAGCACATCCAGGGGTGAAACACTGGACCTACCAATATTCATTTACTAAACAATTTAAATTTAGGCCTCAAGACCTGCAATGGGAATCCAAATGGGGCATCTTTAGGCTGACTGGCAGTGACCCCCCCTTGATACAAGCCCGGGGAGTTCAGAAGACTGACTGCTACATCCATATGTCTTTTAGCTCAGGCACAGGCTCGACTTGCAGCTACAAGCTTATGTTGTGAAAGTATCTGCATTTTGTAACATTTTGCAACCCACATATCCTACCTACCTTTTAAAGAAATTACATGTGACACATTCATAAATTGCTGTCAGTCTTGGGAGGGGTGGTTAGGCTGAATTGCTTCCTTTACACCTCCAGGACTGTCAGGGTTAGGGTCAGTGTGACACAGTAGAGCCAAAAGCAGAATGCAAGTCTGGCCACGGTCACTTGGGTGGGAGAGACAGCTTCTTTGTCATTCTCTCATCTCAAAGGTGGGGTAGTTCCAAACAAAAGCACTGAAGCACCACACATCACTTATGAAAAATTAATCCTCTCAATTGCTGTCCTTTCTTGAATGCTACCTGTGTAGCTTTCACAGGGACACATCCTCCTCCTGCTCAGTCTGAGAGATGTGAGGAGGTGATGGAAGGAAGAATGCATGGTTAAAGAGCTTTACAGTTCATCGTGTAAAAAACCTTCATGCCATAAGACAATAAGAGAGCTGAAAGATAATTATGTGTTATCTCATGATTCATATGATTTGGTTTCTATGGATTTTTCCAATCCTTGTAAGAAAATGCTTTGCAATTTGTTTTGTAAGTTTCTTCATGATTTTTTCATTTTACATGGCGGTCAAAGCAGTAAATGAGAGGATGTAACTTGTGTTTGCCTTACGATGTTGTAACGAAGCATAAAAATGTGCATGATTCTACCAATCAGTGACTCAATAGCTTTTATGAGCACAACTCTTGTATCTGTACTATGGTGTATTAGAACATATTAGATATATAAAAACACGTCTTGTATTAGAATAAAAGATGTATCAGAATAAAAGACTTACAAGAATAAAATTAAGTAGATGACTAATGAAGATAAAACAATGAAGCAATTCGAATTTCTAATTGTCAATAAAATAGTTAAGATGACTATTGTAGAGGTGTGTTATGCGTTGAATGACTTACCATGTTTTACTTACACAGGCTGATGGCATGTTACTTTATCTATACATCTGTACACAAGGGAAACAGGAAAGACTCTTAGAGACTTGGTTGTAAGAAATAAATATGAGAAATCTAGGAAGAAGAAAAATTTTAAATCAGTATTTTCATTTTTTTAGAATTATTGTTGATGAATCTGGAAGACAAAGGAGATATATTCTTGACTCATGCACATCAAAGCTATTCAAAATAGCTGTTGATAATATCTACATGTTCTGTAACCAAAAAGCTTGTATATTACAAGTTAATAGTTCATTTTTGTCCAAAACTCCTGAATATGTTTAAGCAGGCAATCTAGCCAGCATGACTGGGAGCCAGCTTGGTTGGAAGCAGAGCGCATCACTGAGGGTAAAGTGTACATAAGGTGCAAGTGGGGCCACATTACGTGGGAGGAGTGCAGAGGCATTGCCCAGGCATGCAGGGAAAAGCCAAAGCTCAGCTGGATTTTTTAAACCTGGTGAGAAATGTAAAAAAAAATTTCTATAGGTACCTTGTCAGCAAGACTGACTGCTGAACGGGGTGGTTGAAAAAGAACATGAAAGCCACAAATAAGTACCTTCTTCACCTCAGTCTTTACTGAGCAGCTATTTCCCCAGACTTCTCTAGGTCTCTGCTGACTGATTAAGTTTGAGGGAGAGACACACTACCAGACTAAAAGAGGATCTAGTTATGGACCACTTAAGCACTTCGGATGTAAAGATATCCATAGGTCCAGACTGCATGTTGAGGGAACTGGCCAACTGTATTGCAAAATCAGGCTCTATCAGCTTTGAAAGACCATGATGGTCAGGGGAGTTTCCCAGTGACCAGAAAAAGGCACTTTCAAAAGTGCACTAATGAAGTTCTGTGTACAGGACAGCTACAGGACACTTGGCCCCAAGTCAGTTCCTGGGAAAGTTTGTGGAGCACATTAACTTGGAAGTCTTTTTCAAGTGCATGAAGGCCAGAAAGGGACCATGAATGGCCATAATGGATTTAGGAACAACATATCATGCCTGGTTAGCATGAGTATCTTCTGTGATGAAATGGCTGGCCTTGTGAACAATGGGAAAGCAGCAGATGTCATTGACCTTGACTTTAGCACGATTTTTGCCACATTCTCTGATAGCATCTTAACAGACAAAGTAAGGAAGTTTCTTCCAGACAGGTAGGCTGTAACATGGGTGAAAAAATGAGCTCATGGAATTTGTAGTGAAGTTGGTGTCTAGTTATTAATGGTGTTTCCCAGGGACTGATGCTGGGGTCAAAACTGTTTAACATTGACGTCTGTTGATGACCTGAATGATAGGGTGGAACACGCCCTCAACAAGTAGGCAGAGAACACCAACGTAGGAGGAACAGTCCCTGTGCTGGAGGACAGGGTTGCCTTGAAGATGAACATTGAAAGGCTGGAGAAGACCTCATAAAGAGAAACCTCATGAAGCTCACTGAAGATAAATGCAGTGTCTTGCACCCAGGATGTGAAAATAGCATGCAGTCTTGCAACTGGGACACTGAATGGGTGGAAAGTAGGTTTGCAGAAGGGGACTCACGGACAAGAGGTTGAGCTGGAGTCAGAAGTTAACCCATGGGTGAACACGTGCTGTGTGGCACTGGCCAGAGCATGGAGAGCAACTGTGGGAGGGCATCCTTCCACTCCTTCTGAGGCTGCTTCTGGGGCACCGTGTGTTGTTCTGTTTTGTAGTTTTTGCTTGCTTCAGTTTTCCTTGTAGTTCTTTCTAATCTGTGTTAGAAGCACTGGGCAAGTCTTGAACCTTGTGATTCATTTGACATACCTACTGGAATTTTTCTGTTGGAAGTTAAAAATACATTAAAAACCACAGATTATGAAGGTACCTGCTATTGGTCAGGAAACAGTTCATAAAATCTGACAGCTGCTGTTCCTCTGATTGAGGGGAAGCATGGGAAATCTCTGCCTTTCCAGCACTGGCATGTGTGTGCTCTTTACCTCAGGAAGGCAGGCTTTCCAATGTATTTATGTTTTAAACATAAATTTATCAATTAAAAAAAAAAAAACCAAACCCACTGTGAAGAAATCTGGCTGAGGAATGCAGGTGTATGTTTTTGCAGAACTGAAAGCAGCCCCATGATGCAGCCATCCTGTTCTGGCACCCAGGGCAGCTCTCTGGGGGTGGAGTGGTGGGGAGTCCCCAGGGCTCTGTCAGAGGAGGGTCTGGCAGTCAGGGCCCACCCCACTGCCCTGTCCCGCAGCAGCAGGGAACTGAGGCAGCCCCAGCCCCGGGCATCAGGCACTTCCATGGGGATGGGCTGTGGCCAGGCCAGGATGTGGGGCCTGGCTCAGCAGGGCTCATGGCCAGGCAGGACGGGGCTGTGGGGGGCTGGAGACCAGCCACAGCATCACTGGAGCAGGGAATGATGGCTCCAGGGGGCTGGCATGGGGTGCCGGGCAAGGAGACCCAGGGAGGTGGGCAGGGACAGTCAGGCCCATTACTGCTTTCTGGACCATAACTCCTTCATTGCACCAATTTTCCGTTTTTAAAAGGTTGTTAAAGTTTGTTCTTACTGGAAACTTCTTTCTGCTGTTAAGTAATATTTTGAATGCTTTCATCTCAAAACAAGCCTTGACCGTTCAAAATTTTCTGCCAAGGTTGTTTGTATAATTTGTCTTCTCTTGCTTGGATGAAAACCTTGTTTATTTAAATGTTTGAGACAGTACATCTCTTTTCAGCTTACATGTGAAATGCTGTACATCTTAACACACTCTAGGTAGTAATTTTTTGATACCCTTATTATCTGAGTGCATGTTATGTACTGTATAGCAAGGTAGGTTTTTTTTTTTTTTTTTTTTACTAAGGAAAGCAGCTATTTGTGTTATTTACATTAATTGGGAAGTAAATTTGACCGGCTGTCATACACAAGTCTTTGGCTTATGCAACACAAAAAGAAATGACTCACATGACACCCACCCTTCTAACAGAAAAAAGATTATGAAAACAAGATAATGCATTCTTGAATAGATAGTTAAAAGTCAGAAATTCTTCCTTAGTTTGGTGAGATGAAAGATTTTCATGAGCAATGTTATTTGGATTTGTTTGAAACACATTTTGAACATTGAAAATACAAAAAGTTACTCTTTTGAATACAGTTCAAATGAAGAAGATTTATTGAAAACTTTATCCTCATGACTTCTCTTAGTTACAGCTTTCATAGATAATTTATACAGATAATAAACAGTATACAGGTAATAAACTGCATCAGTTATCGGTAACGTAGCAAAGATGATCTATCTTTCCACAGTCCTTCTACACATATTTTCAGGTATTTCTGATATGTTCAAATTAAAATTTTCTTTTTATTAAGGGAAAAAAGAGATTACAAATCCAGAGTAGCTAGTAAATGGATTTCTGTCCCACCCTCAGCTTTACAGCTTTTATCTCCCTGTCTCCGTGTGAGACCAAGATTTTTTAGGCTCCTCCAAGAACAGACTCACTTGCAAAGCAACCAGCAGCAGCATAAACTTTCTACAGAGGAGTAAGGAAAGCCAGTCATAATGACTTCTTAATGAATTGTTTTATTTTACATTTTTTTCATTTCCAGATTCTCAAAATCTAAATCATTACTCCCTAAGCAAATATTGCAAAGTCAGAGTTACTTGCAAAATGACAATACCAGTTTTATTTTAGCTAATGACTGAAAGAATTAATTTTTCTTTCAGAGTAATAATGGAAATCTATTACCCAAAGACGCGTTTAATCACTTAGATACTAACAAGACAAAAATCTTACTAAACCTTTCTTTTATTTCCAATATGTTATGTATTTGGTGAGTATTAAATTTTTTCACTTAAATGATTGCGTCAAGGCGTATGCATTTGAATGAATTCCATGCATTTTAAAGAGGAAAACGGGGAGCTGCCACAATAAACGCACGTAGGAGGAACCTGGCTGCCTGTCAATTCTGGTTTAAATAGCCAACAGCAATGTCACACTCCTGACAGAGAAAGGAACGGATGCTGAAGATCCACAAAAATCTGGTCTACAGTGACAGACTCCATCCTGGCACAGAGGAACATTACAAGAGCAGCAACAGGCCAAGGAAGAAGTGCTGTACTCTCCAGCCTGGGAATGAGACTTCACTCCCTTGCAACTACATCAGCTTTGAGCCTCGGCTGCACAGGGCATGCCTGGAGATACTCGATTCATGAGGCAGTGCTGACAGAACACTTTGACACCTTGCACTCTCCTGAGGGCTACCAGCTCCCCAAAGTGCACTTCATTTCCTCCCTCACTGTGTCAGGACAAGTCGCCTAAAGACGGGTGGCCGTGTTCCCAGTTAACTTAGGTAGCTTCGTTAACTCTGTGCTTTGTTTCTTTGCTGTGCAAAGCACTGGAGGAATTTTCAACCAAGGCAGTGAATTCAAATAATAACTGATATAGTGTGGAACTTTCCATTGAATGAACTTGTGCTTCTTGACTGTGATTCATAGCCAGCCCTCTTGTACATCATGCATAAATCATCTTTTCATAGTTTTGCAAAGTCACCCTGCAAATGAGCAAGAAAACGTGAGCAGTAGGCTTTTGTATGAAGATTATCATTCCCAGAACGGACAGGGCCTCTCCAGAGCCAAAGAAAAGCCAAGCTTTGTATGAAACTGCACTGTCTGACCTTCTCCCTTCTGCTTCTGCTTGTTCCCACAGTACATGGTCCTTCTTTAGCTGGCAACAAGTATCAGAGAGAGACATAGCAGGACAGCTTACTCCTAATGAAGCTAATACATCAGGCTGTACATCAAAAAGCAGGTAGCCTGTTACATTTTTAGGGTTTTCTTCATATCCAGATGGAATGGGAGATGTTTTCTTTTAAAATAAACATTGATAGTTTGATCTCATTGTGTGGCCTTTGGCTTTGCCCAAGATTTTGAAGCGGCACCTCCCTTCTCCCCACCCCAGGTGATTGCTGTTGTATCACTTCTTGGCAATACCTGTGCCAGCTCCCAGCTTGTCTCCTTGTCTGCATGACTCAACAGTAATTACTCTGAGTTTTGATATGGGGCTTTGGCACATGAATGAATCATGACTTAATAGATGAGCTGTCTGTTTCTTACATATGGCTTTAGTGAGCGATTGTTTCCTGTTGTCCTAGATTTCTAAATGCATCTCCCTTCACCCACACAAACCTGCCATTGCTATCAACACAATTGTCCTATTTCCTATTGGTTGCTTCCTGCACACTCACGCAGGGACACCTATCCATGTGCATGCATTTGTGCATGATGTGGTGTGGCCTGGTAGCCTGATGGAGACAGAGGAAGTGTGGACATCATGGAAGAACTAAAAATGCTGGCAGTGTAGGGATGAGGAGTCATGCTCACCTCCTTCATACCCATATCTTTGCACATCGGCTTTTCTGTGTTGCATTTTCTTAAACAGTCTCTTGCACAGAATATAGTATTTTTAAGAGATAAAAAAAATGCTGATATCAAAAGGTTTCTGTACTTTGTCTGCACCAATGTAATGACTGAATAGGAACATCCACACTGAAGCAGTTCTAAAATAACACTTCAGGCCAGAAAGGTCTTTTCTCTTGGGGAAACAAAGCTCATTTTTCGACTTTTGTAGTACATTCAAAGAGTGTTCTAGTGTTATCGCCTCAGTTTTTCATAGAGAATATAACCTTAAGTGTCATTCATATAGTCCAAGTGAAAGAAGACTTGTGCAAGTTCAGAAAATAACAACTGACTACATGCAGGTATCACATTAACAGTAAAAAATAGACAATAGTTGTGTCCATATTGTCTTTTAAGGAGAGCAATATACGTGAAACATGTGATGCAGAAAGCCTTAGCTCAGGTGCATCCATTGTCAGTCATCCCTTGCCATACCCACTATGAAATCCTTGTAAGAAAGGTCAATATGCTTACATACCTACCACATACCTACCAGCCACATGCCACTAACTCCACAGCAATTGGAGACTAACAGTGGGGAACTTTTCCTGGCAGAGGGAGCAGAGGCCATGCCAACATATCAGGAAGAAGGGTCCTCGGGCTCTTTTCAGACCGGGTAAGGCAGAACTCCTCCCTTTCTCTGCTTCTGTTTTCTCAATAGCATTGCCTTCAAGTGCAGTTGAAGGAGAAGGAGGGGAGAGCAGCTTTTGCAAGACGATGGACACTTCTCAGGCAAGTTGGATGTAGACTGTGGGCTCTGCCAAACACATCTGAGGGGTCTCATTGGTTCTCCCTGACTAACTATAATGATCAACTTTTAAACCATGGAAAATGTTTATGAAGGGGTAAGAAGGTGCTTCCAGATTTTGTGGGGTAAAAGGTGCAGCCTGTGTATGCATTTTAAGTTAAAGGCACTTGGGCAAATTTTGGACTGACACAGCAGAGTTAGGCAAGTGACTGAACATTTTTTTCCAGTTTCTGCGTTCCTACAAAGATCCTCAAGAGGAGGGAAGGAGAGAGAATCCCCACAGCTTGCAACTGGCAAATACCCTACCCTTAACAGCCTACTTCTTCATGTCTCTTCTAATTCATGTCCTTTAGAACTTAAACTTTTCCATTCTTATTCACATGGAAGTCTTTTCTTGAGTCTAATTACTTTTGTCACTGAACTCTTTTCATTTCTTGATTAAAATGCAGCCAGTCATTTTATGCAGAAAGATAGCCCTATGTTACTGACAGTGTGCAGTTGTTGCCATCAGGTTCACTAAAAAAAAAAAAAAAGTAGGTCAATAATTATTTAAATGAGAAGACTGGTTTTTCTATGTAGCAGTTTTATTTTAATACGCTGCCAAAAATGGTAATTTACCACTGCATAGGACATGTTAAACATTTCAGCTACAAATTCTGTAATAATTTGGTCAGCAGTTTCAAGAGATCTATCTCCCAAACCCACTATCTCAGAATTTATTACTTAAATTAATCCATCTCTCATTGTGATGAATAAAATTAGAAATAAGACACTTAAGAGCAAACTTCGGGGAAAAAAAATCTCTTTTTTTGGAACATAAGTATGCTGTGTATTTTTTCGTCTCAGTTTATAGAAAATTATCTCAACTTCTTGGCTTAGGTAAGAACTGTAATGCCAACTTCATTACAGCAGTAACAGGATCATCAGCTCAGTAATCACTTGTTTTCTAACATCTTTGTGGTGAGTATCCTTTTTGGCTCAAGCAGGTAATCCCACCCTTTCTCTGAGTGAGAAAAATGGATTAAACCTGTGGGAATCATCTATCCAAAGCATTTTATGGAATATGAGCAAACATGACAACAGATCTTTCAAACCCCTTAACAGCCTGCTACGAGTGCCAGCATCAAGATTATAAATGCCAGCTTCAGAGAAAGCAAGTTTGGTAATAGTGGGAAATGACTCCAAGTCTCTTCCAATAAACCAGCCATTTTTCAGTTTTTCCCTGTTTACCTTGTGATTTACATAAACATGCATCTCAGTGTGAAAACAAATATGTCCCTTCACACTTTGCCCAGGCTCCTTGTTCAAATCCCCAGTCAACAGGGGCTCCTTCTTTGTAGTGAATTCTCAGGACTCGCAATGAGCTGACAGACAAAAGGTTATGTTTGTCAAAAATTAGTATGCATGGCAGTGCTTGGCACGAATTTTCCCTGACCAGTCACATAATTTCCTAAACATTTCTGAAAGATATTGTTTGGTTGGAGTGCCAACCAAATCTCAATTCTAAAACCAGGGAGGAATGTTCTACCAAAGATAAGGGAGTACAGCTCCAATGGATGACCACTATGGTATAACAACAGCATCATTCGATATCCCATCTTAAAGGAAAGGAGGAAAACATCAGTGCCATGAGTTGTACATGTGAAATATTGGTATAATAAAGGGAGCTTTAGAGTGCAACTTAATTGGAAGGTTAAAAGAGGATCCAGCCAGAGTAGACTGGTTGGCAATCTTCAGGACAGATCCTGTGTGTATGAATATTACACTGTGCAAAAACAGTGAAAAAATGAGCTTTGGATCTAAAACCCCTCAGTTATGTTTAAAAAAATTAATATTGTACTGAAAGGAAAAAAAAAGGTTTTAATAGAAGAACTATGATTATGGTAATATAGAAAGAATGCCACATAACAGCAATACCAATACATCACATTCTAAGGTTTGACGGGTGGTTTTCAGAAAAACATAAAAATCAGGATTTCTGACATACTCTGAAGATCTTCTTTTTACATTGTGAATTTAAAAGTTCAACTCTTTTATGCCTCCAATAAACTAAGAGATTAGGAGGCCCAGAGTTATCACACAGGGTAAGGCTGTGCTATCTCATCACACTGATTTAAAGACTGTGTAAGTTGAGTGCAGTGCTACTAACAAAAAATCCTAAATACAGTTCCATGCCATATAAACAAAGAGGAAGTAGCATATGGACTCTAGTCTATCTTCCATATACTTCCATCTTTTGAGTACTACAGATGTGTACATTTTGTGAATCTTAGTGTTCACAAAAAACCTTCTTCAGCTGTTCACAACTAGTATGACTTTTCCTCAAAGTACTGCAGGCTGCATGAACGCCTAAGACTTCAGCGGTTTTGAAAACTCAATGTGGTAATGGTTTCATTTTCAGCCAGAAAGCATCATGTAGGTGCAGAGATTTTAAGTATCTCTAGAAATGCCTGAAAGGCAAACTGGATTGAAAAGATACCAAGCTCTATTTGAGACAGGAAAGGCATTAAATGCAGTCTTCCAACAGCCTGCAGAGTAAGTGGAGTCTACATCACATTGTTTAATATCTTACAAGGGATCAGAGTATCAGACTTTTTGTTAATTTTTTTAGTAATACGCAGCCATATTCTACATTCCAAATTTTTTTGCATAATTGCAGCTCTTATCATGTTGATATTTTCTGGCATTAAAGTGTGCGCACAGCAAAACAAGCACTGCAAAGAATATTGCCTTCAGAAGGATACAATATATGGATTTAATAACATCGATACACTATTTCCTTACTATGTAAATGAAGGGTTTGACAGAAAAAAATTCAGTATTTTATAAGATTTGAAATGAGTGCAAGGAAATCAGAAGTTAGAATCAGGACTATTAAAATATGACATATTTCTTAAAGAATTTTTAATAGTTTATTATATAAGGTTATAAAATTAATTCAATATTTATTTAAAATGGGAAGAAATTACTTTCAGAGGTCCATAATATATTTTTCACAATAGACTTGGTTTTATACTTAAAAAAATAAAGTTAACAATCAGGGCTTTTTAGAATTTCTGAATCGATACTAAGTGTAACTTCATCTGGTTAAATAAAGGGTCAGGCTCTGGGAATAAAGGTGAGAAATAAGAAATATATTTCACTGTTGTCATCTGTGAAAATAGTAATGTATTCACCTTCCCTTTCAGGTAAAGTACAAAGGACACTGGGAGAGACAGGAAAAAAAAGGGAGTGAAACTCAGATGGATACTTAGGAATGTGGTAATAGACATTTATAATTAGTGAATATATATAACATACAGTGGTGAGGTCCTTCTCCAAACACATTTCTACATCTATTCACTCCGAAAGATTGCTAGCACAGTTGTCACAGCAACTGCTCATATTATATTTTCTATTTTGCTTCTGTGATGGTTCTCCTCCCCAGCTGGGACACAAATACTGACATCAGAAACTACTAACTATAAACAACTCTGAATAAAAAGTTTTGATTGTCAAATACATTTTTCAAAAATTTAATACCAATTTATCATTAAAAAATCCCATGTTTTTATTTGTCTTTGAAAGTCACAGTATTCAGTTTAAATAAAAATAAACACTTGGCCTCAGTTCTTGGTTTGAATAGAGGGAAGCAAACCTATTTTATGTGTTCAGTGACATGATGGACAGAGAACAGCAATATCTCTGATTTCTTTCTTTTGTACACATGTATATGTATTTAGGGGAAAAAATAATAAAGGCTAAAATTCTAATTCTGCTGAGGACTGGAGGAGTTAGCAGGTTTCAGCAAAACCAGGATTTTATCCAAAGGACTGTTACAGCACTGAAAACAGAATGCTCCCAGCCCTGGTATTAGCTGAAACTCTAAGAACAAGTCAGGATTCTGTCTCTCCTGAGGGACTTGGGAATATTTCCAGCCTTGTGAACTCCAGGCACATCTCCTGATCCTCATGGGTCACTTCCGTGTCAGAATGAGATCTCGTTATTCACCACACATTCCCTCATCTCACTCATTCTTTATTTAATCACAACAAAACTCATTTTTCCTGAGGAAACTAAGCTATGAGATCTAGAAGAGAGCACTGGCATTCACAAATGAGGTCCTTATTCTGAACAGCCTAAGAACTAGCACCTTGAGGTGCACTCCCTACCTCCCTTACCCCTAAAATGACCTCAGCAAAAGCTGCATGCACAAAAGATGAGGGCTAAACATGCTGGCCCTGTACCGAATGGGAACATCAACACTTTAGAGTATCCCAGGTCAGAGTGCTGGGGCTGTGTGCTGTATCAGCCAAGCAATTAGTACAGGCTAGGATTTCTGGCTCTATACCAGATCTGAGCATGAAATTATTTCATAAAATAAACAGTGAGCACTGTATGAGCCACTTATTTGCCACGTTTTCTTGACACGGTAGAAGTAGCGACCCATTTTTCCCACGGGCTGAACTTATGACATATGCAACAGCATGAAAACCTCAGCTAATGGTGTTCTTTCACTGTGTGTACTTACCTAAAACTAAACAGGAATTGGTCTGGATCTGTACACTCCTCTGAATTCAGGATTGCTTAATAACACTGTTTTGTAACACTTCTTCTTTAGCTGCCAAAACTTACTTTCTAACCACAAAACCAAAGTATGACAAAACAGACTTCATCATTTACTGGATACAAACTTCCCAAGCATGCCTTATCTTGTGAACAAATAATTAGTTTTCCTCCATACTACTAAAGATATTTATCAGCTGGGCTATGCATTCAGTGATAATCTGAGAAGCTGGAGTAGGAAGCAGCTGCAGAGTATTGTGTGACAGCTGCCACAAAGGCAACCTGAACTCTGGCTTGGGCTTTGCCATCTGCACCCTGCAGCAGCTGGCTTTTGCTCCATGGTTTCCCTTAAAATACCCATCTATAGTTGTGCTGTATTTTCTGCACCCTGAGGTAACCGTGCTTTTTTCCTTGTTTTTTATCTTATAAATCTGCACCCAATAGGCAATTAGAAACCCACCAGGAGTGTGGCTGTCGTTGCATGTGAGGCAGTGTGCAGGAGATGGAAGAGAAAAAGTGGCTGTTTCGCAACACTGAGCTCAGCCTGGAGGAAGTGGACAGATTCAGAGTTCTTATATTAGATGCCCTTTCACTAAAGCATCCGATGGTCATCTGTTCACATAAGGAAAGATCTTACCCATTCTTATTGTTTTATATAATTTATTACTGTTGATGGATAATTCTTTCTTTTTGAACTGCACAGAAACTGAAATAAGAAGGAAAGCAAAAAAAAAGATGCTTGGAGGAACACTACTAAGGAAAACTGCTGGAAACTCTACCTTCACCAATTAACACACAATGTACAGGTGTTCAGTGTCAATATCCACGTTTTCTTTTGCATGCCCTAAATTACTTGATCAGATGTTACAAAAGACAATAACATATATTAAACAATTATCACATACCATGGATTTATGAGTAATACATCCTATGATCATCAGGTGGCTAAAAGTTTCTGGTAACTCACTCTGGTAAGCAATGAGCTGGACTCTATTCACACCTTCATCACCTTTTAACTGGAGTAATGTCTATGACATTATGAGGTTGCATTTAGTTATCTCTAATATAATATTTATATTCTAAGGATTGCAACAGGAAGAGCATATTGCAGTGCATTATAAGCCACTCTGGGTGGCCTTTTATCACCAAATGCCATCACCATGCAAACAACCTTAGGAAAAACTCCTGTTTCCTAGAATTTTTAGAAACAAAATAGCCAAGAAAGCGAGAAATAATTTGAGGAAATGATAAATCTTACCAGCAGAGGAACTCTGTGAAAATATCCTCCTATTTCCTTGATTTTCAGTTCTTTCTCCATGGAGTAAGTTGGAAGGATGTTTCAGTTCCTTAGGCTGACTTTTAAAAAAGAGAATTACTTGACAGAAAGATAAATATAGGGGAAAAAAAAGATGAGGAAATAGGCCAGAGGAGAGGGACATAACAAGGAAGTAACAATACTGAGTTCAGCTGAACTGAGGTGGTTTAAAAAAAATGTGGAGAAAGTGTCTGGAAAGCTTTATAGTTAACAGTCAGCATAAATTAAAATGGAAACAGTGAAAATCAAAAATATTGAATGCCATTCCCAGTGTCTGTCATAAAGGAGGCTGCTCTTTGTATTTACTCACACATTGTTGAATTTCTGTCATCTGTGGACACTGCCTTTTCTGCAATAGAAGCCCATGCCCATGTGGCACATTCCTCCTGCCCCAGAGTTCGGTGTGCCAGCTGGGTAGGACTGCCTGTTCCTGCCTAGACCCAGTTGTTCTCATGGCACTTTCAGGTCAAGTTCAATATTGAGGCTGCTGGAAGGCCAAAATCCATGCTAGAAGGAAGGGGACAATGATGAGGCTGTGCGGTAAGACTGTGTAGAAGAGGTAGAGAAAAAAATGTAAAGTTAAAATGTGGATTAAGAAACATCTCTCTTTAAGAATCTATGATCATGTGAGGCTGTGTGACACATCAGAGCTGCTGAGAATGTAGTTTGCAGTAGGAGACAATACCACATAAATTAATGCCTGTGTTTAAAAATAATCTAAACCCATGTGGTTTCTGAGGAGATAATTCACTGATCTTCTGTATGTCATTTACTTGCTTTTGGTGTATGTGAAACACCAGCGAATGTTTGAAATCACTTCTGTAGAAGCAACAAACTACTCTTACCACCTCCTCGTTTCTCATCTCTCCTTAAAAGGTACACAGGCTATAGAACTATGACTTGCTGCAAGGGAGCTGCCCTGGTCTTTTGGCAAACCTTGTACACATGATAACAATCAAAATGTTTGCTTCATCCATCTAATCTGCTGTCTCATGTCTCAGTCCATAGAGTCTATTCACTGTGAGAAGTCACAACTGAACTTTATCAGCCTTACTCTACTTGACAGGAGTGGTTTTGCTCCGCAGAGACAAAATTTTGGTAGGCTGAGTTTTGCTTGAGGTGGGTTTTATTACAAGATTACCAAAATTTTTAAGGAGAAAGATCAGTATGAGTTTTAACTGAATAGCTCAGCACTGAAATCTATGTCATATTTTAACTTGTAAGATTTGTTCAAGATTTGAATAATTTTTTTCCTCGCATATTGTAATGTGTCAGTGTATAATTTGGCAACTTGTTGTAAGTTTTAAGCTTTAACCCTCCTGCCTTGGGGTTTTTTTTTTCAGTGTTATGTTTGCAAATACCAACAAATTTTACTCAATTACAATCTTTAAGTAACACTGTTACAAATATCCTTCTAGTAGCAGTTTTAGAGTAGTGCTGATCCTCCCAGTTAAGCTCTGGACACCCATGAGCAATTTCTGCCACCTGAATCTGAGACCTGAAATCTTAAACAGGCGTGATGGAGAGAAGATGAGAAAACCATTTGCAACATACAAATGGAGGTATCTGGATGTGAATAAAATATGTAGTGTTGACACTTGGGATCTTTTTGGGTCCTTTTTGGGGTACAGAAATTTTAACATTGTAGAGGCTTGAACTGAGGGTAGAAGATTTAATATGAAAATAAGAAACGGTTTTATTTTTGCATGAAGAAGGATATAAGGATAGGACAAAAGAGGAATGAGAGGGGATGAGGATGTCAAAGTGATTAATGACTTAGCAGAGGGAGGTAGAGAAAAACATCTACAATCTAGACTGGATGTAGAGTCTTGAAATGCCTTGTAATCACTGGTGTGCAAAGCACATGCAAGAGCTCTTGAGGCAAAAGTGGCAAGAAGAAGTTTACCAGTGCAGAATCGTGTGGAAGTTGCTGCATTTGAAGTGTGTGAGAAGCTGTTCACCTCCCCTGGCATGCTCTGATTGGGCAGCCTTACCCTCCTTCACACCCGGCCTGCCCTGGAGCAGTCAGCCCAGCTTCCCCACCTTTGCTTGGAATGAGCATCACAAGAGCTGCAGGCTGAAAAGCTGAGGTTGTTTAGATGCCCTGTGATGGCAGCCTGTGGTTGCACTTGTTAAACACTATCTGGCACATAACTGTTTCTGGATCAGAGGATTGCTCAGATGTTTGAGGGTTCAATAGAATCTACCCAGACAGTGAAAAAATACCTGAATCTAAGTAGCTGAGCTTACAGCTAAAGACATTAAGTGCAGAAACATATGCTAACATTCAAATTTGTACTGGCAGCAGTACAGCTGCTTGTCAAAAGATAAGGAGATAAAGATTATGTCCTCCAAATGGATTCACTTTGGTCCCAGTTCAGCAAAACTGTCTGATATGGCAGCTACAGTTAATGTAGCATGATAACATGATTTCCATTGACAACTTCCTTTCATTCCCTCCTCTAGCAAAGCGATTTCAACAAAACAAAACAAAACCACTCACCCCACCCCACAAAAAAACAAACAAAGCCCTCAATTCCCCCCCACAATTCCAAGACCCACAGAGAAAATATTATGAAACCATTAAGAAAAAGACTGGGGCATTTAATAAAGTAGCTGGCATAGAGGAAATACTGTGTGCACTTTCTTTTTCAACTTCATCCCTTTGGATCAAACAAAAATTTATGGGAGAAGAACTTTTCTATTCCTCACCTGTCACTTTTCTTTTGCAATGTGAATCCAGATGCAGTCTGAGGCACTGACACATGAGAAAAGACAAGAACGATGTTCACACCCCTTAAAAAGAGTTTTCTGTCCCTGAGCTACTAGCATATCTCCTGACATGTTCTTTGGCGGGTTTTTTTACTTTAAAAATCTTTCAAACTATTCAGGAAATCAGTGTCTTCAGCACAGAGGCCAAATGTCCTAACAACTTGTTTCAAGAAAGTAGTGAATTGCATCTTCATAGCATTATTCAACACATTAACTTCTTCACATCCTACATGGGCATGATACTAATATGAAAATTTCATTTCTCCAAACTGTAGTCTTCAGGACTCTGGGCTTCTGTGTTGGTTTTATTGGGGATGCACTGCCTGATCTTTGGCACACTAGTTTCCCTAAGTTTTTTCACCTGTAAAACCAAAATGAAATACACCTCCCTGCCATATTATTTTACTGTTATGGTTTGTTATTACTTGGAACATCTCTTCATGGTCTTGGATGGAATTTGTTGGGCTTGTACTATACATTGCTGCTTTTGTCAAAGGACTTACTGAGTCACCCTCCTTCAATAGAAAGTTAATAGCAAAGAAATCAAGTGTGACCCTTGTCAAGTCAGGATTCAAGTCTCTGCATGTTAGTCACTTTTCTTTTTTCAAAAGAACTTTATAAAGTTTACACATTTATTATGCATAGTGCTTTTTCAGCTGGATGATCGAATTTGTAACATTATGGTGAAGAGGGCAACTGACCTGAACAAGGACTTTTAATCAAGTCTAACTTCTAAAAGGACACATATTATGTTTAGCACCTCATAATGCTCTTCTTACATCTCTGCTTGGGGTAGAGAACGGAATTAAGGTTTTAATTCTAAGAAAGAGATGATGATATTGATGTGTGTTCTGTTTTTATTATATTTGATGTCATCATCAGCCAATGGACTGAAAAACAGCTGTAAAAACACATCCCGTATGCAGGATACCAAATGCTTTCAGAACAGTGAGCTCATTTTCAAATCAGGTGGGATGTATATTAGAATTGCTAAAGACTTTAGTTTTCCATTTTTCATGACCTTTGCCCATTAACATAAAGGTGAACACAGCGGTTTCATATTCTGCAGCAGATATTTCCTTGCAGATGATTTGTTTTGTTACATTTTATTGCTGAAAGAGAAGGTGGAAGTGATGTTGTAATGCCATTAGTTAAAAGCTGGTAAGCATCCCTTATGGAAAGAGCCTGGGGAGTTCAGTAAGCAAGAAATCAATAAAGAAGTGTCTTATCAGGAAGAGATAATCCTCTGAAATTGATAGAGGATTATCTCTTGTGTTATTTCTTAATGGACTCTAGTGAGCTCTGTACTGCAGATATTTATTTATTTTATATAAAAAATTTACAACCATTCTGATTAAAATTCATACAGTAGCTTACAAAGTAATGTAAGCTGGGATCAAAACCATAAAAAATGAAGAAAAAACTTCTTCAATTTTTGACTTAGCCGTAATATTTATATTCATTGCAATAATGCTTAGTATAGGCATTGTTTTGTCTGCTTGGAATGCTATACAATTACTTTAAACCAAAAGCAGCCATTGGAAATAGATAATGTGGTCTCCTACATATAAATGTAGGAATAAAAGAGAGAGGGGTAAATGAACCCTCTGAAACAGTCGGAAAATACCAGGGACAGACATCAGACATGCACCAATTCTAATCTAGATTTAACCCACTGGAACAATGTCCAAGTCCAGAGGGGTGGTAGAAGGCAAAACAGTTCAGGCAACATTAACTATAACCAGTGCAGTGGAAAGATAAAGGATAGTCTGTGACCTTTACATTGGTTAACTAATTCTTTTCTGCTTATAATATTCTAGAATACATTTTTTTTTCTGTATTTCAATATAAAGGAAAGGCAGTAAAAACACAGACCTAACCATTTGATACAATCAATACAGAAAGAATAAACATGCACTAAAATGGTGCCCCATGATAATCTACATCTGGAAGAGTCCTACCTACATTTGTTGGCTCATATTCCTTCTCTCTCCCCTTTTTCTCTGGTATGTCTCTGTTGCTTATCTCTAGTCTGGCTTTGCTAAAAAAGCCACCAAAAATAGCACACGTTTATGGCCACTGAGTAATGCTTTAATGTGGTTCTATTTGCATTGTTTATTTCAGCTGATTATTTTTGTTCAGATCAGTATTAAAAAGTTTATTGAAGCGTTTATTATTAAAACATAATTTCAAAATTCCAGCTGCCTGTTTGCCTGGGAGAAGTCACTTCTTACAAGGACAAGTGAAAAAACATTACTCTGTTTAGTGCTTATCCTTAGCATGATAACTGTGGACAAGATGACTTTTTAACGAGAAGTGGTCATTTTTTAACGGAAATTTTGCAAAGTTTTTATTCTGTTATCCAGGGAGACATTAGCAAAGCATGAATTTCTTTCTATTTCGCAGGACATTTACCTTCTACCATTTCACACATTCTGTTGTGGGTGAAACCACATCATTTTCTGAAATGCATAGATGCTGGTGATTTAGAGATTTGTAATATTCATAATCTCTAACTAGCATTTAACCTAAAAACAGCCACTATTTCCCTGTGTGGATTTCCTTGTGGAAGTTTTATATGTGCACACGGAGGTGCAGGGGTTTCCATGGCAACTAAGGGTTTGCAGAGTATTCAAGAAACTGTGCAAGTTAAAATTAGAGCTTAGATGGTCATGCATAGATGATAAGGGCCCTGGGCTATGTGAGTCTGTGCAAATTGTTTTTGTGAAATTTAGTGGAGGATGTTACAATCTAAACCCGATGTATAGGATATGTCAATGGATAGAGCCACGGTAGATCTGGAGTGAATACAG
Source organism: Pachycephala philippinensis (assembly GCA_013397055.1). Classification (NCBI taxonomy): domain Eukaryota; kingdom Metazoa; phylum Chordata; class Aves; order Passeriformes; genus Pachycephala; species Pachycephala philippinensis. The sequence goes on along the minus strand of VWZT01004477.1, from coordinate 387,902 downwards.
AGAGCTAGCAGGCTCTGGCCATCTGAGATATATAGATTGGCTTTTAAAATACATTTGAAAAGAAAACTTATCTTTTAAATGTGCTAGAGAATGAGGAAAAATTAATTGTGATTAATTAGAGTTAATGGAAATTAAATGGCTCAGGAACCTTCTTGTTTTCGTTAAGTGAATTGTTCTTAAAAGCATCCCAGGTTATTTCTGAATATCTTTCCCTTTCCTGGACACTGTAGGTTGACTTACTCCACAGTGAGACCTCCAAGAGAGCATAGATTTGTGTCCCCTGGGTCTTTGTCTAGAGTAAACATTTGTTTAAATAAATCCCTCTTATAATACTGTGGGATCTGTGGCAATTGGAGTAACACTACAGCTAACTCGTTTGATCTGTCTGAGCTTGTCTTATGTCCCAATAAAGAGAAGTATTTAAAGGTAGTACAATATATTGCTATATTCATGAAATAGAACAATTTGTAATTATATACCTTTGTCTTATCTTGCATGATGAATTGTGCATCCTAATGTAGGACATGGTTCCATGTTTTGTGGACACTATATCCTGAGGAAATTAGAGATACTGTTTGGGGGTTTCTCTGAACCAGGAGGTATAAAAAAAGGTATATTCTTACTTCTACTACAGTCAGAAAGAAATCTAACAAAGGTGTGTATTACCTGGTCATTGCTTCGGGAGAATAAAATGTACAGTCAGTTATGTGTCATTGCCTGCTTTCTGTCTGAATTACATTTTTTAAAAATTGTTTTTTAATTTATTACCATTTCAAAAAGAGTATAGGATAATGAAAATGCTCTTTCACTAAATCAGCTAGTTGATTGAAGATGCATAGGAAGGGGTACATGAAATGCTCGGACAAGAGAGATGTTTCTCATCCTGATCCTATTATTTCTGATAATTTCAATAAAGAATAAATCCCAAAACGTAGAGTTCTCTCAAAAATATTTTTTTCTTCCACTGTGATGACTTCTGTATTGCTACAAAAATACATTCAGTGAATGCTAGAAAAATAACATCTGGCAATAAAGCCACTGAGAATTAAGGGGGCATTGTCAATATGGATGCTATCTTCTTTTGCTGGAGGTTGAAAAGTGTTCTCACTCACAGAGCTGCCTCCTGTTTCCTACCAACACAGCAAAATAGCCCAACATCTCGTGTGAAAAGAACAAATTGTAGCAAGAGTTGTATGACACTCAGAAGCATCTAGGCGCTGAAAAACAAAGCCATGTTAAGATGCAGGAGGAAAAAGATTCAAATAAGAAGAGAAGGCAGCTATTAGCCAAATGAGTGTTGCAGTTTCACATGCATATGCTGTATGATGCAGATCAATCTAACTCACAGAGTCTGTACCTTATATAAGAATGAGAAAAATGACAAAAGTGAAGCAATGTCTGCACTGAAGAGAGGCTGAAAATACTGCCACTGCATATTTTAGCAAGAAGACGAGGATACATGATAAAAAATATCTTAAAAGCACATGTAAAAGGGAGATGTGTCAGGACTACTCTTGCTGCAAGATAGTGAAAGAACAAGAAGATAATTTACTATTTAATTTCCCCCTTTCCAGCTCACCACAGGGAAAGCAGCTTTGTGGGAGTTGCTGCCTAACTTCTTACTCCTTCCCTGTCAGTATCTCATGCTTTGTTGTGGGTGATAAGGAATTGTAGCAGACAACTGACAATAATGCATTGTCAATAGGCAGAGTTTTCTATCCCCTTAAAGCTACAAAGGAGCCAGGGTAAACCTTTCTGTAGAAACAGGAGGAAACAGGTCATCAGTCCCAACCAAATCTCTGTCTGATCCATTAGGATTGCACGGATACACACTGACATGGTGTTTCTATATCTTAAATATAAATGTATAGCATTTTTGCCTCTTTGGTGTATGAAAACACAGGATGCTGTGTATTAGAAAGAACTGGAAAGGCCTGCAGCAAAAAGCTGTGTATTACAGAGAGTTGTTAGAGAAACAGCTGCTATTGGAGAAAATAGGTGATTGTATTAGCTGTGCACTCGTGCCATATTTTTCAATTTCAAGTACTCATTCTAAAGAAAAAGATTGTTTTTGCACAAAGTTATTTTCAGCAAGCTGTAACTTGGCCAGATCTAAACTGATTTTCATCAACACATTCATATGATATTCCTCTCTGAGGGCTATTTTGCTAAACTATTTTCTAGCCAAGCAATCGCAGAACTGCATCTATTTAAAAGTGTGCATATGCACACACACACACACACACACACAAATACTTACAATATGTTTCTTTACTCATTCAAGATCCAAAATTGCTTTATCTTGGGCTACAGTGACCTGCATCTAACAGGAAAAAAAATTTCTGGAAGCAGTAAATGGAAAGAAGAACATAATGGGAACAGTTCAGCATCTCTCTGAAGAATGTTTACAGCTAGAATGTTACTAGTCAAAATGACAAAAAGCACAACTGGCCAATTTTTTTTCCCAAATACAAGTTTTCAAAACACAAAGCAGCAAACTGACTTGTGGATTTTACCCTATAATAGGCCCAACTACCGCTGAGTACAATTAACAACCTTTCACAAGTTGTATAGGGGATCAGAAAATTATGGACATTGGAATCAGAGTGAATCCTATGCAAAACACATCAGATGCTATTTTAGACCATTCTACTTGAAACAGCCTGCTTGCTTTGGCCAACAAAGCCCTTGAGGATCTTTTCCTTGCCATATTGTATACAGGAAGTGAATGACAGCTAAATCCTAACAATTAGGACAATTATATCTTTATCTTAAAGGGTGACCTTAGGAGTATGCAAGCTACAGATCTGCAAGACAGTCATGAAGCAACAGCCATCTACATTAATGATAGTAATAATAACCGAAGATGAAATAGGATGTGACCTGCAGCAAGAAAAATGTGAGTGACATAGGAAAAGTTTCCATGGGAACAACATAAAAAATTCTAAAATATCTCTGTGTTCAGTGAGGAAAAATTTGGTCAGACATAAGCTTGTCTCACAGCAGAGTGCCTTTCACAGCTAATGGGCTCGCTGAATAGGTGCTGCCCAAGCCCTGTTAGCATCACTGCTTATGTTTAACCTACATGTCTGCTGCTTCTGTCTTCCCCCCAGCAGCTCTTACAGCATCTGCTGTGCAAGCAGCAGGCAGAATACACACAGACCAAGCAGGCACATGAAAGAATCCATTACTTATTCAGAGGGCTTTCATATTTGGTGTCAATCAGCTATTTTGAAATAAATGTTCCTGGGCAAGATCCCGATCTTGTCTACATCTCTGAAAATAGAGATACTTCCATTGATTTCTGTGGACATCATGGAGACTGACTTGGGAAGAGAATCAAAGACAGCAGTAGTGAAATGTCTCATTGCATTCTTCGAAATGTATGTATAAATGTTGTAAACATGCTTGGCTTTGCCAAACTCTGGTATTTATTCACAGAACAACTGCAGCAGAAACAATGCGAAGAGTCTGAACACCCATTTTCCTGGCTGGGCTTCAAGTTCTTTATGTCTGTTCCTTTCGTACTTGTTGACTTTTAAATTCTGGATGGATTTTTGTTTCTTAGTGTTCTGTCTTCCTATATTTTCCAAGCTCTTCACCTGGGTCTCCTCTGCCATTCCCCAGCTATTCTTTCAATCTTCCTTAGCATCCCTCTGAGCTTAGCTTTTGTTCCCATTGTTTTGTAGGCAGCTCATGGCCATTAGTGTACTATTACATTAATGTAGATGCTCTTCTAAGACAGTGACCTTAGAATGTATAGAGCGGAAGTTTCCATCACAGTCTGGGTAGCACACAAACTTCTTAAACTCAAGGTTTCACACAGAGTGAAAATACCCTCCACCTTCCAATAGCCCAGGTTGCTCAAAGCCCCATCCAAACCGGCCTTGAACACTTGGGACATCCACAACTTCTGTGGTAACCTGTTCCAGTGTCTCACTACATTCTCTCCCCTCCTTCATTTTAAAACCATTCACTCTTGTCCTATCACTGCCTGCCCATGTGAAAAGCTTTTTATAAGCCCCCTTTAGGTACTGGAAGGCAGCTCTAAGGTCCCCCTGGACCCTTCTCTTCTTCAGGCTCAACAAACCCAGCTGTCTCAGCTTGTCTTCATATGAGAGTGCTCCAGCTTGCTGATCATCATCTGGACTTTTCACATCCTGCACACATGTCCACATCTGTCTTATTTTGGGGCCAGAGAGTGGATGCAGCACTGCAGGTGAGGTGGCCGATAATGCTGTAAGGAAAAATATCCACTGATCTTGTACAACAGTTCAATGGCTTTGTATGGTTACACAGGTAAAAGATGAAGATGTAGCAGTGCTTGGGGGATGCACGTGATGTGCCTACACTGCACTGTGAGCATAAACTCTGGTCCAACCCTATGTGCGACCTGTCCCCTTTGTTCAGGCCTCAACCTTATTTCACAATGGTAGAAAAGTGACTTTCAAGAACTACTGGAGAAAACTTGTATTCACACTAGTCCTGAGTGTGTATTTATTCGCAGTGAATACTCCATATTTACCCAGCAAGAAAATATTATGAATTAGCATTTCAGAATGCTGGATGTCCCTCAGTTATGAACATACTATTTCACTGAGTAAGTAATGATGAATTCAGCATCCCTGACATTTATTTTTTAGAGATTTTATAAACATTAGTAAATGAAGTTATAATTCAGTGAAGGAAACCTAATTCTATCTCCTTTTTACCACTTTTAAGCACATGCCAGACCATAGCATTTGTATGTGCATACAGCATGGTATTGCTCATTCATTTCCTTACACCTGCAGCATTTACAGTATTTTCTTAGCCTCTTTGCTATGAGATACATTGCATCCAAGTAATATTTTTCTATTTATGAATGTCACAGAGACTCCAAGATTATTACTGCTCTGGAACATGTGGTAATTTACAGACATTTCTACCTTTGGCTTCCATCCAGTTCAATATACCTCAGAGAATAAACCCCCACAAGTATAAAACCTGCTAAAGCTGCAGTGTCTCAAGCCTGGTTGCAAAAGGGAGAGATGTGGCCAGTAACGGGTGATGCCAGTCAATTAATTATTTTCTTCAGCTTTTTTACCAATTTGTGATGCTGGTTGAATAAAGTTTTAGGATTAATTCAATAGAGAGCTTTGGGAAATTCTGGAGACTCTTGCACAGCTAATGTGTTCCATCAAGCCCATTTCAGTGTGTTTCCTTTTTTTCATACTGGTTTAAATTATTTGTACAAAATGTAGCAGAAGATAACTCTCCCAGGAAGTTCCCAGGGTAAATGTTAGGATTATATAATAACTGAAATGCGCAGAAAGTTTTTAAAAAGAAATGCAGACTAAAGAAGAGATTTAACTGCATGCATACCCAAAATGTTAATTTTATAACTCTCCTCCTCAAAAAAGAATCCAGGTTGTGGAATTATTCAGTGAGCATAAAGAGAGACATATCTTAAGGCTTGTTGGGAAACCAACAGGAACATGCTTAAAATCCTCACCTAGAGCTCAAGTATCTGACTCAAGACTTGAGGAAGTTCCCTCCCTACCTCTGGGATCCAGAACATGGAGTCCACCCTGGTGATCAGGCCTTCACAACTCATCTTGGGAAGAATGATCAGATCCCAGCCTTTTCAAATCAACAATCAGGGTGGTTACAGGTGATGTTGCCACCACACCTATTTTGTATGTAACAGCACACGGGTTTGCCCAGACGTCCAGCATATGTGACAAGCTTCAATATCTTCTTCCGTCTGTAGGGAGTGACTGAAGTCCAGCCATTCCATGTGTGCTCCTGGCTACACTGCATGCAGAGAGTGATGCAAGATTCAGGGCAGAAGGCAAGGATACAATAAAGGAGCATGTCCTGGGGTGATGTTATGAGGCTCCTTTATTCCATAGCTGTCTGCTTAGTGCCCCAGTACCTGTACCTTTGAGGTGGGCCCGGGGCCGGGGCTGGAGCCCGAGGCCCCAGGTGCAGGGCGGTTCAAGGGCTCAGCCCAAGGGCCCCGGGGCACGGCTGGGAGCCGGCCTGGGGAGGGAGGGCACCGCTGCGCTGCTCTCTCTCTCTTTTGGGTTTTCGGTTGTTCCCGAGGCTTAGAAAAGGTTTTGTTTGTTTTCCCCTTTTTCTTCCCCTGACCTCCGTGCTTTCCTTCCCTTATCTCCTGCCCGGGGGGCCTGTGGGGTGGCCCCGCCGGTCCGAACCCCGAGGAAGACCAGGCCGGTGAGCGAAGCGACACAGAGATCCACCGGCATCGCCTGCTGTGAGGAGGAGGATCGGGGCAGAAGAAGTTACAAGGTTTCCATCTGCCCTTCTCCAGCGGCCTGCTGTGTGGACTCCCCTTCCCGGAGACTGGGGGTGGGGGGTGACCACTTAGCGGCTCCTCCCGGGCATCCTTTCCTTTTTCTCCCTTTTTGTTCTCCCAGTTGTGTTTTGTGTTAATAAATAGTTCAGGTTTTTTTCTTCCACTTTCATTGCTTTTGTTAATTTTTCCCCTTTGGTGGAGGAAAGGGGGAGGCCCCTTTCCCTTGGGAGGAGGTGCTCACTCCAGAGCGTCTCCTCCTAAAAATTTTGTCTCTAAAACCGGGACAGAGCATGACTTATACATGAGAATTTGTAACTAAATGCCAAAGGAATGGATCTTGTTTCTGGTAAGGCCAGGAATGGCCATCAGTCCACATCTCTTTACCCAGCTATCCCAGCTCTGTCCGTAATCACTCTCCTGGCTGTTGCACTTGCATTTGCTTTTCAGAGTTTTTCAGTTGTGATAAGAGGATTATTATGTTGCAAAGCAAATGAAAACTCTGCAAAATCCACAGTGTTAAGCCAATAAGAGATGTCAGTTTATAGAAAATATGGGCTCACAATGGAGAAGTTATTGAAATATCTGTATGTAATTAAAACATGGACAATCATTGACAGGTGTTATATTGTTTCTTCCAAAGATGCAGAGAATGCAGAGAAGAATGAGATGTCATCTGCATCAGATGAATAACAGCCAACATAGCACAAGAATGTAAAGCTACTAGTATTTGACAAAATGAATTGTTCTGATATTTTTGCAGCAAAACTGCCTTTAAGCAAGATGTAGGTAATATTAGAGTACTTGAAAGTAAAACCTCAAAAAACTGTATTTCTTGAATATCTAAGCAATATAACTAAAGATAGAAACAGTACTGATGACTTTGTGTGTCTTAACAATCTGAATACTCATAAAGATGAAAAAGGCCAAAAATTAATTCGTCTATGCATATATCCATCTGGAATTATCAATATTAAGCAGTACTAATACATGGCTAGAACTAATTTAATTTGTAATGAATGAGCAGCATAATGTGAGAATCTGAGCACTGGTGATTGTAAAACTCCATCTGTTGGACAGAAAAGTCAGTTCACTAATCGGTTTGCCACAGGCAGGTTATTTGTGCCCTCCTCACACCGGAAAAAGATTCCTCAGTTTAGATAATTTCCTTGCAATGAAGCTCTTCTTTTCCTGGACTCACTCATGCTNATAAAAATGTCACAAGAAATCCCACACTCTGACATTATTATGCCAGGAAAGACTTCTCCAATATAGACCTGAAATCATCCTAAAAAAGTTTTCCACAGGCGGCATTAAATGGGATTACGGAGGAGGCTTAAAGACACAGATAGCTTGAAAATAGGAAATTTCCTGAAAAACTTATTGAAATTTCACAGAACCAGAGGACACAGTATGTCAAATTTGAGCTGCATTACCTTGAAAATTGTGTTCAGTGCCCTGGAGTATTATTCTCAATTACATCAAAGCATCTGCAATACTCTGAGAAATGTCCTAGAAGTACAGGAGACAGCCTGACTGACAGTGAATGTAGGAAAGGTTCTCTCTCATATTTATATGCTGACTGTGTCAAGCAGTTTATCTGGTACTTCTGTGCTCCAGGACTGCTGACTAGTTCAGCTTGAATGCTGGAAGTAAGTATATTTATGAAGTATCCACGTGAGACAGTAATTGAATGAAGGAACATGTTCTCCATCCTTGGAGATAACAAAACTTGACAGGTCTTCAGCAACTGAGATTAGCCCTCCTCTGGGCAGGGGATGGACTGGAGGACCTCCAGAAACCCCTGCAAAGCTGAACTAGTGTATGAGTCTCTGTCACACCTTTGATAAACTCACTACACTCCAACACCAGCAGGATGTTTGTGTTCTTCAGTCCAGTATCTCAATTATTTTAAGATTTGGCTCAAGAGAACCCAGACCTAAAATGATCCTTCAAATTTCTAACACAAATCTAAATAGTCTTAACAATTCAAATGTAACTCTCTGTCTCAAATACTGAGTATAGTGGTGAATAGAGTGCTGCTCATATGTACCTGTGTTTTCCAGATGGATTCTTGAGGGGCTTGTGAGATATTGGTATAGCACTCCTGTGAAGTCATCTGGTTATCCTCAAAATTGCTAGTTCCAGGCAAGCAGCTACTTGTTCACCCTTTCCTACGACCTGGTTTTATTCTTAGCCTGGAAAGACCTTGGTTAGAAGAGACAAGGTAGTTCATTTTCCATGCCCAATTTGTTCTGGGTTTTCTTACAAAGCTTCCAGAAGGGAGGGTGATTTTGCAGTGGGGTGTTTGTCTGCCAAGGATTGGCCTGGGGTCATTAACTCATTTCACATGGACTAGCAGACATGAGATAGTAACAGCTTCTGCTTGGCTCTGAGTAAGGCTGAGTGCTGACCTAGAAGACGCAGGAGTCCTCTCCCACAGCTAATCCTCTGCGCCACTGCCTCCCCCTTGAACATGCATCTTCCCTCTCAACTACTTAAAGTATGCTGTAAATCTTTGCAGCAACTGGCTGCTTTCCAGAGTGGCTGCAGCATGCAGTACAGTCTGCATAACCTAGGCAAGATCACAAGTCTTGTGAAGAAATGTGTTTGATGTTTCAAAACATTGTAGCGAGGTGTTTTTATTCCCATTTTTGTGTGTGTTTGTGTGTAGTTCTTGTGGATGGAGATGAGAATCCTGTACACAGGAGACATTCCTACTTGATTTTTGTGGGGAGGCACTTGACTCTTGATTTGTAAGGCATGATAGCAGCTAAATTTCCATGCTCATCTTCCTAATACCTTTGGCTGGAGGTTTTTTTTCCAAATGATACTTAGTTTAGGAAGGCATAAGAAACAAAGTACCATCTCAAGTCTAAGCAAATATAGGAAATCTTGATGTACATTACAAGACCTTTTATTGTTAAAAATACTTGCTTCAAACTTACATACAAAAATTTAACCAAAAGACACCCAGAAAGTATAGCATCTTTAGATAATAAGACTTACCAAGTTTGTTGTACATGGACCTCATGTGACAAAAAAAAATCGGGATTAAAAAAAGTTAGTAACAACAGTTGTCTTGGGCAATCCAGCTATAGGACACAAAAAATAAATTAGAAAGGAACAAAACAAGTTCTGTGACATTTGCAGGAGTAAGTGACTAATTTACACATGACAACAAGAAATATCTAATCATATCTGATGAGATGCAGTTCAGAGAATTGCATCAGTAACATGGGAGACAGAGAAGCTTACACCACTACATAATCAACATGGATTTATTTATAGGCATACCACCTTCCTCCTTCAGTGAGTCGCAGTAAAAGATTTGCTAATCTTTTTTAAAGCCAATCATTAAAATATGAATCAAGATGAAAAGATGGTAAACAGTTTTCTGCTCAACCTCTATCTTTTTTGTTTTGTTTCTTAAGAAAAGTTCTTCATGTAGTTTTCCAGAAGAAATATCCTCCAGATATCACTGTAAGATTTTTTTTTCTGAATTTATGTGGTCTTGCCTGTCTCTTAAACATTGCTCCTGTACTCTCTGAGCCCTTGGTTCCTCACATTCTCACAGCACAAATAGCTACTTACAAACTAGATAGAAAGTAACTATCAAATCTCTTGTTCGTGGTAATGAAAGTCCTTCTCACATTTATTCTCAAGGGCAAGAGAGGGAGGAATGAGGCCCAGAAACTCTGAGTGCTAACAAACACAGATTCCAAGGTGTTCTTAAGATGTAGAAGTGGAATTCTGTTTGAACAGAGTGCAGTCACCCCGAGAAGTTCTGGAGTCTCTGTCCTTGGAGATACTCTGGTTCCAGCCTGCCAAGGCCCTAAGCAACCTGCTCTGACTCTGAAGTACAATCCTGCATTGAGAGGAGGCTGGACCAGGTGATGTCCCTGGGTCCTTCCTGGACTAAACCCTTCTATGCTTCTACACTTTTTGGATTCTTTTCTAACGTCCAGTCTGTGAAGTGATCTTTGAGAATCCTCTCCATATACAAGAACAAAACTTCCAACTTCCATCCCAGTATCCTGCACTTTGAAAATATTAGGAAGCATCAGTAAAAAATTCCCTTCCTTCTCAGACCATGCCTGGCTTTTTTTTAAGATTACTACTAGGTCTAAATCCTCTGAAATGTGTTCTGGCATTACAAGGGCAGTCTTTCCCTTTTGAATTTTCAGTATTCCAAATTGTTTAAATATTAAAAGTTGAGAACCTGTATCAGGTCAGATCAAAGGTTCATCTGGTCCAGCATAATTTCTTTGGTCAAGACAATAGTGGATTCCTAGAGAAGCATGAAAATGTAGCACAAGTACATAGAAATATTTCTCCCATGTATTTTCCCACGCAGTATCTCTTTTTGATCCCATAACTATTTTAGCATTTGCAATGGTGAGCACTAAAAGTGGTGGAAAAGAATCCCACCTCTCACCTACGAGTTGTGTGGGGAAGTGCTGTTTGTTGCTTGTTTTGAATCTTCTGGCTTCCAGCTTCGATTGGTAAACTTAGTCCTTGCTCTGCAAGAGAGTGACAACTGTTCTTTACTCACTTTCTCATAGTGCTTAGACTTCATTAGATCTCATTTTTTAGGTTTGACAAATCCTCATCCATTTAATTGTTTTCCCTACTGAAAGCAGTTCAAACCTTTGATCATCCCTGCTGACCATGGTTTATACCACAGCAGTTTGATGGTTTCTGCTTGGTTCACTATTGTTTCCTAATTTCTCCTAACATGCAGTGTGCTTTTTGCCCATTACTGAGTACTAAGGTATGTTTTCATATCTCTGCCTATCACAGCTGACACATAACTTTCTAGAACGGTAGAAGCTACCATAAATTTAGGACTGGTTTTTCACTGCCAATTATTTCCTCTTTATTTATATAGAATTTCACCTGCTATTTTGTGAAAAGCTTACTAAGGATTTTGAGAACTTCCAACAATTTATACCCTCAGCTTTCACAGAATCACAGAATCACAGAATCACAGAATCACAGAACCACAGGACCACAGAATCACAGAATTACAGAACTCTAAGGGCTGGAAGAGGTCTCTGAAGATCATCTGGTCCAACAGCCCTGCCAAGGCAGGGTTACCTGGAGCAGGTTACACAGGAACACCTCCAGGTGGGTTTTGAATGTCTCCAGAGAGGGAGACTCCACAACCTCCCTGGGCAGCCTGTTCCAGTGCTCCACCACCCTCAATGTAAAAAAGTTTTTATTCATGTTGAGGTGGATCTTCTTGTGTTTTGGTTTTTGGCCACTGTTTCTCATCCTCTCATTGGGCACCATTGGAAAAAGTCTGGCACCAACTTCTCGAGACCTGAATTTGAGGTCTATCCATGTATTGATGAAATCCCCTCTCCCTCTTCTCATCTCTAGACTAAACAGGCCAAGCTCCTGTAGTCTCTTCTCATAAAAGAGATGCTCCAGATTCCTTATTGCCTTTATGGCCCTCCAGTGGATCCTTTCCAGTAGCTCCTTGTTTTTCTTGGACTGTGGAGACCAGAATTGAGCACAGTAGTCCAGCTGTGGCCTCACTAGGGCAGAATAGAGGGGAATAATCACCTTCCTCGACCTGTTGGTCACACTCTTCCTGATGCACCCCAGGATACCATTGGCCCTCCTGGACACAAGGGCACACTGCCAGCTTAAGTTTTATTGCTCGGGTAAATTTCAAATTTTCATATTTATTGCTCAGGTAACTTCCTTTATCTGCAGATGTTACCTCCCCATTTTACACCTACCTTCCAGATCACATTTATGAATATTTTGAATGGCACAGGCTTTTGTACAAGTCTCTGTGGGACTTCACTAATAAGTCCCCCTCTGCTTTGAAAATGATCATGAAATTTGCCCTTTGATTTCTGCTTTGTGGTTCTCATTTTGGCAGCACATTGTTCAGAAGCGGCCAGTTGTGGCACAATGTTGGGTTCACGGGGAGTAAAAAGAAGGAATAATGTTAAAAAATTTTTGTGGTTCTTAGTCTAGTCTCAATGAATTTATACCCAGAACATTTTTTGCAACTCAGTAGCTCTGCTGAGGTCAATAACCAGGTGTCAGTGGAAGTGCAAAATCAGTGCAATGAAAATGCAGGCCTTAGTTATATAGATTTATATACTTAGAAGCTTACAACATTATACTTCAGATATTTAATTATTGTGTTATTGTTATATATTCATGTCCTTTATATTTCTCATAAGAGAGAAAATAGTAATTTTTAAAATCTTTTGAAATCTTCTGTTCTTTTGAAAGAGAACATGTCTTGAAGATGAAAATACATATTCTAAATGTCATCAATTCTATATAGAGGTCTGTGTGTGCCAGTTTTCTGTGGTCCTAATACCACACTGTGTTGAATCACAGCTTTCATTTCAAAATGAACAGAGCACGCTACTGTCCCCATCCCAGAGCTGTTCAGACAGTCCTTGAATAAACATGAAACTACATAGTGATGCCCCAGGTCTGTGAAAATCCTGAAGTTACTTTGGGAAAATCTGAGGACTTTGGAGACTGCCATTTTAGAAAAAAGTCCTACAGAAACCTCATGGTCATCAACAGTGTGAGATCGCTTTTTTTCCCCCTGATGCCACAAAAATCAGAATTTGTGCCACAGAATTTGCTATTTTGTGTAACCAAGAAGACATATATGCATATCTCTTTCCCGCCCTGTCAGGATCTCTCATTCTCTGCTTTCTGGATGGGGGGAAACCTGTCCTGTCCTTGGGTCCAGGCAGCTGGAGCTTGACTGGGCTGAGGATGGGAGGCAAGGTGTCGAGTCTGGCCAGGGAAGGCAGGCAGAGAGGTGGGGAGTGATGGAGAAAGCCTGGTCGTTGTCTCAAGTAACCATACACTAATTTTATTTTCATGAGTATTTTTTACCTGTGAACCAGTGTTGTGATGTACATATGTAAGAGATGGAAAACCTGATCCTATTTAAATCAACAGACATTTTCTTACTGGTATCATGATCTCTTTCAAAGGGTATTTAATGACAGTAAAATAAATTATGCTTGCTGCAGTATTTAGAGATAAATATCAACAGAACTAGGTACCATCATGTCAACGATTACAAAAAGTTCAGTTAATATAATTTTGTCTAGAAGAGAATCTTAGGTATTAGAAAGAAAGAACAATATAAAAGAATATTATCAAGACTCATTGAACTCTGACTGAAAATACTTCCAAATTTGGGGTGGTTTTTTGTTTTGTTTTGTTTTTAGTTACATGCAATTTGGATCCAGCTCTTGGCAATAGTATTTGCTATTATAAATGAGAAAATTTTCACTACATTTTATACTCAACAAATAATTAATAGATAACAGCAGAGCCTGTTTCTGATGTTATTTCAATTTTTGAGAATGAGTGTGATCAGTAGATGGACACAGATGTTTGTTAAGTGAGATCAGAGTCATAATCTCTGCTGAAACACAACAGTGTTCATTGCAGTATTAGCATAGTTACGCTTGACGTCTGCTCAACTTTTCACTTTCTCTGCCATTCCACTAGAAAATAAATTCTCCTGTATTTAAGATAATCTGAAACACTGACTGTAACATTTGGGGATAATTGCTGTCTGACATCCCTGGAGACAACATACAAATCTTCTGACCTAGAAAGAACTAAAAATAGGAATGACACCACAATATAGACTTTCATCAAAAGGTAATGGGAACTGAAAGCCTCATCCACAGAAAAAAATATTATGGCAAGGGAACATAGAGCTAAAGTGGAAGTTTGTCTGGCCCCATATAGAGACCATGTCTATTTGTGCTCCAAGAACACTCCTGAGGGATTTTTTGAATTTTTTAGACAACATTGGGACAACCTAGGTGTTCACAAATTGGCTTCAGTGCCATTACAGTGAGGTTCACCTAGAAAGAAGATTGTGCTGAAGAGATGAGAATCTGGCCCTATGAATCCCCAGGTTTCTCTGAGTGAGCTTTTCTAGAAAGAAGCTGTTTGGTGTTTATGCAAAACGGCATCTGGCAGCTTGGAAAGAAATGCTGTTTTTCATCCCATGCCAAAATTCATAAAATTTTGGGCAGAAAAGTACATTTTTATGGTGAAGGTAAAAATTTATTGGATAATAAATTATTTGTTAAATTCCAATGATGTGTTGGAACCTGACAAGGATTATAGTTTTGCTGTCAATTCAATTACCCTACACTTGAGGAAGCTGATTTAATTATTTGTTGCTGGTTTAATTAAAAGGCGCTTAAGTCAGTGCAAGTTTTGCCCCTGATGTCAATGAGATCAGTCCCAGGTCCACACTACCTTAACTCTTAGCACGATTAATAAAGAGCAGATCTTTCAGAAATGCCATCACTCACAGCCACACAGTTAATCTTGAGCTGCCAGAGCAAAACACAGTGTAACGACAAACTCACTCAAGAGTGTGGTATGTGCTTATCCTGAGGTCTGGTAAATTCCAGGGAGAGCAGTGACCCTTACACTATAGGTAAGGATAAAGAAGGTTGAAATGTATAAAGCGAATTTTTGTTACTGTAAACTGAACAGAGAATGTGGCCATAGGAAGCTGAAGTCACATGAAAAGGCTAAAGGCACAATTTAGAGAAGACCACGTGGGAGAGAAGTGGTCTCCAGGAGACAGGAGAAAGGTAGGCAATAAATAAGAATTAATGTCTTCCTGCTACTCCTCTCCTTTCCAACTGCGTGTGGAAGAGCCGTGTAGGGCTGGGAGCATCAACCACTGGTCCTTTGTGGGATCACTCACGCAGCCAGAGGCCCCACTTAAATTGCACAAATTGCATTTCAGTTCCTCCAGTTCCAAGGCCTGTTCTTGAGACCCCAGTACCTGCATATACATCACAAATACTTTTCAGGGGAAGAACAAACTTTCCTAGTTCCTCCTAAAAGTCCTGCTCAAAAGTATAAGCCAGTGACATTGAGTTCCTTCAAGCCCAGTCAGAAAATAAACATCAGGAAAGGATTTTTCACTTCATTTAGTCATTTTAAATTGCTGTAAAGCCAAGCTGGAACTGAGAAACCTTCTGCTCTGCCACATTTCGTGGCTCCTTCTGACCCAAACTTTGGTTTCTGTGCTTTTTGCTGGATTGCGCCTTCTGAAAGTCCAACAGCAGCCACCTTGCCGCAGACCTTTTCATCCCAGAAGCTCTACATCTGAAAAAGAAGCTGGGTCCACCCATTTGCTATTTCTCTCCAATTCAGCCACACTATCAGAGACAACTGTATGAATACCTGTTCTCCAACTCAAGCTACACAGAAGAACAGGAGTATGGAATGAATATGGAATCAGATATTTGAGGAGTGGAATGTGAAGTCAGGTGTGTAAGCACACCTCCGCATGCTAGAGAGGTGATGACCTTCCTACATAGCTTCTTTTCAGGAGATAGTATTTGAACACTGTCACCATTGTTTAATTAAACCATTTTCAAAAGGTGAGAAGTTAGTGTTTAGATGATGAATCCCTGAGCAAGTGGCTAAACAGCAATCACTGCACACTGAGTTTTTCTGAAAAATCTATACTGGCCCAATTCATACAAAGAGAAAATTATGAAGTGACATAGAGTGACATCAAAAGAGTCAGATCAGCTACACATGAGTGTTAGTTGGATGGGGACTGTCTCTGTGACAGCAAGATACATACTCCATCTATCCCAGTTTACATTTTCTTGAAATGGGAATAATATTGGCTAGATCATGGGGCTATTAAATCTCCTATCACTAGTTGGTCTGTTAATATTTTCCTGGCTCTTTAAAGGTGATGTGATCATCATTAGCAGAACATCTAATCAGGAATTTCATCACAGATTGTCAGTTTTCCCTCAAGATGAAGACATCAAAATGCACACAGAGTAACCAGGCTATTAGTCTTCTAAAGAATTTTTCTTTGGCCCACAAACAGAATAGTAAATGTGTTTTCCCAGCTTTAGTTACATAGTGTCTCCCATGTTTTATTTCAGTAAAAATGTCTTTTGAAGATCCTGTATTGGGAAAGTACTTCAGACATAAAAGAATTTCCCCCTTGAGAATTGCTGCAATAAAATGCAAGCAAAATTAGATTACAGATTGCTCAGAAACAGAGTATATGTTCTCAGAATTTCTCTGAACAAGACTCCCCCTCTTTGGAGAGGATGATGACCCCAGACACAACTGATGGCAGACATCTTCACACCATGTACCAAAAAATATTGCTAACTTACTGTAAGGTGGTACTACTTAGTTCCATATCTAACTACTGGAATGGCCTTTTCTTCCTTAATACTGCCTCAAATAAATTGGAAATACTAAGCAGTAGCAAAGGCAAAGGTTATGCCACAGCTTACATACAACAGAAGAGATGATTTGGCACCTGACTCTTTTCCATCCCTTCACAAACCTTCTGGTATTCTTTCTAAGCCCTGGGCGCTCTCAGTTGTTCCTTCACATGCCACATTTCCCTGCCATTACCCTTCATTATACCTTCAAGTGACTTCCATGTACTGCTCTTCCTCCTGCTCCTTATGGACTCCTTTCGTGCCCTACGTGTACCATTGCATGCCACAACGGAAATATCTGCGTGGGGGATAAGGCACTCAGGTGTGTGGTGACTTGGGCAAACTTCTTGTGAAATCAAATTAGTATTTTGCATTTTTGTTTTTTTAATTGACAGAGATTTTCATGTGACAATCCTGGTCCCAATATATTATGTTCACAATCATGCTGGACCACAAGAGACCCTGGGTGTACCTTTCTCTTGAAGGGCGAAAAAATGGTGTCACCAAAGATGCACTGGATTAGGCATCAAAATTAGACACTATTCATGGCAAACTGTTTTGTGTTTGTGATCCAGCCCCAGCCTTTCTAACAATGGATTTAAAATGGTAAACCACATTAACACTGAAATTACCAGTACAGGGAACATGACTTACAGCAAATTGGGATTAATGGGATAATTCATTACTCAGTTATTTCTCCAGACACTTACCAGGCAGCAGAGATTATTGCATTTCCTATATTCCACACTTTGAAAAATCTGGAAATTTAAGGTATTGTTAACCAGAATATCAATAATCTAGACAAGATGAAACCTTAGAAATGTGATGTATAAGCACAACCTAGCATACTTTTCCATACATACATGAATTTTGACTGTGGTGCCTATCAGGACCTTCTGGATATTTCATCTCTTGGTCTTTTCATGCATACAGATTTTAGTTTCTCTCTCTCTTTTTACATCCGTGCGAACAAATATGAGTAAATGTCTTTGTGTGTCCAAGCATATGTAACAGTCCCTTTGGAAAGGGAGTGCTTTGTCAATGACAACAGAACAGGAGTCTGCTTAATAATGCCTATGTGTATGCCTTGAGGTTAGAATCTAAGCAAAGAAAACCCTTTCACATAACCTGTTTTATTCAGAAAAACCAACTGGGACCTCACCAGACAGGCTTCTCCCGAGGCCACCTGATGAGTACATCAGTGAGAAATGGAAATGCCTTCTTTATAGGACAGAGATTCTCTTCTTCTCAGAGCTTTTAGTCTTAACACCACATCAGGGCCACCAGCTTCCTCACACCTCCTGGTAAATATAATTTGTTCCCCTGCCTGGCTGAACAGCAGACCCCACCCTTCAGAGACTGGCTTTGCTGAACTCACATTTTCTGAATCTCCCTGCCCTCGTGCTGGTGAAAGAAGCAGCCTTTAACTTGCTCTCTTGGCTTCTTTATATTCAGCTGGCTCCGGAGATCCGCCCTCAGAGCCCACCAGGACACACACGTCTGTCCAGCCTCCACCTCCTTCCCCTGGAAAGGTTAAAACCAGCCCAGCAGCCTGCACCTCCCTCTCTTCTGGGTCCTGGTGGGGCAGGAGCAGCTGCCTGCACCCACGGCTGCACTCCTCTGTCAGACTAATGAGAGGGAAGCAGGCAGTGTGATGATATACACTGCATATTCACATGAGAGAAGTGAAGAAATCCAGCAGTGAAGATGAAAAGCCACTGGTAAGAGAACAAGTGGGATTTAGAGACATCTGTAAATAAGAGATTAGAACAGTGAAAGCTGTCCTTGCCAGCATTATATGAGGGGACTACAATAGACAGATTTTTATTGACATGTTTTATTATAAGGCAAAAATAAAATGTTGTCATGTAAAGAAATTGTCTCGTCAAAGAAATTGTCTTGTCAAATCTTTTAGTAAATCCTTAACTGTTTTTTTATGCATTTAATATGCATGACTTGGAGGAGAAATATAATAACAAAACCTGTCAGAAACTATAGATTCATACTGGAGTTTTCTTTCTGTTTACAGGAAAATTACAGCTTTCTTTTACCTGTGTAGTTTTCTGTGGTCTTTCATCTCAGCCACCATCCAGCATCAATCAAGTAAGGAGACAGATTTTATCCACGTTTTATCTTTGCGTAATTTTGAACGTCAAAAGAATTATTCTGTGTTTATTCAAAACTAAAATCCTCTGTAGCTAGCCATCACACAAAGCGAGAGCTGTCTATGTGCATTTATGTATGGATGGATGGATAGAATGATGCATATGAAAAGCAGGGAAAAAAGCAAGAACTGTGTGTGTCATTTTAAATTTGCTATTAGATGTGTTTTTAAGGTAAGGATTAAAACCTGGATATAGGTGGTAGATACAGGACACAAACCTTCCCCTGTCTTTCAGTGCTTCTAGTTAGATATTCTCCTGCTACATGTGGCAATAAACTGGTTCTACTTTATTTGCTGGGCATAAAATGTAAATGGCTGGATGTCAGCCATGTGCCCCATCAAAGAATATAGAATGAGGTCTTTTTTAAGGTGTAACATCTCAACCTGAATGTTCTCTTTAAGCCTATGTTGTCAGAAGGAAACCCACATTTAGGGTTGAGCCTTTGCAGCACACAAGAGGCTCTCTGTAGGTTAGAAATGTTTCTCCTTCCAACTTCCACTTTTCATTCTTCCCTATCCACACTCTGCTAACATTTTCCAAGGTGACTTGGTACTGGACTTGTACATGGCTCTTAAACTCTTCAAATAAATGCTTATTTTTTCCTTCCTCCTTC
The DNA here is from genome assembly GCA_013397055.1 of Pachycephala philippinensis. Lineage (NCBI taxonomy): Eukaryota > Metazoa > Chordata > Aves > Passeriformes > Pachycephala > Pachycephala philippinensis. The sequence continues at coordinate 368,585 of VWZT01004477.1, read as the reverse complement.
ATTAAATCTGGGAATCTTGTAGGTCTTACAGTCATTACAAGGTTTTATGACAAATAATATTCTGAAAAATTGGATTTTTAGATTTAGTTTCCTCAAACAAATTTCTTCTATGTTCTTGTTTGGGTAAACAAAAAAGGTCTGTAAGTTCTTCTTGCCCCCCTCCCCTCTACATTTCATGAATGTTCATTTTCTGATCAAATCTGGCACAGGAGAGAGTGGGAAAGCTTGGAATACCAGAGAGGATGGAAAAGATGCCAACAGATTCTCAACAACTTTGGTTGGCATGAGGTTTGTTTAAGTTTCCTTGGGACTAGGGAGATTGTGGATTTAGGTAACTGGCCTTTTTTTTTTTTTTTTTTTAAAGTTTGCTTGAACCACCAAAAGTTACAACCCAAAACCTCCTTACACAGCAGGCCTTCTTAAGCTACTACTATTTCTCAACAGCTCTGCAAGAGAAGAATTATTTCAACACTCTCATTTAAAGGCTTGAATAAAAATCAAATAGTATAACAAGTTACCATTTTTAATTTGGAGCTCTCGAGAAACAGATTATTATTTTCTTAGACCTCTTACTTTCCTGAGTACAGTTTAAATTATTATATACCTCTAATTGCTATTATTCATAGTTCTATTTAATTCATATTAATCTTACGGTTGCTCCAGTTAATTTTCTAAGGTGATCTGAGGAAATGTGCAGGCACATGGTTAGTAAATTCACTTTTTTTTGCAGGACTACCAGTTATTCTGGGTGCCAGTCACAGAATTGATATCTGCCCAACGATCAGGATTGGTCAAGATGACTTACCAGGCAAGTAGCATCCTGACTTTTTCAGGAAAAGGCCACTGTTCAAAAAATTTATCAGGTTATATTCAGCTCTGCGACAGCACAATTCTCTAATAAAATTAAAATGAAAGTTACGTTATGGACATCTATATTTTTTTCTTGCAGGCTTTGACCTGATTTCTCAGTTTCAAATAGAAAAAGCTGCTTCCCAAGGAATTATCGAGAGAGTAGTGGGATCCACTTCTCTACAAGTGGCTTATAAATTGGGACCCAATGTAGACTTCAGGATACCAACCAGGTAATGCCTTCCTTGTTTGGCTTTAAAATACAGGTATTTTGCAATCTTATTGTTTAACAGGTAGATCTCCCACCAACTAGATCTATTTTGAAAAGCTTTTGGAAGGGAAAAGAGGAATTCAACTTTTTTTGTTTTTATTGCCACCACCAGATCAGACTGATTCTGTAGCAGCAATTTCAGGGGCTTCCACTTTCCTCTAACCAATGATATTGCTCAGAGTGCCTCAAGATTTACTGATACTAAGGGATTCACCTCCAGAAAGTCATGTCAGAAGTTGCTGATGACTTGAAATAGGGAGGCAAAGAAAATGTAACAGGAGGAGAGGGAAGAAAGTTTTCTCAAAACATTGACACAAAGGGATCTTTCTGATCATGTGAGGATTGCAGAGATGAGGTAGGATAATAACTCACTGATTTTGGGGTAAGGATTTTTTGTTGTGTGTTTGTTTTAGGTAATAGGTACATGAATGTCCCTGGCTGATTTATGGTTACTTAATCTATAAAAGTTGAAAATTATTATTTAGCATGTCACACAGAATTTGTGACAGAAGTCAGGATTTTGGAATCTAATTGTGTTTGCGCTTTGCAGGCCAGACTTGCTGCTGGTGAAGGAATAGAGACAGTACAGCATGATAGAGATGCCTTTGCCAAATTTAGGCAAGTCTGGAGTCTGTTCCAGAACCTTATGTAATTCAAAATGCCTCAACTTAGCAATTAAGTGACAAGACTATTAACTGGACAACTGTTTCAGCTAGGAATAATTGGATTGTGAAGTGTTTCTGTCTTACTCCACCTATCACTGACAACTTTTCTTGCTGCAGTCCTCCCTGGGTCCTACCTTCACAGCCACCAGGTTAAGCTACTTTAGAGCTTTAGTGTTTGGTTACTTTCAGTCCCAGACACAAATCAGGGCTGCTAGTGCATGAATGTGAATCCAAACACAGACAGCGAACGGGATCACCGCTTCACTAAAAGTTGAACATTCTCAGATACAAGCAGCAATATGTTCACATTTAAGAGAGTTTAGATTTATTGCTACAGATGGGTCTAGTGAAATATGTGCTCGATATACACAAGTTATCCCTGAACAAGCCTATATCAACTGCCTCACTACAGCATCTGAGCTGACTCCTGCCATTGGGGTCGTTGGCCCAGGGAATGGATTAAGGTTTGAGTCCCGACCGTGCTCCAGTGCATCAGTGAGCTGCTCCTCTGTCACGGAGCCCACTGCTCTGCTCCAGAGTCATTTTACACCGCGGCCCTCTCGGTGGGAGGGAAGAGGAGGGAGGGCGGGGGAGGGCAGGGTACTGTATGGCAGAGCTGCCCGGCCCGCCCCGGCTCCCGGAGCTGTCCGTGCCCGCGGTGCTGACGCGGCGCCCGCCGCGGGCCGGGATGCTGCGGCCGGGATGCTGCGGCCGGGATGCTGCGGCCGGGATGCTGCGGCCGGGGTGCTGCGGGCCGGGGTGCTGTGGCTGGGATGCTGGGGCCGGGGTTCACGCACAGGGCATCATCCTCCGGCCCCCGGCTCCGGCCTGTGTGCTCCTGCTACATCGAGAGGTGGGGAAGGAAGAAAATAGAGAGAGTTTGGGAAAATAGACAGCATGGCTTTCCCGAGCTGCATGGCTGCTATAGCCCAAGTGCCTTAGGAGCACTGGGGAGGGACCCTCATCAAACACGTTGGCAACAGGCAAATAATTTTTTAGCCTAATATGTGATGATTATACTAAGGCAGAGGAGCCCATTTTAGAATGGCTATATTGTATGGGAATGAGAGCTCAACTGGATGGGCATGGCTCAGCATACTGATTCAGTCTTTGATGCAACAATAGCTTATGCCTTGAAAAACTCACAGAGCTTTCTTAAAATGCTACTGAGTTGTAGCTTGGTCTTTGTGCTGCTTAGCGTGCTTGCCCAGAAGCATATCCCAGAATGAACAGAAATGATTGCACACAAGTCGTAACTTAGCTTTTCCCATCATCCAAATAAATTCCCATTGGCCAGTTCTTCTTCAGGAGTAAAATCTGCTGAATGATCAGTACAGTGTTCTCCATGTAATAATGGTGTGCTGTAATAACGGTGTAATAACTGTGTGTGGAACTGCCATAACACATAGCTCTTTTCACTGGACATGGTGAACACATCATTTTTCAATTTAATCTATGAACATATTGTAGGTGTCCACCAGTTAGTGAGTACAAAATTAATTCTGGTTATTTGGATAATAATTGTATTCATTTTTAATGGAAAACTTAAAAAAAATATATTGGAAATATATTCATGATACATTTTTTACATGTAGGAAAAGGGCTAGTTATCTTTGTGCATTGGATGAAATCTTAAACCTTTGACTTCACAAATACAACTGTCACAAGACACCCACACTCAATAAATAGTGAGGAAGTTTGTAAAGCTTTATCAGTAAACTTGAGACATCCAGAGAATTTCAAAGGCTGATTTTCTGTCTTTTTTTTTCCTTTGGGAATATTGCTGTCCTATGAAGTAGTGCTCCTCAAGTGCATATGCTTAAAAGTCTGGCTTTTCTACATTCAGCCATCAAAGTTCTTCATGTGCTTTTCCTGTCACATTGCGAGCAAGCTATCCTGCACAGATATTGATGATGACACTGAAATAGAAAAGACAAAATGCAGCTAAGAAGCTAATTAGGTCATAAGAGAATTAATTAGCTCAGAAATGGGAGTTTCTGAAGAATAAAGATCAGCTGAGGGCAATGAGTCCTAACAAATTCCTTCTGGTTAATGACTTAGGACAGATGCTTTTAAAAGCGCTGAGCTAAGTTTTATTGGTTTTGCTTGTTCAGTTCCTGCCAGGTAGTGTCTGCTAGGTCAGCTGTGATTCCAGGCAGCTTCAGGAGATGCAGACACGAATGTCTCCAGACTGAGAAAAAGAACCCTCAACCCTGGCCACATGATACTGCATTACCATGAGAATGGCCACAGCAATTTCCTCAGCCACCTCCAGTGGGTTGTGCTAGCATTTCTAAAATCTTCATTTAGCAAGAACTAAGTTAATTCAGTGAGCAATGGAGCTCACCTAAGAAATTAACTCAAAGAAACAAATTTAATAAAATAAGCAGTTACTGTGTAGAATTTAAATAGGTACATGGCTGACCTTTTTACATACTCTTCTGTTCTTGATGAATCCTGGGGTCAGTGGGATGGGTCAGGGCTTTCCCCATCAAAGTCAGATGACTTACCTTGGTTATATTGAAGCCTGGGTAGGACTTAGCTTTGAAATCTCAAAGATATCTTCCTGGTAAGTATTTAAGATACGGGATTAGTGAGAGTCTCAGGTATTTATAAAAAAGATTATAAGCAATAGAAGTGTTTCAGAAGCTCCTCTAGATGAACTACAAATGTTTCAAACTTCTCACCCTCCAATACTTTGAAAATTTAGGCAAATATTCAAATATCCAATTAAAAAATGACCTAACCTTGCATTCTTGAAACAACTAAAGCAGTTAATAATAGTGTGAGTACACAAGAAAAGCAGGACTGGAATGCTTTCTCACAAACTTAAGATAAAAAACTAAACTAAATAAAAAGGTCTGATGGCTTATATCTCTAAAAAATTTAAGTGGATAGGAAGTGGGTCAGGAATAAATCTGAATTTTGGGCTTGAAATATGTTTCCATATTAATTCTTACTTTGCTCATTTACCTGAATCTAAATTTATAATTGCTTGATTCCCTTCCATAAATCAGTGGAATTGGAAACAACTATGTTAAAAATAATTTCCAGAAATAAATTGAGTCCTTATACAGCTATCAGCTGTTTAATAAGGTTAAAGAGTCCATCACTCTTCACTTGGCAGTGAGATGGAGAAATAACTTCTCTGCAATTGTTTATTTAAATATCATGCTAAATTTGCCATGACTTCCAAATATTTAGCACTTTAAGTTGCTGACTTCAGAAGGGTTTTACCTGTATAAGGATTACAGGCTTTGGAAAGAACTATGTTCTTAAATACACTGAAACCACTAAAGGATCATTACTGTTGGAGTAACTGAGATGACAACCTGTCTCTGGTTTACTTGTAGAATTATAGGTACAAATCTTACACAGTAACAGCCCCCTGCAGAGTACCTTTCTGGTGATGGGTCATGCTTCACTGTGTTGAGTCATGTTATTGATACTGAGTCTTTAGTCTAAAGGCAGAAGGTCTTCTGCTTGGTTATTAACTTTTTCAAAAAATGTAAATACTTATCCATGTTTGTGCACTGACTTTTTATCTTTAGTGCTTGATATACATTTCTTATAATTTAGTTTTCTCTGACCAATGTCAGAAGCTCTCACATTACTTCTCTTCTTTGCATATCTCCTGAAAAAGTGAATGTATTTCTTTCCTATTTTAATGTCTGAAAAAAGAAGGAGAACCCACATAATGTATTGAAATGTACTAAGTCTATAGCTAAATATGGTGCAAAGAATTCATTTACCAATCTGGTATAAACAATCTTCTAATCAAAAAGTATGTTTACATACTAGGGGTTTTTGCTTCTTTGTTTTGTTTTTTTTTTGGCAGTATAGTTGTGTCAGCTGAGGTGGGATGAGAATGTGTGTGATAGTTGAACCAGTTTTGCATGACAGCAAAACTTAGCAGTGCAGAGAAAGACTGAAAACCTCTTCACAGAGGATCTGGGATTAGTACTGCTTCTTTTAGGCTCAGTGTATCAGATCCCCTGGAGTCATTGAACTTAACAGAGAAAGCTGATTGTCACAAGGAGGCTATTTAAAGATTACCTAACAATACCACCTTCAGTGTGGTAGTAGAAAAACCAGCTCTTCTGCAAGAACAAATGAGATTCAGCAACTGAAGAGATAAATGAACCAGTTGAGCTAAGGTTTTAGCAGTAGAGGAGATTGAAATACTTTTAAAAGAGGTATTATAGAGGAAGGACACAAAGGGCCATAAAGGATGTGCTGAACTGGATCAGAAGCTTAGTAAGAGTGAAGGTATGTCTTCCTGGTGCAGAAAAGAATATCTATGTTTATTGTGTAGGCCAGAAACCTAACACAAGGAGGGACAGAGGACAGTAAACACTGCAAAGTCCTCGGAACCCAGAAAGCTACAATATCCACACATAGACATTTGCATTTGAGATGGCAAGATACAAACTGAAAACAAATGATGACAGAACACAACGAGTTAGATAAAATCCTACCAAACAAAACCAGCTGGGGCAGACTACTTCATCCTCAGTCAAAAGAAACACAATTCAGAGCAAATCACAGACAGATTAAAGATACTGGCAAGGAACCCCCTCTTCCAACTTTGTATATCTCCACACTTGCATAATGAGCTAAACTTTCCAGCTAAACATTCCCCTTCCTTATACCCCAGCTCTCAGGTGTGTGCAAAGGCTCGTGGGGAAAAGGGGAAGCAGCAGCAGTGCGGGTACTTTATTCGTAAGGTGAAGCTGCTGCTGCCGCTGCCAGGCTCACTCTCTCCTCGCTGAAATCTGCCGAGGCTGTGCCGCTGCCTGCTGGAACACAGCCGCACTGCAGCTTGGAACACCACAAACTAGGGAGATTGCTTCTGGAAGTACTCTTTTTCTAAATCAACAGTCATCAAGCTTACAGAATAAGAGCTAACTTATTCAATTTTTCTGCTTTTTCTCCCCCCATAGCCTAAATCCTGAGATTCATTAGTGCTGTCTAAATAGCTGCTGAGATAGGATTGATCTGCCACTCAAAAATCAGCTTTGTTCAAAATGTCTACTCGATTGAGAAGTTATTCTAATGAAAGCTGGGACAAAATAGATCTGCATGTATTCATGCTTAAGAAATTTATTCAAACATTCTTAAATGTGGGTAGATGGCAAATAATGTATTGATGTCAACTGGATATGACACTAGAGTTTTGTGATCCATAGAATACGGAAAGGCCTATTTCCTAAATATTGTACTAGATTCAGTGATGCATTTGAAATAAAAAATGACATTACTGTTTTGCAGAGTGACACAGTCAGTGCTACCTGTGTTTCCAAAGCTCACCTTACAGGATTTGCTAACATACGAGATGTTTTATATGTGGTAGATCTGCTCCCTTCTGCTTGTAGTCTTGTGGCTGAATGTCACAGGACATAATACACTTTGAGTGTGGGTTCTCACCAAGCGTGTATTAATCAGTGAATGATTTGTTGAATGATTTCTGCTGAAGTGATAGCTAACACCTTAACAAAGGGGCTATTGGCAGGCTGAACAAGGACATGCATTTGCAAAAGACATTCTTATGCCTTCAAAATCTAATCAGATGTGCACTTTCTCCCTGGTCATTGTAAAGTCATACTGTGTTGACTCATTTTGTAAATCTAACTGTGGGAAATAGAATAATTGTAGGATATACTTTCTACATCTCAAGTAGGAGTTTGTTGTTGTTCCATCCATTACTCTTACAAAGGGTTGTCATAGAAATTACAAAACATTGGAAGAACCCACAATTCTGAACCGGTTCTTTTGCCACTAGTAACACCTTGTTTGGGGGCTCAGCATGCAGAAGAGCATTGATAGAAGAATGGTTGAGATATGGTTCCACTGAGTAGTGGTTTCTCATTACTCTGTGGTGATATGTGGAGCTTTTCAGAGCTAATACAGAACAAATGTACTGTATTTTAATCCTACACAGTGCCATATACTCCAATGGATTGCCTGATGAATATTCCTTTCTAACTACTTTTCGGATGACTGGGGCCACACTTCAGAAATACTGGACTATTTGGCAGATTCAGGATTCTTCAGGAAAAGAACAAGTTGGAGTACATCTCAATGGTCAAGTGAAAAGTGTTGAGTTTTCTTATAAAGGAGCAGACGGAAGACACCAAACGGCATCATTTTTGCATTTGCCTTTCTTGTTTGACTCCCAGTGGCACAAGCTTATGATAATTGTGGAAGCAAACAGTGTCACACTTTTTATTGACTGTATTAAAATAGAATCCTTAAACATAAAACCAAAAGGGAAAATCAACACTGATGGCTTTGCTGTGCTTGGAAAACTTAAAAATAATCCTCAAATTTCTGTTCCGGTAAGTTTCAAAATATTTTATTTCTGCAAAAAGTGTTTTACATTAAATGTGGGGTTTTGTTTTGTGGGATGCATGTTTAAATTATTTCTGAAAGCAAAAATGGTAGAAAATAGCAACTACTTGGCAGGTAAGTACTAGCTGTGCTTTTTAAATTTTGCACACATATATTTATATCTTGTAAGTTAAGAGATTGCCCAGGTTATGTCTAAGTTTCAATAATGAAAATTCGTAGATGTCCCTGTACTTGTTACAACAACTCTGAAATAAAAGAGTGAAATGAGACATAATTTTAAAGTATATCTCACACTGTTTGCAAAAAAACATGGACACGGGTTAATCAGTGTTGTGCAAACCTGAAAGGGAAAACATTGCAACAAAAGAAGCATCTCATGTTTCATCACATCTGTATGTTTAGTTACTGTATTGTGCTGGATTGAAATCAGTTTTATTTGAGAATGCCAGCAGGAAGCTGCCCCGTGTGTCTGTAGGGATCTATCCAGCATGTTGTTATAGATGTGGATTAGGAAATTTCAATAGCTGAAAAGTTATACTACTTCTGTTAAAAACAAGAGTTAGTCTTTGAAAATGTCATTCAAAAATAATCTGCTGGAGCTGATAATGTGACAATTAGTATAATAAAAATTAGCATATGTATCTTAGCTGTGCTAACTTTTTTCTGCTTTTTCTATGGATGAATGGATAGGTGGCATGATTAAAATATTACACATTATTCACATATGCTATGCATGTTACTAGGATGAAAAAAGCCCTATGCCAGTATTGTTTCCCTCTTTGGAAAGATATTTAGATTAAATGCAGAGAAAGCTATAGGTATTAATGCAACAGTTTTACAGCACCTGGTATACAGTGCTAGAGCAAACTGTGCCCTCAAGCTAGACACAGAGTCATCCCTTTAAAAACGAGGAGGGTTCCTGTTGCCTGTTGAAGTAGTGATTCCAAATGGCAGCTGACAAATGAGGAGAGAGATGTGGTACCAAGGTCACCTTGGCCTTCAGTTGGTGCTCTGGCTGAGCTTTGGCCAGGATTAAAGAGGTGAGGAAAAGAAGAAGAGCAATGTGGAATGTTATCCTCTTTGCTCCCCAGCCTCTGTTTTGCAGAGACTTGCTCTTTTCAGCAAGGTACACAAATGGGCAACACTGATCACCCAGGGCTCTTCAGGCACCTGGTGGGGAAAAGTGTCTGGCATTAAGTTCTGCCTTGCCTGTGTTTAAGACTGCACATGATTAGGCACCAGTGTGGAGCTACGTTAACTATAGGACAACCTCCTTTAAGGATGAAAGAACAAAATGGAATTAAAGTATTTTTACAATTCACCGTTTGTCATGCAAAATATTTGTTTATAACTTTAGCATGTTTCTGGGAAGATTCAGTCATGTGAATGTATTTTATAAAAAAAATAAAATCTTTGCATGAGTTAGGCCTTAAAACAGGGGTATGATGCACGCTTCTTGGCAAAAAGAATAATGAAGCACTGGAACAAATTATCAGGGAAGACAGAAAGCAAGCATGACACTATATTCTTAAACTGAGTTTGGGTGTCTAAAAATACACTTTATTTTAGACAGAACTGACTTAGGACTCACTAGATTGAATTACATGGCCTGTGCTGGCAAGCCCAAAATGACAATGGGAGTGGTTCAGCCTGATATAACAAAAATGTAGATTTAGGAACCCCATATGCTCTGAAATGTTGATAAAGGAATTACATAGTCAGATGGACTAGTAATTTTAAAATGCCTATTTATATTGCAGAAGTTTCTGGTTTAGCCTGTCTACTTTATTTCTCTTTAAACTGACTAATAAATCTGTGTTTCGGGATATTCTAGGTTTATCCTGTAACTTGCTTGACTATAAGTTTAAATATCTCAACAGTCTTGGCTATTTAATATGCCCTAGGCACAGCTTTTATTTTACTCCCAGGCATTGTTAAAGTATATCACCTCCAGTGGTATAATTTTAAAAGGACATAAATTGTGTGTTTCCCATTCTTTTTTGCAGCATTCTGTGAGGGCCCTATTTATCTTGCACAATAAGTCAATTTCTCATAGGTGCACTGTAATACATATAATTTTAAAAGGGATTTATTGCTTGTTATTACTATGATTGTCTAGGAGAATAATAGATACAGTTCCATTAGAAGCTGCATCTTGCCTTTCAGCCTTTACAAAGATTTTTCCCAGGATTTCTGGAATGCTTTATGGAGGGCAAATTTTTATACAGATTCACAGCTGCATTTTATCTTTTCTTTCTTAGATAAAAGTATCTAAAAGTTTTATTTTTTTATCTAAAAGTAATTCATATAATCCATTATAAACTCTAAGCAATATGAGACATAGCATCATTTCAAAACTGAAAAGGAACTTAATTCCTAACTTAAATGTTTTTTATAGGAAGGCAAGGGAATTAATTTCTTACTGCTCAAATTATAACTTCTGTGAGAAGATACAATTGCCTTAGTTCCTATGATTTCAGAGGCATTACCATGGTTTTCTCATATTAGACACTAAACACTTTGCTAGAAGTGACTCTGGGTCATTATTTAATTGACATTTAGTGCTGCTAACTAGCTCAGGGAAGCTACATGACTTGTAACATCTAAGAGGAAGCTGCTTGTCAATATTTGTTTAACAGGGATTAATTTACACCATAGAACAGATTGTGTCTGTGTGCCGTAAAAAGTCACATCTTGGTTTTCTTTCACCCTGTGAAATCTCACATTCTGAAGGCTATGGAAAACCAAATAACACCAGAATTGGCTGTAATGTTCAAAGGCTTTGAAAAAAGGTGCAAGGAAAATGAAGCTCTAAAAACCTATTTCAGAGATGTTGAAAAATGGATAAAACATGTTTAAAATAGCTCTGGAATGAGATGCATTTAAATATATGTAGTTTATTCTTGGTCACTTAACAAATGTACAAACAGTTGATAGCAGACCTCTCTTAGAAGAAACATAGATATCCTTGACAAAGCATTGTAAAAAATCTCCAAATGAAAAATTGCTTAGTTGAGCACTTCCCTAGGAGGGATGACTTCCCCTAAATTATCACCAAGCCAGCAATAGCCCAGTGGGGTAGAGGGAGCCAGATCTCCCAGGGGAGACCTACCACTGTGCTCTGAGGGTCGCAGTTTTCCTTAAAGCTTGTGGTGCTGCTAAATGCATCCCTGTGACTGATTTCAGACTGAAAATGCTACCCTACATGTGTAGGTCTCATTTGCACCTTACTTAACCTTCACCTCTCTCAACTAAAGCACTAATAAGAAAACTCAGTTATGTGGTTGATATAGAGATGTGCAAAGCTTGTGGGCATTTGCAGGAATTTCTGTAGAACTCAAGAGGACAAAACAGTGAACAGACAGACAAAGTTAATTATATCTGTGTTGGCTAAGAAATCAATATGAAACAGAATTCCTGTAGGAAACCTGCAAAATGTATGTCAGGAATATTGACCTACAGGTCTTAAACATTCCTTGTAGTTTAACTCCAGATAGCAACTAGGCCCCACACAGCCACTTGCCCACTCTACCCCATGGTGGGATGAGATTTGGAAAAGTAAAAGTAAGGAAACTTGTGAATTGAGATAAAGACACTTTAATAGGTAAAGCTCAAGCTATGCACACAAGAAAAGCAAAACAAGGAATTAATTCACCACTTTTCTATGGCAGGCAGGTATTCAGCTGTCTCCAGGAAAGCAGGGCTCCATTACATGTAACAGTGGCTTGGGAAGACAAACAGCATCACTTCAAACTCCCCCCTGCCCTTTCCTTTTTCTCCCAGCTTTATATTCTGAGCATGGCACTGTATAGTCTGGGATATCCCTTTAGTCAGGTGGGATCACCTGTCCTGGCTGTGTCCCCTCCCTGGTCCTTGTGCACCCCCAGCCTTCTTGCTGGTGGGGTGGGGTCAGGAGCAGAAAAGGCCTTGACTCTGCCCAAGCACTGCTCAGCAATAACAAAATCATCCCTGTGCTGTCAACACTGCTCCCAGTACAAATCCAAAACACAGCCCCATACCAGCTACTGTGAAGGAAATTAACTCTACCCCAGGCAAAACCAGCCTTTGGGCTTAAAAGGTTACATTTTAATATCTTTGCTTTATGATTACCCCCAAAATTATCCAAGGTTCATTTCTGAGAATTTTGTGCCTGTACTTAATCCTTAATAACACTGCACATTGATATCAATAGAATACCTACATGAGACATCTTCAAAATAGTGGCATCCTTTAAATCAGCTTAACATAATCAACAAGATCATTGTGAAACACTGGCAGGGGAAAAGATACCTTGACATCAAGGCTAGAACATATTTGCCCTTCTCTCACCTCTCCTAAATCAATGGGAAGCCAGTCACATCTTTTACTGCCTTGCCACCAGAAGAGTTTTATTTTTCATTTTTAAAAAGTCAGGTTTCATATCAGCTTTTGTTTTATATAGCCTCAGGACAGATAGAGTTAACTTTCTTCTTTTCATAGCTGGTACTATGAAAAGTACATAGGAGTGTTGTGTTTTGAATTTAGGGTGAGAATAATGTTGACAACTTACTCCTGTTTTGGCTGTTGCTATTGTATGGCTGCCTTGTAGTATTAAATTAGTATTAGTTCTTTTATATGTATATCATGGCACTTAATTGGCTATTATTATGAAGATTTGAAGATGAGAAGTGGATAAAGGAGAGAAAGAATTGACTCACAGATGGTGGTGTCAGATAACAGGTGAAAGGAACAAGGGCACTGCTTCTGTTGTGCTCCAGTCTCAGCACTCTGGGAACTGTGATGACTGCAAAGCAAACAGAACAGTAGAGATGAGATAGAGAGGATTTCAGGAGTGGCAGCACTGAACTGAGGAAGGTGAAAGCCAAAAAAAAAAAATAGCAGCAACTTTTCAACTTTTGGATATGTGGTGTCTTGCAGAGGTTTTAAAGGACTTCAGATTCAAAGCATTTACTAGTTCTAGCAGTCAGTAAGCAACTAAGTCAATGTAAGGACGGTGGCCAATCTGCCTCCTGCATCAGTTATGGATTGGGACTGAAGAGCACAATGAGGTATCCCACAGAAGGCAGCCAGGAAGCACCAAGACATCATTTTGTGAGAGTGGTGGTGGGGAGCTTCTTTAGCTCATGGAATAAGAAGAAAGACTTAGGGACGCAAAGAAATGAGAACTGAAGGACTCTGGACACTCACTTCTATTTTCTGCTTCTCAGGAAAAAACAGAACCCTGATATGGTAAAGACTGATTTATGTTGTAACAAGAAAAAAAAACCCTCCAAAACTTCCCCCCGCCCCAACTCCTCAGCCATCTATAATAAAAAGAAAGGAATAAAAGCCCCTGAATGTTACCATCAGACTGAAAAATCTCTGGATAAACCACTCAGTGGTACAAAAGCCAGGCTGATACTATGTGTAATGCGAAGGGAAAACAACACAAGACTTTAAAACTCAGATACAATAAATACACACGATTTAATATGCTTTTGGTACTTAAAATTCCATGTGATGCATTATATATCTATGGATATACTTCTGAAGCTCTACATTCAAGCAATTCGGTAACTTTCAGCAGCTGCGTTGTTTTTTGACCTATATAGCACATCAAGTGACTTGTGGTGGCAGCTTCTGGAAAGAGGTTTACCTTAATCCTGTGTTGTTTCCCAGTACCAAATAGTAAAGTTTGAAGAAGATGTGAAATTTCACAGAAGTGTATCACTCAGTTGCAGTCTGTTACTAGTGTGCATATGAACCTTCTTTTTGAACTTCTCACACTTGGACCATATTTCCATCCTCAAACCTACTGTTCTGCATGAGTACAACTATCCACTTAGAGGAAAACTTTTTGTATGTCTAATAAAACAACCATACAATGTGTGGAAAAATGCCAGCGGTTATAAAGAATATGTGAAAAATGACACCTGACAAATCTGTGTTTCACTTTAAATTCCTCGGCCGATTTATGCCCCCTCTTTAAGAGACCTCCACAGTGGGGGTGGGGGAATGCAGGGCGAAGACTGCTCCACCTGTAGCTATTGACATTAAATACTTGGCGTTTAACCTTCTCCGTAGTGTGCCAGTATTCCTCCTCTTACTCTCTCGGCCAGCGTGACCCCCTGACCCGAATTCACACGATCTTTATCTCCTTTGCCAGTTCGAGATCCAGTGGATGGTGATTCACTGCGACCCCCTGCGACCCCAGCGCGAAGGCTGCGGCGAGCTGCCGGCTCGGGTGAGCGACCTGCCCTGCCCTGTCCTGCCCTGCCTTGCCTTTCTCTGCCCTGCCTTGCCCTGCCCTGTCCTGTCCTGCCCNCCCTGCTTTCTGGCTCCCCCAGCGGGTGCTCGGCTGGGGCCCTGGGCGCTGTGCCTCGCAGCTGAGGGGCTGTCCGGCCGCCCCCCGCACCGCTGCAGCACCGGGCCCCTGGCGGCGGGAGACCCACGGGCGCGGCGAGGGCGGGGTCCGACCCAGCAGCAGCTGGGCAAAGGGTTAAGGCGCTGCTGGCACTCCGGCCTCGCCTGCCCGGCCGCCAACCTTCCTCCAATCCCCGCGACCCTGCCCAGGGCCGGGCCGCAGCCGGGAGGGGCTCCGGCCGCGCTCACCTTTCGCCCGCCCGCCCCGGCAGCCGCAGGCTGCTGCCTCCGTCCATGGCCCGGCGCCTCCTGCCCCTGGGGCTTTTCCTGCAGGCGCTTTGCCTCGGCCTGGCTCAAGTGAGTTTGTTCTGACTTTGACTCTCCTTTGTTGTTTTTTTGTTCTCCCTCGCAGATAACCCAGACCGGAATAGAGGTAAGTGCGAGGGAGGGGACGGAGCTCGGGTTGCTGGTGCGGAGGGACCGGAGGCTGCTCTGCCGTGCCCTGGCACCCACGGCCGGAAGGTGTTTGTCCCGCGTCCCCCCAGCAGCGGTGGGTGACGCTGCAGAGGCGAGCTGGGCGCAGGGCGGTGGCACCGGGTGTGTGCCCGCCTGGCCAGCACAGCGCAGGTGACACTGGCGGCACCTGAGCTCCACATACAACTACCGCTGGATGGAATATTTCTGGGAAGTCTGGTGTGCGGAGGAAAGGTGTCCACAGCAGCAGTGCTGTGGGGAGCAAGGGCCCAGGCTCAGGGTCCGGGGCAGCCTCCTGCTCACAGAGCCCTGTTGTGGGGCCGCGGGCAGAGCTCGCTCCAAGGAGAACAGAGCCCCCCATTATAGGCACGGAGATCTGTAACAGCCTTTCCCAGAATTTCCACAGGCTGGCGGCGCCTGCTACCTCCCCTCGGGAGCCTGGCGCTTTGAGAAAGTGCCTCTGTAGATGTTAATGTGATCCTGAGGAACCGGGGGAAACTGCTGAGCCTGTCAGTGAAGCAGGGAAAGGGTTGCTTTAAATTTTCTTTGCTAGTATGAACTCTTAGGAAGACTGTTTCCTTTGTGTTGGCTGAATGAGTAATTAGTGTAGTGAATTTTGGTGTTTGATTCACAAAGATCACTTTTATTTCTGCCGCCCTGTCATTGCCATGTGGCATTCAGATCCTGCTGGGTGGGGAGTGGAGCCCACCTGGCCCTGCCTGCACTGTGTGCACTGAAGAGTGGCTGGGCCCCTGGCAGGGGGTTTAACACCTTCCCCATTCCCTTGGTGAGGGCAGTGTTGCCAGTCCTCATAGTGACAGTCAAAATAGGATGTAGGGCCTGTGATACACAGGGTGAGGATGCAGCTCCTTGTCACAGCTGCGAGCTCCGGACTAACCCATAGCGTCTAACTGTGCTGGTCCCCCAGACTGGCTCGGTGGCTTGCCAGCCTCTAATTGCTCCTTTTTTTTACTCCTTGTCAGAGAGGTCCCCCTGGTCCACCAGGCCCCCCAGGTCCACCAGGGCCACCAGGAGTTCCCGGTATTGATGGCATTGATGTAAGTGTTTCCCATGCCTAGGAATGAGGAAATGCCTTGTGGTGTATCTGTGTTGTCTGTCAGCATTTGATCCTGAGGAGCTTGAATTTGGCTGCAGATACGTGAAGGAATTGATGGGTCTCATACTCTGGATTGGGCTGGTGTGAGGGGAGGAAGCAGCTTTTCAGTTTGTCTTTGGTATAGAAAACTCAGGATTATTTATTTTATGTAATCAGCATCAAATGCTGTGATTATCTGCCATAATGGGGTGCAGGGGTTTTATAAATCTAATCTCAAAAGGGAATATGCAGAATCACTCATACCAAATCAGGATGAGGATTTGTGGCTTTATTCCTGATAGGAGCTACTACGTGTGCTCCCTTGATTCCTGTCAGAAGTTTCTGTGATGATTTCTGTTAGCCTGTAATAGAAATGGTGTGGATTTAATATTTATTTTCTACAATAAGAGTCAGTTCAGGGTTATTTCTGATAATCTGTAAATCAGTAATTTTCATGAAGGACCACTCATGTAGTTCTGACTAATACCTTCCTTTTCATATCTTGGTAGGGGGAGAGAGGCCCAAAGGGCCCCCCTGGTCCACCGGTAAGTGATTTCAGCTACCTTGCATTTGCTTCTGCGAGAGAAGAAATTTTGAGTTTTGTTTCTGCTTCCCTCCGTGAAACGTGCTTAACTGTCCGTTTAAATCCTGAAGGGTCCAGATGGGGATGCAGGCAAACCAGGATCCCCTGGGCTGCCTGGAGAGCCGGGAGCTGATGTGAGTACACTTAATTCTCTAGAATTTCCTTTTTTTTTTTTTTTTTTAAATCTTTTTTTTGAAGAATAAATAAATAAAGCACAAGAGTTGTCGGTGCTGCCACCTGGCCCTAGAGAGGGCACTGGGCAGTGGCCTGAGGGAGGACTCGTGCTGCTACCTCTGGAAACCACCTCTGGTGGCAAGGCAGGGCAGTGAGGGCATGAGGAGGGTCTGCTGGTGCATCTTCCTGTCCCGTGGAAAATAACAGAGAAGATCAAAGTTTCAGCATCATCTAGTGTTGATGGCCTGTTAGGTCATACCTCTTGAATAAATTTGTGGCAATAAAAATGCCTTCAAACATTCTTGGGAAACTTCATATTTCTCTCTCTTGAGATCACTGTTAGAAAGCATTTCTTGTTATGAAACAAGATTGTTGCATTAGTACTTAGATGTTATGCCAGGAGGTAGGCAAGTTTATGTTTAATTTACACAAGCTTTTAAAATTTTAAAAATTTAAAATATCAAAAATAAAGATTATATACCATAAACCAGTGTATCAGAGGGTATTGCAAATTATGTAAATGAAAAAACTAGTATTTATTTAAGGTTGCAATGCTGTTAGAGGTTAATATTTAATTTGCTTTTGGGAAGAGATTTAGTGGACATGGGGCTGGAAGAGTCTTTAATTAAACTGTTCAAATTTCATATCTGTAAGAGGAAATGGGCTTTGTGAGTGACATCTCATACCACTTCACTTTTTCCTAAAAACAGGCCCACAACCCATTTGTACATGTCAGCACCCTATAAGCAGATCTTTAAAAATCATTGCCTCTCACAATTTTCACTTAAGGCACAGTTTGATTTTCCTTGCCAAAATTCATGGGAACAAAATCACATGAAACAGAACACACTAAACTCAGGTCAGCTTTTGGTATCTGTTCACACTTGTATGTTCCCTCATATTAGTGGATGAGTGAAGATGTAATACTAGAGTACAGTCTTTTGAAATATTGAACCTTTTTTATTTTCACTTGAGGAAAAACTGTGCGACCTTATTGTACTTCCACCATCCATTCAACTTTTAATTGGGGTTTTAGATTTATAATAATCTTCTGTGTTTAATTGGTGAGGCAGTTCTGACTTTTTAAATCTCGTTTTATTTCAAAAATTGTTTCAGTGTCAGGTTTAATAGACTGTGAAAAGGTACTGTACAGTAATTGCTTGTAATGATCATGTAAGCTTTCAAAATCAAATGGTCGGAACAATTGTGCAAACACTGAATTGTTGGAAATGTACCAAAAAAAGTGGAAGTGTACAAAAAAAAAAGGTATTAGATAAACGTAAAAGAAAAGTACTTCTGGATATCTGGAAATTTCTAAGCCATATAAGCTGACTATTAGACTGGAAACAAAAGGAAAAATGAGAACTCCAAATGAATTCCTGGTTATAATATCATGGTTGGTTTTTAATTTTAGCCAGATAGACAAGTTCAAAGGGTAAATTTAAATCCAGCCTGGCAGCTTTGTGGTTTTTTGTTTGTTTGTTTGTTTGGGTTTTTGTTGTTGTTGTCAATGAAACTTTTATTTGAAGTGGACAACACTGACGGTTTTTGATTTTAACCTTAGCCATGAAATAAATTCATCAATCTCCCATTAAGAGGAAATAAGATCATATGAGATCACGTTTAATTTGTGATTTAACTGAATAATTCTTGCAGATACATAGCACAGGCACTGATGTTTGTCACCAGAAGCTAGTACTTTGAACTTGTGCATGTAAATAAGTATTTTGATTGCAAGTCTCCTGCAGTTACTGATTTCATTTAATAGCTTCATTTTTTGTGTTTTATAGTGTTTTCTGTTGTGATTAAGACAAACGCATAACCCTTGCACTAACATTGTATACCTTACTTCCAAAGGGATTCACAGGACCTGATGGCTCACGTGGAGCCCCAGGACCAAAAGGACAGAAGGTAGGAACAAAATTATGCATGAAATGATGGATTTTTTTTAAAGTAGCATTTTTGTTTGTCTCTATGCAACTAATAAGATGCTGCAGCCTTTCTTACAATCTTAAAATATCTATAGAGTACCTATGTACTGGGCCCTTTTCACACAGTACAAAGAAGCTTCCATTCCCACAGCCAGCAGTAAGGAATGGTGGCTGGCATTGCATAGTTGAGAGGAAGGTTGAGCATCTTCACTAATGGTGAGGCCCTTTCCATCTTACAGTTGTGTCATTGTAATAGGCAGGGGGCACCAGAACAGTGAAACATGACTTCATCATCAATCAAACAAATGAAATATAAATCAGAAGTCAGAGTAACAAGCATGCTTGAATTTTTGGGGGTGGGGGAATAAAAGGCCTGAGGCTATCTTTTTAATACTGAGAAAGTCTTTCCTTTCTATCAAGTCTTACTGAAACCAGCATAGCATTAATGAAGTGAATAATACTTGCAGACTATGCCCACTAAATGATACCCTCCAAAAGGTGAGAGAACATCTTCCTGTATATTGTTTGCAAAACTTGATGCTAATGCCTCTTAAAAACTCATTTTTTATTTTTTAAAGGGGGAGCCAGGACTGCCAGGTGCTCGTGGACTTCCAGTAAGTAATACATTTAGTACATGGAGAGGATTTTTACTCTAAGTATTAATATGAAGGCTTCTTACCATTAAATGTGGGGAAGAAAAATGCCAAACTATTTCTGAGGTTTCAAAGAAATCGCAAGTTAGGAAAGTAGTACTTTAAGGAACATTTTTGCCTTTATATCTAAGTATGCAAATATTACTGAAAGGTTATGTTTGGTTTGCATGCTGTAGAAAAGAAAGGAGCATGTGTGATGTGGTCCCAAGTTTTGGACTTTTACCATTCTTTTCCATGTCTTTGTGAAAATACTATGGAGACGGAAGAGCCCGTGTGTCATTTGCATATAGTAGTCTACAGTTATTCCTGTTTTCAGCTTCTTGCCAGGTGTTTAATTGGCATCACTGAAGCGTAAATTCTGTGAGACTCCTTGTGCTGTTTTGCTGCTCTGTATGAAAACAAAACAAAGTATGAGAAAGGACATGCAATGAGTAATGTTCCAATTGGCATGAAGGTAGCCTTAACATCCATTTTAGGGGCTGAAGATAATTGTGAATTTTAGGAGTTTTGCAAGTTGAAGAAGTGAATGATGGTCGGCATGTAGAAATTTAGCTTAGGAAAAAACCTCAAGGAAGATGACTAATGGAACAGGATGACTAGCAGAAATTATAATAAGGCTGCATATAATTAAAATTTAATTAAAAATTAGATTCAGTTTGGAGAAATTATTTAAATTAAATAGACTAGGTATTGTATTCCAGTATAACACTCCTTGTGTATTTGTATCTTTGACCTTGTCCTATTAACTCTCATTAAATTTATATTAAACAAGTATTTTGATATTTGGCCAGAGAGAAAATGATAAAGTTCTTCTTGAAGGTACGACATTATAGACATGTTCAAACTCGAGATGAATCACTTTGTGGACACTTTAATTTTCATGGATGCTGATTCTTACCTGAAAATTTGGAAAATAGGAGATACTTTTATAATGGCTGGCTGGTCTGTAGGCTCAATATATGAGCTAAATTTAGTCACAGAAAATGACAGAACTGAGGTAGGATCTAGGTAGATTGAAACCTCTACATTTTTCTGTTAGAGGCTTGAGGTGGGTTTTTTGTTTTGTTTTGGGTTTTTTTGGTGGTTTTTTGCTGTCAGTTGACAGCAAAGATGGGGAAGTAATTTCTAGGTTGTATGCAATGCATTTTATAACATCTAGCTGCAAAGAAGAGGTAGTTAAACCCTGTCAGGTATGTTTACTCAGATGATACGGGAAAAAAATTATTAGAGGGATGCAGCACCTCTCCTATGAGGAAAAGCTGAGAAAATTGGGATTGTTCAGCCTGGAACAGACAGGTCTTAGGGGTGACCTAATTGCAGCCTTCCAGTACCTGAAGGGACCCTACAAGAGCGCTGAAGAGGGACCTTTTACAAGGGCGTGTGGTGGCAGGACAAGGGGCAATGATTTCAGACTGAAAGAGAGTAGGTTTAGATTAGATGTTAGGAAGAAATTCTTTGCTGTGAGGGTGGTGAGGCACTGGAACAGGTTGCCCAGAGAAGATTTGGATGCCCCATCCCTGGAAATGTTTAAGGCCAGGTTGGATGGGGGTCTGAGCAATCTGGTCTAGTGGAAGGTGTCCCTACTCATGGCAGTTGGAACTAGGTGATCTATAAGCTCCCTTCTGAATCAAGCCATTCTGTGATTCTATGATAGGAAAAAATGGGGAAATAAAACTGAATTCCTGAAATACTTCGTCAAAGTACTGTGGTATTTTAGCCTGTCAACTGAAATAAAAACTGAGTTGGGGAAAACCTACATGATTTTAGCTCACCATTTACAGAATAACGCAAGAACGATTAATTTAAGACCCTTCAGAATAAGTGGGTGCATAAAACATGTATAAAGAGGGTTAATCTCGTTTTAGAGGTAAAGATGTTAATTTGGGAAAGCAGGAAACTGAACCAACTTGTCAGGGTGGAATGCTGGCTCTTTTCAGAGCAGCAGGGTTTTTGTTACCATATTTTGAGACTGTAAAAGCAATAAATCTGATAAGATTTTGGACCATTGTTCAAAGCTGAGTGATTTTTGTTTGCCCTGAGACTTTCAGTCTTAAGGTGATAACGCTTCAGTGAACCTCAGTAGGGATTGCCTTTGGAGTTGTTGTGTCTTTGCTTAATAAGAAACTGTTTCTTCAGGTGAATCTGCAGGAATATTTATAATGAGGAAATGAGAATTCCAATTTATTTGAAAGAGAAAAGATGGATATACTTAGTCACCTTGCGTCATTACCCTTGTACTTATTAGGATTAATCCTTAGACTTCACATGTTAGGAAGAAGCCTAGTGATTGATTTTGTAGCTCCATGGTTGTTAACCCATACATGCTGAATCCATATGCAGAGATTAATGCTCAAAAAAAATCTCTTAGGAAAGCCTATAAAAATGCAATTTTCCCTCTGAAGAATGGCCGTATGCTATGGAAGAAATTGTGCAGCTACTGGAAGATTCTCAAAATGGCCAGCACTGGTCATCTGAGCTTTAGTGAGTTTATACCTACTAACAAAACCCACAAAACCAAAAACCCAAACCAAAACAACAAGAAACCCCACAACCCCCTCACCAAAAGACCCCCCCCCATAAAACCCCAACAAAACCTACCTACCATAAAAACAAAAAAAACCACAAAAACAAGTAGAAATGGTAGTGCTGGAGTGTGATGGTTCTAATTTTCAGATTCAGAGAATTTTGGAGAAGCTCTTACTACAAATGTGAAGTAATGGGGCTGTTTATCCTTTGCAGTTGTTTGGTTTGATCCATGAAACCTCATTTACTAGAAACATAGTGAGCACAGTTACGACTCTGCATACTAGCTACATGATTAATTGAGTGCTTAGGTGTAATTATGCACTGCTTTGAATACTGTCAGTGGCTTTTTGCAGGTGGAGTAGTCCCTGGATAGTTATCCAAAGACTTCATTTCTCACAAAACCTCTTGGTTATGTTATTAAAATGCTCAGTGCAAACAGAAAATCAGAAGCCATGGATACAACGCTAATTAGTTTTAAATTATTAGCACTGTTTTTCATGCTCATCCAGTGACATTTATCTGCCAAGTTAGGACTTCCAGGTATCTTCAAGAATGATGTTAAGGACATAAAGTTTTATATACAGCATTTGCTTCTCTGCTTCTGTCACCTTTTCTTCCCCAGAATGTACCCTGGCAATCTTCAGTTATCATCTTGAGTTTCCCCTTTTTTTTTTTTGTATTTTTTTACCTGCTTCATCATCTTATTTTAACTTATTCCCTTCGTCTCATCTTTTTGGTGCATAATCTTTCCCCCTTTAGGTTACAAAGTTCTTGGAGTTCTTCTGATTAATTTAAGTAATTTTTTTATTCAAGTAATTTAAATATGCTGATGTCTCTGACCTGGTCCTGGTAGATGGACCTGGGGCTGCCACATTATGTACATGTATTGCACCCTTCGGTCCATTCTCTCTTTTAGTTCCCTCTACCTTTTCTGTGAGCTGATACATTGCTGGTGGTTTACACATCTGGCATATGGGGAGGATTGTG
The DNA here is from genome assembly GCA_013397055.1 of Pachycephala philippinensis. Taxonomy (NCBI): domain Eukaryota; kingdom Metazoa; phylum Chordata; class Aves; order Passeriformes; genus Pachycephala; species Pachycephala philippinensis. The sequence goes on along the minus strand of VWZT01004477.1, from coordinate 345,683 downwards.
TGCATTTAGTGACAGAGAATTCAAAAATATTTTAAGGTCTACTAAAACACAGCATCCATCACAGGGTATGTTCACAAATACTGGAGTCTCCATGGTTCTGGGTTGGGTTCTTACAAGAGGGCAGGGGTTCTTACCAGATCTATGGGGTAGGTGTCTCTGAGGCAGGGGATTACAGACTGCATTGCTGCCCAGGCCTGTGCACTCCATGTGCTCCGTGGGTCAGATGAGCACCTCCAGAGCAGGCAGCAAGCACCTGGGCGTATAAGGCTGCTGTCCCAGGCAGTGTGGAGAGGCTTTGCCTTTAGGATACAGACAGAGGAAGGAATGTGGGCAGCTGGTTGGGACCAGGAACTGCTCTGTGTATGTCCTTACTGACGATTGCTCTGGAGATCTCAGCTTTGCAACTTGGTCTGCTTGCAGAGAGTTCATGGCCAGAAGGGTGGAGTATCTGTGTGAGGAGGAGGCATTGATTGCCAGGAGAGAATCCCTGAGTTTTGCAGTCTTAATTTAGGAAGGTGAGGGGATGCAGTGGAGTGGTCAGAGGAGGGGACAGCCTTCTCCTGGGCTGCTGTGTGGGCTGGACACAGTTGCTGTAGCTGCTTCTTTTGGTATTGTTGACCTTCCCTGCCACTGTTAGGGGGTGTGTTAGGGAGGGGTACTCCAATGAGAACCTGCAAGCAGGTGGTTTCCTCCTTTCAGAGGCAGGTGATATTATAATATTGAATAAGAGATGCAGGAAAAGTTTGATTTGTGTAGTCAAATATAGATATGTGTGAAGCAATAGCAAAGGGATTGTGTAGGTTATGCAAGCTTACTTTCTGCTGTGTATTAAATGGTTTAAATGGAATGATTCTGATGAATGCTTGAAATTTTCCCTGTGTTATACAGACTTTTCTAAAAAGCCTTACAAATACAACCCTGGATTGATATTCTGTGGTTTTTTTACTCATGTTCAGCCCAGGTGCCTTATAATGTTAAATCTCCTGAATATTTAAGTGTCTTTGGGATTTTATATTTTAGTATTTCATGCATATCACCAACACTGTTCTCCATAAAATTTTCCATTTGCTTTAATAATGCAAGACTGAGGGATCTGTTTTCTTAGAGGGAGTGTATCATCCAAATAGGCAGAAACACATTTGTATCTTGGACACTTCTTGTTAAAATGATTCAGAACAATACTGATGGAAAATGTAAACAGGAGAAGTTTGGTGTTGTTTCTGATTTCCAAAACCCCTAAGTTTAATGGATTTAGGCCTCTGGGAAGCACTGGGGGAGGGGTGGGGGAGTGGGGAAGTTCTCTTTTGTTATAAATTCAAATGTACCTTTAGAAGGAAATTATTATAGCATAGATATGTTTATCATGGTACTTGATAATTATCTAAACACAAAGCCCTTAATGTCTTCGTTCCTTTGTGGAAGTATGTATGTTTATAAATATATGTAGTGATACTGCAAGGCAAGTTAATCAGTAATTTGGTTTTCTCTACTGACACTGATTACCTAATAATAAAATTGATTTTTAACAGTAGTTAAACAAGTTTTGAAAATGATTTTGCAGAATCAAATGAGGTTTTTTTACACCATTTTTATCTCAAATACTCTATTCTTGGAAAACAGCTTAACTAGGTTTGGAACCCTCCCCATATTTCTGACCTTTTTTCATATTTCACAGGGCAAGGGGCTTCTTGGACCACCTGTAAGTATCAGTTTTACAGTTCATAAATACACTGTTCAATGAATCTGTTTGAATATTTAATAAAGCTATTATACTGTAATTAGAAGTAATTCAGTGGAAAAAAGAGAGTTTCAGTCTTGACCTTCTATGTCTATTATGCATGTTTTCTTCAGCTGCCGCTGAGGTTGTTGGGGTCTGTGGTATATGGGGCATGAATATTGGTGTCTGAAGGCATAGCTTTTTGTCTGTGAGAATTGCATGTTCTCAGTCCTTGGGTGATTGTTCCATAGGTATTATATGGTATAAAATTACTATTTACCTTGGCTGTTGTAGGGTCCCGCTGGTGCAGCAGGACTTCCTGGGGAAGTAGGTCGTGCTGGTCCACCTGTAAGTACTACTGTGTTTGCTGAAAATGTAGCTTTATTCAATTGTTAGAAGGTACTTAAAGAAAAAATGGGCCATCTAAATACTATTTGGGCTACCACAGCATTTTCAAATGTTTTTTTCCTCTGCAGTGATCACTGGTAGAAGAAGGATTATGTTTGAAGCTCATCAGAAATAAGAACAATGAATAACACAAAGTCAGGGCCACCCGTCAGATTAGAATTAAATGTTTCATGGAGTGTCCCATACTCTCCTTCTCTTATTCAAGGAAAGCTGGAATCAAAAAGCAGCCCTGCCAGAAATACAGGAAATGTAAACCTTAACTACTCAAACTACTGATTTTTATTTGCATATCAGTGAACATGGTAATTCAGTATTTCTTCTTGGTCTCACTTTAAATATGGCTCCATCTATTGACCTTACTGCTGAACTGTGCACTCAGTTTCACCACATTGTCTTATTTTGACATGACACTTTACTGAAATGGAAGTTGATACCAATTGGTATTTTTCTACTTGAAACCTGAAATAGCATTAAACTTTTGTTTAATAAAACCTACTTTTTAATGCAGTTATATAAATGAATTCTAAAAGAATATTAAAAACTGCCAGTTTGTTCCAGAAGATGAGCCATCTACCTCACTGTCTTGTCTGTAGGAGGGGCAAGAATGGATACCTAGGGAAGCGTACAGACTATTTGTAAAATGGCATTTTTCTGTTGTACTGTCGCACGTTCTGGCAATTAGTTGGTAGTTCAGAGACTGCCTGAATAAGAAATTGTATCTCTGATGTCTTTTCAAAAGCTGCATGTGAGCCATTAATGCAGTCAGTCGCTGAATCCATTTATATCCCAAGTCTCTGTAACACATTGTAATAATGAGTCCCACAATGTAATTATGCATTGCATGGAAAGGAATGGCTCTATAGCTCATGCATTTTGAGAATTAATGAATAATTTTTCTGTATTCATCTTGTTAACTGCATTTACAACTTAATAAAATGTAAAAAATACGATTGAAATGACAATATTAAGTTAAAAGGTGGTCTCTGCACAATTATTAGCTCTATTTTAATTAAAAACATTCAGAAAAAATAATTCACAGAGGTTCCACATTGTTTTTACTTATGAGAGCACTCAGCATCAAAATTTCACAAAACAGGAAAAATTTCTAACTTGGTAAATTCTTCTTGTGCTCTGAAAAGGTGGATTTTTCCCTCTCTCTACTTTTGGCATTTTTGCCAGTTACTAGAATTCTTTTCATTCATAATTTAATAGCAGTTATAGAGGAGGAGTGCATAGATGATAATGTGGTCAGATGTTTCAGCTTTCTAAAGCAGACAAAAATGTTTTGGTTTTCTTGTAGCTCCAATTTCACAACATGGCTGCTGTTCTACTAAAAAAAAATGGTTTTCCCTTTCTGTTAGGGGAGCCATGTTGTGTGTTGATGTTTGAATTGCCTACCTAGTCTGTCCTGCAGCCACTTAATTTCTCAATGTTGTTGTGTGGTCTGAATATGTGACTACTGGTTGTCATTGTTACTATCAATCAATTAAATTATTTTACCCTTTTTAAGGGAGATCCAGGAAAAAGAGGGCCACCAGGGCTACCAGGACCTCCAGGTCCTCCAGTAAGTGATTATGTTTAATAATGTGCTTACATCTGAATTTTGTGTCGTTGCTGCTTGAACAAAACTTCTCCCCAAGTTCTACAGCTGAATACTGACTTTAGGATTTCAGTAGGATTTTGATCTTCCATTTAGAAAACAAGTTTCTTCTCTTTATGGTTATAAAAAGGTAGTTTGAAATGCAAACTGTGTAACTTCTCTCGATGCCTTCCCATTTCTGTAAACTGCAAATATACAGGTTTTAAATTTCCCTGTGAATCATAATACTGTAACTTTAATCTTTGTTGGGCTTCACTGGTATTACTTCAGTAGAGGCAGGCTTTTCTCTGTTAGGAGAAGAAAAAATTAGTATTTGGCTCATGAGACAGAAATATATGCTTCCAGGTGGGTTGAGTTCTAATGTCTTTCTTCAATCAGTCTGCTACTTGCAAGGAATAGAAGAAAGCTTAATAGCAGTGCTTTGCCTCTCCAGGGGAATGGTTCCCTTTTCTTAACCTCTTGGGAGGAGGAATGTGTGTTATACCTTTGTCTGGTGGCAGTTTACCTGCCCAGAGAAATAAAATGGAGAGTTTGGCAGACACATCTCAGTCTGAGTGCTGGAAATGCAAACTGCTGGGAAAGGTGTCGTGCTAATGCCTTTTTAAAAGCTGTGCTGTTCCTCTTCTGGGAACCTCCTCCTCCCCACTCTATAGGGACAGACCCTAAATACATATGCTTTATTTATGCCATGTTTCTTGTTTTCATGAAAGTTGCCGGAGAATTGGCAGAGGCATTTTAAAAAATATGAATGGTAAGTTGGAGAAGAGTAGTTTGGAAACAAGTTGAAATGAGTTCTCAAAAGTGGCATATACTTTATTCCTTAAAGTTTTGTCCTTTTTAGGTTTCTGAAGTGCCACAGTCCCACTCCAGTTGATGACATTATGGACCCAAATACTCTTGGCTTTTTAAAAATCTTTCTGTATATAAGGAGACTGTTCTTTAAAGAGCTCATTCCTTAAACTCTCCTGTGCTTTTCTCTGAAACAGTGTGCTCGCTCCCACAGGGCTTCAGAGAATCCAGCTGCTGCTGTGAAATAATCTTTCTCCCTGTTGTGCCTCATAAGCCTCCTGTTAGCTTCCATCAAGTATTTGATTTAATATGAGAAAGGGCCTTTCCCCCGCTGAGTCCATCTCATTGTACACTGATGTCTAGTTTATTGCAACTGCCGTCTACCAACACTTTTGAGAAGACTGCTTTCCCTGTAAAAATAATTTTCTCTGTAAAGACCTGAATCTTTTGCTGAATAGCACTAAGTTATTGCTATTATAGAAATTGTCTTGGGGCTCTGTAGGAAATTAATGGGGTTTGGACATATTTGTTCCATATTTAACAGAAAATATATTTAAGATAGTTTAAAAAGCAAGAGAAATATTTTGAGGTTTTTTTGAAAAGTTGATCTAAGTTAGAGGACAGGACCTGCAGTCCTACAGTAAAATCCTACAGTTTAGGTGCTTTTCATGTGAGAGATCCTTTGGTTGATTGTATTTCTCATTCCAGGTTTAGATGGTAGTTGTGTCTGCTGACTGTATTGCCTAATGAGTTATATCTGGTTCTTGCTCTATTGCTGACTTTGATTAATTTAATTCACTTTAGGGAACGATTGGCCTGCAAGATGGCGACCTGTTGGTAAGATTATTGTCCATGTTTCTGTTTTTTTTTAAGTAATCTCTGACAATCTTACTCAGCCTATATGGTAATAACTGTGTGAATGCTTTTCCAGTGTCCCAGTGCTTGTCCACCTGGCCGTCCGGGACATGCTGGGTTAATGGGCATGAAGGTAAGAGAACTTGTTTGTTCCAGCATTCCTTCCAGAGATGCTGTCTCAAGGCACTAGGGAGGGTAATTACAGACTTGAAAAAGGGCTTTTCACCCTTAATTTCAAAAAAGATGGCATCTGTGTGGTTGCTTATGGTTATTCAACTGTTGACTGCCAAAATAATTTCTTGTTGTTGAAATCTCTTGCTACTCCTCTAATCTTCACTGTAAAATTTATGTGTGGTCCTGAGAAGATTAGAGTATGTGGAAGATTGCTTCATTCACTTCCTGGATCATTTGTGGTCTGACTCCAGAAACTCTAAATATTCCCCCCAGATCCTTAATCTTTTTTGACTTCTTTTTTTCTTCCTGGGAGACCTGTAACAAATTAAATTGAAATTAACATGTTTTGAGTCGCATTTTAGCTAAGATTTTTTAATATATTCTTTGCTGGTTTCTAGAAATACTGTCGGCCTGAGGAAATTTTTATGGGATAACGTAAGAAGAAATACTAACCTGCCTAGAAATGCAGCCTTGTTACATCCAGAAGCAAATATTTTGAGCATGGTACTTAATATGTAGTGTTTCCTAGACAGGTGAGGAAACAGTAGTGAATGGGGGTTGACAGGGAACAGCAAGACAGCTGTCAGCAGTCCATGTCTGTTTTGGAAAACTGTATTTAAATTTTGAATAGTCTCTATTTATATATTTATTTTGGTTTTTCTTGTTTATTTTAGGGGCAAAAAGGTGCAAAAGGAGAGTCTGGTGAACCAGGAAAACAAGGTTATAAGGTAAAATAAAAGAAGAGGAAAAAACTGCTGTTGTTTTTAGCAAACTGATAGTAGTGTAGCCTCGCCTTCAAAAACAGTATTATATTTTGTTATAAGTATTGATTGTTTTAACAGAATACATGAAGTGATACTACATATCATAGTGCTCCACAGTAACCAAAGGCACATCTCTATTCTTTATTCATCTGTATTATGTAATTATTATGTTGCATAAGTCATACTCCTCTTGCTTTTTATTTTGATTGTTCAATTTAATTTTTATAGAACTTATGGGAAAACTTAAAGCTAAGTTTATTAATAGAAAACTTTCTAACAAAACAGCTGGCTGTTCTGCAGCACAGATGAGTAGTTAACATGATGAGTGAGAGGGAAAAGGGGCATTTGAGAGGGAAAGGACATATATAGGTTCATAAGCAGAGGCCAAGTCCGATTTATCTTGAAAACTGAAATGTTAACTCTCTTAAGGTGTTTCATTTGAATTACCCTTGTTATAGAACCTCATTAATATTGAAATATTTGCAAGAAAATTTCAGATTTGCACTGCCTTGGTTCATGCTTCCATGTTGCAGGAAAAAACGTTAGAGAAAACTTTTTAGTTTGGAAGAACAAGAAATCATAGAATCATAGAATGTTAAGAGGTTGGAATAGACCTTAAATATCATTTTGTCCCAACCCCTCTGCCATGGGCAGGGACATCTCCCACTGGACCAGGTTGCTCAAGGCCTAATCCAGGCTGACCTTGAACACTGCCAGGGTTGGGGCATCCACAACACCCCTGGGCAATCTGTTCCTGTGTCTCACTACCCTCACAGTAAAGAATTTCTTCCTAATATAGAACCTAAATTTCCCCTCTCTCAGTTTGTACTCTTTATTCCTTGTCCTATCACTGCAGTTCCTGACAAAATCCTGAAGAGATTAACATCAAGAAAAAATGGAGTGACAGATTAAGAGTAAAATATCATTGTTCTTTATACTGAGGTTTCTTTTGAAATTACCCTTTTGACTAATAATTGAATGGAATGTGAACCTGAACGAGTATCTGTCTGAGGAAGTGGTGTGACTTCATTTGGGTTTCTTTCAAGCAGGACATGGTGACAGAAAACATTGAATAGTAAATGCACCTCATAGAGTGACAGAGCAATATGTATGGTATGGATTTGCTACAGGTGTATTCCTTTTGCTTTCCCAGGGTGAAGAAGGGGACCAAGGACCCATTGGTGAAGTGGGAGCTCAAGGCCCTCCAGTAAAGTATTTCCTTTTAAAGTGTTACTCATTTGCTTCATAATGACATATCTTTTTTCTATTATTGTAAGAAAACAGGTATTATAAAACTTCCATGCACCTTTCTCTTTATACTGCCATATTGTCTAGGAATGAATGTAGAATTATTTAAGTCCCTCCCATTATTGCTTTGCACAAAGCTCCATATCGTTTTATGGAAAGGCTAGCTTTAAAAACTCTTTCATGTCCTAAATTTTGTGTTGTGCTTAGACTGCAAAAATAGTTGGATTTTTTTTTCCTTGGCCTTCCTTTTTGTAATTTTTATGACTCTGACTTCATCCTTGCAAAGGAACTGTTTGTTTGAAACAGAGTCAGCTGTGAAATTCAGACTTAGCTAAGATTTGAGGATGAAGTAGCAACCACTGAAGAATATGGGTTTTTTTCGTGAAGTTTTTTTCCTTTTGGCTTGCAGAAGAAGTGTCCCTCAATCACACCTAGTTGTTTTCTTGTCCTGATTCACTGCGCTTACTTCTGACACATACATCCCCAGTTTGTTCCCTGTGAGGAGCTCTTATGGTTACTGTGGTTGAAAAAGACTAGGGAACAGAATAAATGGGTTATCCTAAGTAGGAGGAACAGGAGTAACACCTTTAATTTCTATAGTTTATTTTCTGATGGGGTCTCATGTTTCTTTCTTAGGTGTAAAAGTATTTATTTAATGCCATTGATGTCTAGATGTGATATTATACAGGAGCTTACCTTAACGCACATGACATCTAAATGCTAAATTACAAAATTCTCTATGAACATAAACGTAAGACAACATAAACCTCTGGATTATGACTAGAAAAAGATAAAGAACAGACCAAGTAAAGGAAAGGGTGCATTCCTTCTGATGCTTGATCCTGAAAAGGTATCCCTGAGGTGCAGACAAAGTTCTTGTGTAAGAGGCAGCTTCTCCTGTCTGAAAGGCCTGTGGGGACCAATTCATTTTATTAAGTTTGGTGAAGCTCCTCAGTCACTGTGAAATAACACAATAGAATTAAAAACCAATTAAAGATTGACTTGTGTTCTGTTTGTTTTTTGTTTTTTTTTTAATGTGTTACTCATAACATTTCGCTGTATCACCAGTTGGTCACCTTACAAACAAACCTTAAAAAAATTGGTTTTTATTAAAATTTAGGATTCATAATATGCAGAAAATGATATCAGATACATAACCCATGTGAAAAAGGACAGACAATGCTTTTGAGGCACAGATGGAGAGCCTGTAGACTCTGCTGCATCTTGATTGTTCCTTACACAAATGAATGAAAGAGATTGAGTATCCAGTCTCCATCATAGCACCTGAAGTCCAACCAATGCACTGCATTGACAAGAAGATTTGCATAAGATAGCCACCCCTGGGAGAGGTGTTGTTTTTGATAGAAAGTATTGGATACCACAGTGTGCCTACTTCCAACTGTGATCTCAGAGGCAGGATTAAACTGTGTTTATACCCCTGGTGGGGCTGCTGTAGTCATTGTTGCATTTTCATGATTTTCCTCACATTTTGGGCTGACAAAGCTTCAGATGTTCTGTGCAAGATTCCATCTAACCTTGTTAGGGGCAAGTAGAGGCTGCCAACGTAGAATCTGCTCAAGGAGTAGGTTTGCCTAGGCTGTGGGGAAGTGCCTGTAGCTGTTTCAATAAAGCAGTTGTAATGCACTCTTCTTGCAGGATAAACATGTTATGGCTGAGGGTTTGGTCTCTGCAGGGAGGAGACATCTCAGGTAGTTTCAGTCTCTTGGAAAGAGGAAGACATTGAAGCCAAATTTCCCACAAGACTGTTTTGAAGGAAAGTAACATTAGTTGTGATGGTAATTATGATATATCCTGCTGCACTAGGATGTCTACTCAGTTTAGCCTCCTGTATGGTGGACATATAAACCGAGCACTTGCACTCTCAAAAACCTTGCCCTATTTTATCTGCATCCAATACCCCACTTAAGACAACTTAGCACTTTTGCAGATTTGGCTATCACATGTTCCTTTCACACAAGCTGCAAGTGAGAATGCTTCAACTCTGTGGTAACCAAGAAGAAAAACCGGTGGGGTTTTTTGGTCCTTATGGTGTATTTGTGGTTTTATAATGCAGCCTGATAGTTTTGTTATTATTTTTAAAGTTCTAAAATTAGTAAAATATCAAATGACCATATAAATTAAGAATTCTAATGCAGCAGTAGTTTGATTTCTCCTTTAATACTAAAAAAATAATAAAATAATCATAAAGGAAGGGTGTAGAACTCTTGAGTCTTCTGTCTGAAAACTAGGACAGTTCTGATGAGAAGAATTAAGCATAATTTGAATATACTTTTCTATTTCAGGGCATTCTAGGTATCAGAGGTATAACTGGCTTAATGGGACCTAAAGGTACCAAAGTGAGTATTAAGCTTTCTTTCTATAAAATGACCTGTATTAAAAAAAAAATGTACACCTCTGAATGTTTTAAAAGATTATTTAAGTTTCTTCTTTATTTCCCCTGTATTTTCTCTCTCCTGCCAGCTGTATTTCCATAGCTACTGTACTTGTTAGGAAGAAAGGCAGCTCAGTCCTAATTTATGAAGAACATGTACTCTTCACTCCTTTCCCCCAGTCCTTGCATTTAAGATAGTTTTGCATGTATGCAAGTCTGCAGTTAGCAAGATAGCAATTTATAACACTTATAAACTATAGCGCATTTTAAAGCTAAAATTTATTTAGTACTCTTTCCTGTGATTTGTATCTTCCTAAAGCCTTTTACTTCCATCATCATCCCAGCTTTTGTCAGGAGTTTTATTGAATTTGTTCTTTTTTCCATTCTTTCTGTCTTTAACATCTCTGTGTCTTAAATTGCTGCGAGTCAAAACTGGCTGTTACATTTCTAGTCTTGTGATCTTGCTAAATCTATATGGTAAAAATTTCTGAAAGGAGTAGAACGTAGCAATCCTGCCATTGTCTCCTTCTCCAGAAGTCAAATCATGTAAATCTTGTGATCATCTGTCTTTGGAGACAACATCAAATTTCTCCTGATTATGAATCTTCTCATGAATGATTCTTCCTAACCTCTTGGACATGTTTGCTAAATTATTACAAGTTATTACTATCTTACTTCACTTTCCTGGCCTTTGTGTGTTCTAACTCTTCGTAGTTATTTGCCTACATTTTCTGTAATGTTTTGTCTACTTGAAATATTTAGTGCATTTGTTTGACAAAGGAGTTCCATGTTCTCTCTAAATCTTTTTTAAAACAATTTTTTTCTCTCCATTTACCTTTATTTACAGGGTAGTGATTGCATTGTTTCCTTGAAACATATGTGATAAAAATAGCTGAACTGCACTTGATGATTTCTCTTCATGTTTTGATGTTATTCTTTTGTAGGGTGAAGGATATAGTATTATTAAAGAAGACAGAGATTTTTTGAAGTAGCATGTGAAGGTTTACTTCCTTCCTAGACTTTTTAGAGAATGATCTGAATGTTTTTTTACTGATTTTTTTCATAGTTAAATATATATTTGCTTCCATATCTCTATTAAAAAACAAGATAGATGAACAAAATCGTTTGTCTTGTTTTTTTTTTTTTTTTAAC